>JANAVB010034417.1:70574927-70732427 GCA_029216955.1 Iris pallida | reverse complement strand
GACCCCTCTCCCCGTCGGCCGGGCCCCTTCGCCTGGGTCATCCTCTCCCCGAGCGGCACCCCTCCCTTCCCCCCCCTCCTCGGCTCCATCGCCATCGTCGTCGCCCTCGGCGCCGTCGGGCTCGCCGTCGGAAGACCGGTGGTGCCTCTCCGGCAGAACCCCCTGGAGCCCCCCCGGGCACCAGCTCTCCTCCGTCGGGGCCGGGCGCAGCTCAGCATGGACAGGCCCCCGCTCCAGTCCGCTCTCCGCCCGTCTTCCCCCTCGCGGAGATGCCGTCTCCTTCCTCCGCGGAGGCCACCCGCTCCCCCCGGCGGTGGACGAACTCGGCCACCTCCTCTCTCCTCCCCGCGGCTGAGCCCTCCCGTCCGCCCATCCTCCCCCTCCGGTGGCCAAACTCGGCCACGTCCTCCCTCTCCCCGGTCGAGCCCCCCGGTGGCCCTGGGCTGACCCCCTCCCCCCGTCATTCCCCCCTACCCTCTTGTCGCCGGCCCCGTCGTCGTCGGTGGCCCCTCCCCCTTCTCTTCCTCCTGCGGCGGATCCCGGAGCGTCTCCTCCCCGTCTCCCCCAGTTCTCCGGCCTCCGTCGCTCCCTCCGGCTCATGCTGGAGAGCCCCCTTCTCCACCAGTGACCGGCCCCCGCCCGGAGGTCGAGCAACCGCTCCCTCCCCTTGGCCCCCCTCCCTTCCCTCCCCCGTCGCCCGTGCCATCACCGGCGGCTGCTGGCGCCTCCTCGTGTTGCTAGTCCCCGTAGTCGACGGAGCTCTCTGTCTCCGGCATCCTATGCTCAGCCTCCCTTCCCTCCCCCGTCGCCCGTCCCCTCTCCGGCGGCTGACGGCGCCGTCCCCGTCGTTGGCCTCCTCCCCGGCCGGCCATACTGCCCTCCCCCCGGCACCCCGAACGCCGCCCGCCTCGCCCCGGCGGCGATGTCGCCTCGTCTCCCCTCCCCGTCTCCCCACCCCTCTTCTCCTCCCTCGCAGCTGGCCCTCCCTCCGCCGGCGCCACCCTCTCCCCCGCCGCCTTGCCCCAGCTCCGGGCGAAGCACCGGCGGGGGGCCCGCTGCTCCTCGTGCAGCCCGCCATCGGTTCGCGTGCTGGCGCTTCGGGCCGCGCTCCCGCGCCTCAGGTCCCGTGCCCACCCACCTCCCTTGGGCCCCGCGACCATACGCTTGGGGCAGTACACCGCTGCATTGGGCGGGGCGCCCCTAGGGCTTTGTGCCCCCACCTGTTCCCCCTTTTGGACCGTTTTGAATTTGAATTTTTTGTTTGCTTTTCGTTTAAAAAAAAAAAGAAAAAAAAAAGATATCTGTTTAGGGCTGATGACGCTTTCCGTCCAGTCCGTTTAGGGTTCTCCCACACATTTTGTAGGAATCGGGCTATCTCCCGTTCCAACCCTCGTTTTGTTATTCAATGAAGGCTCTAGCCACGTTTTAAAATATATATATATATATATATATATATATATATATATATATGGCATCCTAGTATATGTAAGCCTGTGGATTAGATTAGATTTGACTATAGAGTTTGACCTGGACAGTTGACCAACCCTAGATGGCATTTAACCAATATTGACCTAAGATTTCAAGTTGACTTAGTTGACTAGATAGTTGACAGAGTTGACCAGGGTTAACTTTTGACCTAGAGAGGCATAGTATCGTGTAGAATGCATTGTATATTTTAATTATTCAATATTGAACACATTATAACATGTATTTCTCTAAATAGGACCTTGTTACTCCAGTTCAGACATCTGTACACTTCAGTTGCTCAGAGTATCAGGCGAGTACATTCTCTGTTAGTTTCCATTCATGATAGTATCTATATTGCCTGCTTTACACTACTTTACTTGATGCTGACACATTATTATCATAGACCAGTACTCGATGGATCTTGTCATACGATGTTATTCTCTCATCGGATACATCGGGTATTTCATGTTCATGTACTTTACCATGTGCATCGTGTACTCCTTGTATTCGTATTAATCATGTACAAATCGCGTGCTCTCAAATACTCTCGTATGCTGACATGTGCTTATTGTGCAAAACTAACTATCGTATACATAACATATAACTTGGTTGGTTCCTTGTGTATTGATTGGGGTAGGGGGAGTAGAAGTGGTTATGTGATTAAATCCCTCTAGTATAAAAATGTGTATGTCGATTATACCCTCACGTATAATGGAGTTACCATAGAATAAACATGTGCAACCTAAGCCAATCACGTAATCAGCTTGTGCTCTAAAATACTTATATTTATTATAGTTCATAGTTTCTTACTATATTTTATGATTCAGCTTACTTATCTATATCTCATGTATTCATGTATTTTTTTACAGCACATCATGTATTTTATTCTACTGTTAGCTTTATATTTTCTACCATGCTTTGGAACTACTTTCAGAGATATATACTTGTTCTTGTCCTGACAGGATAACGTTGAAAATTTTACAGATAACCTGAAGGATTCCAGCTAGCCTAGAGGAGACACCAGTAGAGCTTAGAGTAGATTATTAGGTTATTGTCTAGTTGTTGTTTTCAGTTATTTCATGAGTTGTATTCATTTCATACTCTGTGGGTGTGGTGATGTTAATACTTAAACTTTTTCAAATCTAGTTTTGTATTAAACAATATGACCCTTCTATCTATTCCATTTCATGTTAATTATCACTTCTAGATATTTTGTGATTGAGTTGTATCCTTCTGAGATTGTCTCCATTTGGAGAGTATATTATATTGTGCTTAGTTTGTGATTGAGACCTAGGACAATGTTCTATCGTCGATACTGCGGCGTAGGCTGGATGTACCTACGGTCACGTACCCTTTCACTTGGTGCGGGTCGTGACACATTTTTAGTGGTGGTCCATGCAGGCCGAGATTCGCATCAATGTGATGTCGTGGTAGCACAACCACTTAGTTGTACTACTGCGAGCCTGTGATAGAATATAGGAAGTAAGGTGTTAGAATGAGAGGATACTCAATCACAGTTAGAATTCTTGAAAGATTTTTGAGATAACCCTTGAGAATCTTATTTTGAACTTTAATTTGAAATCCCTTCTTGTTTCTGTTCACCCTTGCTCCTTGTTATTGAATTTGATGGATCGTTGTTGATTTTGATTTTCATATCAAGATGAATGTTATGGCCTGAGTTACGGTATCTTCTGAAAACATATGTTGAAGATGATCATAGGGAAGGTAAAACATCTACTTGGTTATGGAGCGTAGAGTTTATCGCATCTATATTAGCCGGCATGGCAGAAACGTAGAGACCTGACTTCGGATGTATATATCTTGGTTATGAGATTTAGAATTTCTTGCAGCTATACTAGTCAGCGTAGCGAGGGTTCTAGATGACATGATTATAGAGATGCATATCCCAGTTATGGAATCTATCGTTTATTGCAGCCTTGCTTACTGGCATGACGAGGATTCTGAGTGTCATGATTCTGGACAGACGTGTATGATTATTAGATTGTATCATGAGAAGGTTCTTAACATATCATCTCTATCTTTCGCTTCTATTATTATAGAATTGTGTTCCATAATCAATTAACTTAGGAGTAGGGATAATTTCAGTTATTTAGTCCATTTCCTTGTAGAGCTTATTTCATTTAAAGTTCCTTCGTAGTGTGATGGTTTGATGACTTGTTTTAGGTCCTTATCCTAGAGATGATAGTTTAGATATGGTATTAGAATAATAACCCATTATAGTTGATTCTCTGTTGTTTATAATAATCACCAGTTTTTATTTAGGATGTCAGTCTGCCTTACAGCCATGATGATTAATTGTTTCTATTTATCCTTCTAGTATGGCACCCATGACCAGAGCTCATCCCTGAGCGCGCCTATAGTTCCAGACATGACTGAGAGCATGCTTCTACTTCCAATTGCATACGAGATTGTGACCCTTTCGGCTGACCAGAGGGTAGTTGCACCTCTTGCCGTTGAAGAGGTGGTAGCAGCCTCACCAGAGAGAGCTGCAGTTTCATCTGAGATCGAGAGTCTTCCTCTGCCTCTTGGAGTGGTACCCCATACCATATTCTCGAGAGGTTTGGCCCCTGATGGAGCTTAGATACTTGGACTTCTTCGGGATGTGTTAGAGATACAGAGAGTTCAAGACGAGATCCTGAGGAGCAGAGCCAGAGGATGCAACATCTGTGGTACTTAGTGCATTCAGAAGGAGAGCCTAGTTCCAAGAGAGTGAGGAGCAGTATCCAATTCTATCAAGAGCCTCAGGAGTACCCAGACCTTCAGCCTAGGCCATTCTTTCCAGTTTTGATTCTTGTCCAGCAGAGGCTAGTTGAGCGAGTACCTACCTGTGCTTTCCGTAGGAAGCTTGGGCATGTATGGGCCGACTGTAGGAAGAGGAGAGGGTTGTGCCTGTATTGTAGGGAAGCTACCCATACGATACGAGACTATCCTATTGCACTTATCTCAATCGAGGCCCCGCCTTCAGGAGGGAGTTCCAGCCACAAGACCTAGTTGGAGGTGAGTTTTGACCTAGGCCTTAGTATGTCTTTTGAGATAATTTGATGTACACTACCATTGCTTGTGTGTTTTAATGCCTTATGATTGCCTTATGTTGTAGTATGATTAGTGTAGCTAGATGAGACCTTCAATTGATACTGCACGTCAAGACCCTGTATGTTGTCTTTTTAATATTGTGTGATTTAGATAAGTTTTCTTAGACCATGATTGTTGGGGGCATGACCTTAAGAAGAGTACAACCAACCTAAATTTCGAGGACAAAAATTTTCTAAGAGAGAAGGATTGTAACTACCACTTTTCAAAAATGAGGGTAATTTTGAACTTTTGTAAAATTAATTATTTTGGTTATTAAATAATGGATTAAATCATGTTAGTGTAAAACCCCTAAATTTCTACTATATTTTTTTTTATAAATTTGGTACTGAGTATTTTTTTGTATTTGTACGTTTGCGTAGTTGCAGTGTACGTCGCGCACGTAATTTCGTTATTATCGAATTTATTCGACGAGTGCGAATATGTGCGAGCGAACATATTTTTAGAAAAATATTTTGATTTATTATTTTATAGTTTCAAAATAATATATGTAATAATTATTTTAGCTATCATACCAACATTTTCAAGTCCATTATTTTATTTATTTAAAAAAAGTCTTTCGTTTATAATAGTTATTAATAATAAATAATATTCTTTGTGCATACATATATATTTCCTTATTATTTTATTAATTTATTTTTAAATAAAAATATAATTTTTGAGATTTATTAATATTAATTTTTATTATTCAAAAAGATATTTAAAAATATTTATTATTTTTGAAATTATTATTATTGGTACTTTGAAAAATATATTTGGAAGTTATTGTGGCCATTTTAAATTTTGATTTAATTTTACGGATTTAATTTAAATAGTTTAAAGGTAGAATTTATATTTAATTTGAGTCTAGATTATCTAGATTTAAAATTAGAATTTAAATTGAATTTAGATTTGATTTAAATTGAATTATTTAATTGGGTTTAAATCCTAATCCTTATCCAAGTAGGAATTCCCACCTCATATATAAGGAGAGGTACTCCTCCACATAAAAATTTCACAAAACCAATTTCATCCACCACAAACGTGCGTGCATCGTCGGGGTGAGCATAGGTTCGGTTCGGTTCAAACCGAACCGAATATGTGAAAACCGAAATAACAGTAAACCGTATTTTTCAAAACCGAAAACCGAACCGTTTTTATAAAAACCGAACAAAAACCGAACCGAATTAATTCGGTTCGGTTTTCGGTCGGTTCGGTTTCATGGGCCAATGTGCATGGTCTTCAAGTTTTTAGCAAAATGGGCCTATTTAAATAACAAAATTTTAAAAAATATATGACATTATTGTATTTATGAATTGTTATATTACATAGAGTGAAAGATATTAGTATATATAGATTGAGGGTAGATAGAGAGAGTGCTCAAAGAAGCACCAACATAGAATAGGAGAAGAGAGTGCGCTTAGTTAGGGGTTAATAAACATTAGTATATGTATATTGTGGGTAGTTTGATAAATTATTAAATCTAAATCGGTTTTCGGTTCGGTTCGGTTTTTCGGATGAAGAACCGAAAACCGAACCGTTATTTCAAATTTTTAAATTTTCAAACCGTAAACCGAACCGATAACCGAAAAAACCGAACCGTTTGTCATATTTCGGTTCGGTTCGGTTCGGTTTTCGGTTTTCAACCGTTATATGCTCACCCCTAGTGCATCGTGTCCGTGTTCCCCATCCAATTCTTATTCCATCCTTTACATATACATGACATTTTTTTTCTTGTCAGACAAACCCCCGATACCATCAAATCCTAAAACTATCCCTAGTTTGTCCCGGCCTCTGGCCTATCACCGTCGTAACCTTTCTGACCAACACAACTGCCGCCATCAGCTTCACCACCATCACCCGCAACCTCGTACTACCGCCGCGTCCATCGTGTTCCTAGACCCGCGTCGTAGCATCGCCGGCCACCCAACTCCAGCCAACCGCGCCCTCTCTATTCCATCTTCTCTGTCAAATCACCTACGAACGACCACCACCACCAAGTGTCCATTGCCGCGGGACAACCATACCGCCGCCAACCGTCTCCTCACCGTCGACATCCGCAACCCTCCTCACCACCAAGATACCGGACGTCCGCCTCACCACATCACCTCCTCCTGACCACCGCCCTCTCCACAGCCACACAATCCCTAAAGCCCACCGCGCACGACCAACCGTCGAAGCCCAGCCCCTCTTTCCGACCACCCTGGCCGAGCGCCACACCGACAGGTCAAGACCCCAAAAATAAAACCCTAAAACCCAAACTTACCTCCTTCCGCCTCGACCGTCGGCCAGATCCGACCAAGCCCAACCACCGCTCGCCGGCCGACCCAGCCTCCATCCCACGTGACCTGCACCAAACGCCTCGCCACGCCTGGTTACCGCCCCGTGGCTCCGTCGCCGACCGTGCGTGGCACCCTCTACCACTCCTCCGTCGTGCTCCTACTTCAGATAGCCTCCGCCGCCCTCTCTTCCCTCTCGAGTTTTCCTCCGACTTCTTTTCCTCTTTCTTCCTCCGAGTCCACCACTCCCTTCATCTTCGCTCAGACCCTCTGCTCTCACTCTCATCCTTTCTCTCTTTTCGCTCTATTCCCTCCTCCTTTTTGTTCTCACCCTCTCTCACTGTGTTAAATGGTTTTGTTTTTTACATTATTATTATTATTATATATCTTTTAATATTTTG
Source organism: Iris pallida (assembly GCA_029216955.1). Classification (NCBI taxonomy): domain Eukaryota; kingdom Viridiplantae; phylum Streptophyta; class Magnoliopsida; order Asparagales; family Iridaceae; genus Iris; species Iris pallida. The sequence continues at coordinate 70,725,190 of JANAVB010034417.1, read as the reverse complement.
TGGATATGTGACATCCATTCTGCCTAATATACAGTATATTAATTATATTATTAGTGTGAGGTTGTCTTTTTATTTAGTATTAGTTATGTTTTGTTATGGTTAAATTTTTACTTAAACATTAGTAAGATAATTAGTATACTATATTTAATATTTGTTTGATAAATATATAGTAAACTCTAAATACACTTATTATTTTCTATGTTTCTATTGTATATTAGTACCAATATTTGATAATATATTATTAGCTAAATATATATAGTATATAATTTCCCAAAAACTAATTTGTATTACTAGACTCTATAAGTCATAAAGATATTAGTATGATATTTTTCCATATATGTATTTTGACATAAATTTTAGTTTAACCGCATTGGAGTTTTTTGCTTAAAATATTTTCTAGATACTACCAAGTTATTAAAAATATATAGATAAGCAAGTTATTTTAGCCATAAAAATAATTTCTTTGTATTTTCGTATTTATTCTAAATAAAATAAAATAAAAATAATATATTTTGATGAGATTTTCAAATTATTATAAACTATTTTCAAGTATTATGTATAATATTTTAATATAGTTTTCAAGGATTATAAATAGTTTTCTAAAAACCTATATATATTATAATGTATCCAATTCCTTTCTGATATTTCTCCTGTCCGGGACTAAATTCCTTTTTCCTATCCTCTCACCAAATTCTGTACATCCTACTATCGACCCTAGCTAACTTGATTATTCTGGACCCGAGGGAACTGTCCATGCCACCATCAGAGGTCTCCTTGTGTAGTTATTATCCGAAGTCGCAGTTTGTGCCACATTGATCATTGCAGCACACCAGGCGTCCTACCAGGCAAGACACCTTGCCTTTACTGTTTAAATTTATTGCTCAATATCATGCATGCTTTATGATTATTTATTTCTAGCAAATATAAATTGTTCTTTCAAAACTTTATGTAGTTACAAATTACTATACTTAGTTTTCGTCATGCATTTGGACTAGAGTTAAGGGACCACCTTTGTTTGTGCCACATTCATTGGCCCGACACCTGTGTGCCACGATGTCATGTGTCTCATATAGATTCGGACTTGCGTACCGACCGTACATCGGTGCGTACAGGACAAGCGGTAGGATATAACTGCTAATATAGTTGTCTATAAGACTTAGCGGTTATTAGAAATATCGTGGTGTGGATTCAGCACGAGTAGTGCATGGGGAGGGTGAAGACAGTTATTAGACGCAGGGCCTTTCACACATTTACTTTTCTCTAGCGGCCATTTGTGACTCAGCCGAGAGCTAGTGCGCCGTACATTTATTTACTTTCCTCTAGATGCCACTAGTGCCTCGGTTGAAACACAAATGTGCCGTGCATTTACTTTCTTCTAGCTGCCGTTAGTGACTCACCCAAGAGCTAGTGGTCGTGCATTTATTTTCCTCTAGATGCCCCTTAGCTCTCACCCGAGTGCTAATGGGTCGTGTATTTACTTTTCTCTAGATGCCACTAGTGCCTTGGTTGAAACGCTAACGCGTCGTGTTTCTAGACTCGAGAGCCCTTGTGTGGAACATTATCTTCAAAATCATTTTCACATAGAATGGTTAAGGACCTTTATTTGTGTAGTCACATATACTTTTCTGTTGAGCTTTATTTATTCAGTTATTGGCATGATATTATGTGTCTTGTTACGTCCCTCTGAGGACCTGGTTATCTCGTCAGGTGTGTGCTCTTATCTTTCGCAGGTGTTCTAGCTCTAGCCGTGATCATCGCTCTTTTTTCGAGGATGATTGCACTTGGATCGTCTTCGCTTCGCTCGCCAAACTTATTTTATTTTCCATGTATTTCTTTCCTTGCTTATTGGTAGTGGATTTGTCTCCGCCCAACATATTGTATAAATACATTTCCATAGATGATTATATAAAATCTTTATTTTCCTTTATTTTGTGTGGATGAGATTAGTCATGGTTTTACTATATTTACAGCTTATGTATCCATACGAGGCCCATGTACTTCGTATGAATACAGCTGGCATGTCTACGTTCCTAGTCCTACGTATTTTGGGGCTGGGGTGGTACATGTTTTTGTGGTGGTCCATACAGGTCAAGATAAATTGTTTGGTTACTTTACCGTGCCAAGCAAGCATGCGTATAGGATTAGAAGTCTAGGATCTCATCCATATACTTGACCTCTTTTCTTGATTCCATATTCGAACTACCGTTCGACTCATCAATTGCATCTTGCTTGATTCTGCCTATCAATATTCTTATCTTTCCTTCGTGCTTGTTAGAGAGTGACCCTACTAGTTGGATGTCCCAAAACACCCTTAGCTTAATTCTTTTAAGTTGGGTAGAACACCCCACGACCCGTCACACTCTTGACCATTAAGGAGAATATAAATAGTATCATCTAAACTATAGAGACTAGAGGAATTTAACCCATTTGGTCAACCAAACTTTGGACAATAAAATCGTAGAATGATTGTATAGGAATAAACAAGACTTAGATTCTTATGACTCTTAGACTATTCATATTTGTTCTTATTTCATCTACCATCGTGCCTATGTACTACTATCTAGACTAATGATGCTAATATAGCCTAGTATTTGCAAGCTAATTCTTTACCGAGCTTAATCAAGGCATATGCTATTGAGCGGCCGCTCACATATTGTCTACTCAGAACCGGTGTATGATGGTCTAATGAACCAAGTGCACTTTGGTTCACTTTTGTCTATTATTCTACGTGGATGGAACGTAAATAAACTTAGCCTTTAGAATCCCATCCACGACTGCTTTGAAAATTCTTTCAAAATTATACGGTCGCCCTTGAATCACGTATTAGTATTCGATAAAATCGTCATTGAACTCCTTATTGCTTTCGCCTCTACCTATTTTAGAAGGACGGAAGCGTGGTACTAGAAATTCCTCTAGCTACCCTATCACTTATAACCCTCAACCTACTCTCGAATCATACCTTATAGGTATTTAATCCATTCTCTAAAACCTTTATTGCATATTCTAACTTTAAACCCCCACTTATTTTCCTTCTTGTGTTAACCCATGATTATCCTTGCCGTAATTGAAATCGAGATTTCCTAATGCATCCTTTCGTTGAACATTGCGAATTGTTTTGTGCCTTCTCACCCCCCTGCGAATCCTTAATTTTGAGGACAATTCTTTTAAGTTGGGTAGATTGTAAAACCCCTAAATTTCTACTATATGTTTTTATAAATTTGGTAATGATTATTTTTTTGTATTTGTACGTTACGTAGTTGCAGTATACGTCGCGCACAAAATTTTGTTATTATCGAATTTCCTCGACGAGTGCGAATATGTGCGAGCGAACATATTTTTAGAAAAATATTTTTATTTATTATTTTATAGTTTCAAAATAATATATGTAATAATTATTTTAGCTATCATACCAACATTTCCAAGTCCATTATTTTATTTATTTATAAAAGTCTTTCGTTTATAATAGTTATTAATAATAAATAATATTCTTTATGCATACGTATTTATTTCCTAATTATTTTATTAGTTTATTTTTAAATAAAAATATAATTTTCGAGATTTATTAATATTAATATTTTATTATTCAAAAAGATATTTAAAAATATTTATTATTTTCGAAATTATTATTATTGGTATTTTGAAAAATATATTTGGAAGTTATTGTGGCCATTTTAAATTTTGATTTAATTTTATGGATTTAATTTAAATATTTTAAAGGTAGAATTTATATTTAATTTGAGTCTAGATTATCTAGATTTAAAATTAGAATTTAAATTGAATTTAGATTTGATTTAAATTGAATTATTTAATTGGGTTTAAATCATAATCCTTATCCAAGTGGGAATTTCTACCTCCTATATAAGGAGAGGTACTCCTCCACATAAAAATTTTACAAAACCAATTTCTTCCACCATAAACGTGTGTGCATCGTGTCCGCGTTCTCCGTCCAATTCTTATTCCATCCTTTACATATACATTACATTTTCTTCTTGTCGGATAAATCCCCGACATCATCAAATCCTAAAACTATCCCTAGTTTGTCTAGGCCTCTGGCCCTATCACCGTCGTAACCTTCCTGACCAAGACAGCACCCCCGACTCATCTCTACCACCACTGTTCCATGGCCGCAGCTACAAACACAACTGCCGCCATCAGCTTTACCACCATCACCCGTAACCTCGCATTACTGCCGCGTCCATCGTGTCCCCAGACCCGCGTCACGACATCGTCGGCCACCCAACTCCAGCCAACCACGCCCTCTCTATTCCATCTTCTCTGCCAAATCACCTACGAACGACCTCCACCACCAAGTATCCATTACCGCGGGACAACCATACCGCCGCCATTCCTCTACTCACCGTCGACATCCGCAACCCGCCTCACCACCAAGATACCGGGCGTCCGCCTCACCACATCACCTCCTCCTGACCACCGCCCTCTCCACAGCCACAAACCCCTAAAGCTCACCGCGCACGGCCAACCGTCGAAGCCCAGCCCCTCCTTCCAGCCACCCTGGCCGAGCGCCACACCGACAGGCCAAGACCCCAAAAATAAAACCCTAAAACCCAAACTTACCTCCTTCCGCCTCGACCGTCGGCCAGATCCGACCAAGCCCAACCACCGCTCGCCCAGCTGCTCGCCGGCCGACCCACTAGTGTCAAGCATATTATTGCCTGTATTATCTTCACTGCTACATTTATTCCATTGACACTCTTCACATATCCTGAACACATTTGCATCACTGCCTCATACTTAGAAATATGTTGCGTACACGTCACTGACCTGCTATTTAGATAATGCCCCATGTCATTTCCTGTGTCAGAATTGTCTTGGTTGGTAGTGTCTTATTGTTACTGGTATTCTGAGGTTAATCCCAACCTTTCTATTTCCCTTTTGATGTCTAATTTTATTTATATAGGATGCCTACATCAGATGTATCAATTGCATATGTCATTAAGGATTCCATCCCTCATATGTCAGAAATGTATTCTGTATTCCTCTTCACATGTCCTGTGACCACACTGTCTATCATACCCTTCACTGCAGACCTTGTCTATGCCCTGTTTATCTGTCAACACTATGATACTTGTCTTGATGAGCAGATAATTCTTTTGGGTTGTGCATTGCATTCAATTAGCTATTGCATACTGCATTCCACTGTATTAAGGTATCCTCCACATCAGTTATCCACTGCAAATATTTTATTTCATCCATTAGTTTACTGCAACATTCATACACTATACTCATCTTGTTTGCCATGAAATATAAAAGAACAGAACAATTATCGGAGGACCGGACTTTTACTTCACGTTACAAACTCGCTTGTACAAAGAAAGCCTAGGGACGAAAACCTAGGTACAGCAGTCTAAGTACAATTGTTTATTTTAGATTCTGGAGGTGACAATAGAGGCTCGGGAAGGCGACGGCAGCCCTGTCTTACTCCTTGGACGATCGGTATGCAACCTTGGCTCCTGTGAAAAGATGGTTGGCGTTGATGAAGAAATGCTTTCCTTGCTCTCCTCGGGTTGCTCTTCTGATTTCTCTCTTTCTCTGTGGTTTTCTCTCTGATTATTAGGGGGAAGCTCTCTTTTTTTCTCTCTCCTTCTGATCGTGTATCTATCCTGCAAGGGAATGGCACCCTGCTATTTATAATAGTGGGGGGCATCATTAGGGTTTGCAATGATTGCCCACTCTCAAAGTGGCGACGGCCTGATAAGTAATCAATCGGGGCCATTAATCTTGAGCGTGAAGGATCTGGGCCATTAATGAGGATTATGCTAAATCCTATCAATAATAATTGCTGATTGCAATGAATCTTCATCATGATGATTTACTGATGTCTGCAAATTTAAATGAATCAATTTAATTCATTCTCTTGCCACGTGTCCCAAATTATTGGGATCTGATCCAAGATTTGATTATCTTTAGGACACGTGTCCTGTCATCATTATTGAGCCGCATGAGGATTGTTCATATTTAGGCCGCATGAAGGTCGTCATGACCGAGCCGCATGGAAGATTTTTTGATCGAGCCGCATGAATAGTCTCTACACTCGAACCGTATGAAGGTTGTCATGACCGAGCCGCATGAATATGTTCATGACCGAGCCGCATGGGGGTCTTCATGGTCGAGCCGCACGAGAGTCTTCATGGCCGAGCCGCATGGGTTTCTTCATGGCCGAGCTGCATGGGGGCCTTCATGGTTTGAACCGCATAGATTTCTTTGCACTGGCCGTATGAACTCGTCTAGTCTGGCCGCATGGACCTGCCTCGAAGCTTGGTAGACAGCGCCGTATTGGTGAAGATTTTCCTTATTTCCTAGGAAAATTTTGCTTTTCGTGTCAGTCATTATGACAACTTTATGTCAGGTCTGTCATCTGTCAGCCGTCAGAACATTAAATGCGTCCAGACGTTAAGTACAGCTATTTTGAATGCCACGTGGCCTCTCTCTCTGAGCCGCATGGAGTTTACTCGAGTTGCCTATGTGTTTGAGCCGCATGGGACTCCTGAGCCGCATGAAGCTCGTTTCATGACCGAGCCGTATGAAGGACGTCTCATGACCGAGCCACGTGAGGAATGTCTCATGACCGAGCCATATGAAGGACGTCTTATGACCGAGCAGCATAAGGAATGTCTCATGACCGAGCCGCATGAAGGACGTCTCATGACTCGCATGAGGAATGTCCCGGGTATCCCGAACACACGAGTGCGTAGGTATCATGTTTGCTCCCTGATGTGGGGCTAATAGAAACACTTGCCCTCGATCCTTGTTGGGAGACTCTTGAGAACCACTCTGTCCGTTTACCGCCGGGGGCTGGACACGAGCGGCTCTGTACAACTTTCCATCAGAGGCCCACTTAGCGGGACGCTCTTGATGGTCAGAGGTTGGGACAGCTGACTGAGCCCGATGAGCCCACGTTGCCCTAGACTTCTTCTACTTAGCACCCGAAGGTGCGCAATAGGAAGAGTCCACGTTTGGAAGGAGGGAAGAGAAGTTGGTGCCCTTTTCAAAGGAAGAAAGGAGGCTCTATTTATAGAATGGAGTGAGCCCTTTCTTCTTCTCCTTTCCGATGTAGGACTAAAAGCAATATTTTCTATGCTTCTACAGGACCCCCTTCAATGTTTCCAAATTGCAAATTTGGAACACTTTGAATAAGAAGCATGAAAAGTAGAGTTGTTTGGGTGTGGCAATCCAATCAGAGGTAGCATGGACGTGATGGGTTTAGGTAGTTCTGCTGGAGATTTTATGTGGACTTATCATCCTTGGCGTACCTCGGTTTTAGGTATGAATAATAAGTTGAGAGAGGGAACCATCATATTTACCCAAAGGGGATTAGGATGTGGTAAATATGGGTCTAAAGTAGAGCCTTCCTACTCAGAGGTAATAAGGACGTGGTAGGAGTGAACTCGAATGAGGATACATAAAACAACTCAGAGGTGCTATCAACGTGGAAGTTCTATGCATTGGGTAAAAGAATGCTATGGAACAGCTGGGCTCCGAAAGCATGTGATGATGAGGAAAGATATGGATGTACTAGGGACCTAGTACGGCATTTAGGGTCAACAGAGGACATTTATGGACCTATTATCCTTGGCATACCTTGGTTTTAGGTACGGATAATAAGTTTGATAGGGATACCTAGAAAAACTCCACTGTAAGGCAGATATGGAGGTTCTTGGTATCGGACGAAAGAATGCCATGAAGCAGCTGGGCTCCCGGGGCATGATGAGAAATTTGTGGTCAACAGAGGACATTTGTGGTCAACTGAGGACATTTGTGGTCAGCAAAGGACATTTATGGGCCTATTATCCTTGGCGTACCCTGGTTCAGGGTACGAATAATAAGACGAGAGAGAAATAACATACTTACTCAAAGGTAATGAGGATATGGCAAGTACGAAGGTTTTACCGTAGAGTCTTCCTACTCAGAGGTAATGAGGACATGGCAGGAGTGCACTCAGCGGAGAATGTTTGTGGACCTATTATCCTTGGCGTACTCCAGTTGTGGGTACGGATAATAAGTCGAAAGGGATCAACATACTTACTCAGAGGTAATGAGGACATGGCAAGCATGAGGGTTTCTTCGACGGAGCCTTCCCACTCAGAGGTAATGAGGACATGGCAGGAGTGGGCACAATGAAGGAGGATACATAGAACGACTCAGAGGTAATGAGGACATGGAAGTTCTATGTAAAAGGGTGATTTATTTTTGGCGGAAGTGAAACGACTCAGAGGTAATGAGGACATGGCCGTTTTGGAAATTTGTGGATCTGTTACCCTTTTTGTGCACTAGGAGTGCAGGTAGTGGATCATGAGGGAGGATCTCTTCCAGGAAGAAGGTTCAGAGGTATGGTCATACATGACTTTCCCCCGGAAGAGTGACCGAAATGTGAGTTCAGAGGCACCTGCGGGTACATAACTCGATAATTTGGAATTTGGAAGTATGAGTTCAGCGGCACCAGCGGGTACATGACTCGATGATCTGGAATATTGTGAAAGTGAGTTCAGCGGCACCAGCGGGTACATGACTCGATGATCTAGAATATTGTGAGAGTGAGTTCAGCGGTACCGGAGGGTACATAACTCAATAATCTGGGATTTGGAGAATGTGAGTTCAGCGGTACCGGAGGGTACATAACTCAATCATCGGGTTTTCTTTCTTCTTTTTTGTTTTTTTTTGAGGATGTCATTTCGAACATAATACTTCTTCAGGAACATGCCGTTGATGGGCAACATGAGCAAGTCTCAGTGTGAGCAGCCACATACTTGGCCAGCTCCGACTCTTCTTCGGCCACCTCTTGTGTAAATGCAGACTGAGAGGATGACTTGGGCAGCTTGATCGTCAGAGGTTCAGCTGGTGGAGCAGAGCGTAGAGTTGTTGGCAGGCTAGCGGCCCCCAGTTTGGCGCTTGGTGCTGGACGGGGAGTTGTTGGCTCGCTAGATGTCCCAGACCTTGCATCGGGGTAACGACCCTTCTTGGGAAGGCGTATCGTCAGTGGCTTGTCGGAGGGATTGAGCTTCTCCGTTTGGGGCTGACCGACTCTCGGCAGTATGATTGTTAGTGGCCCCGTTATAGATCTTGGCACTTGGCCAGACCTTGGCAGCCGGATTATCATCTGCTCTTCTTGTGCCGAGAGGCTGATTACGTCCTTACGCAGAGTGGCAGTAAGGGGTGCAGACCTTCCCGGTTTGCGAGCTTGGAGATGGATTGTCAGAGGCTCTTCTGATCCTGTGGCCGTCTCGATACTAGCTTGTACATTTCCTTCATCAAGGTGCCTCTTCGACTTTTCGTATAGGCAGGAGTCCGAGTAGTAAGATTCGACCCCTTTGAAGGGATCGATGTCAGCAAATTCCGTCTTCCAGAAGCCGTGTTTGTTGACATATTTGAAGCATTAGTGCAGTGTGGAAGGCACGATCATATAATCATGTATCCATGGACGCCCCAAGAAGATGTTGTATGAAGTGTCAGCATCTATGACGTAGCAGGTGACTTCGGATTGGAGGTTGCCAATTTGACACTTCAGACGAATCTTCCTAATAGGATAGCTCCTGCCCAAATTAAAACCGCTAATGGCGGTGCTTGTAGGTGTCAGGCGATGCATTGGGATGCGGAGATAATGTAGCAGACCCTTCGAGATGATGCTTATGGAAGAGCCTGGATTAATGTGCATCCGATCCACCTTTATGTCGCCGATGTATCCAGTATAGTATAGTGGGCGATCGTACAGGTTGGTTTTGATGAGCATATCCTGCGGAGTGAAGACGATGTTGGGCATTGCTCCCGTACAGACACTGTCCTGGAGATCCACAGGTGAGTCCTCCCCGGTGAGGTTGGATTGAGCCAGATAGACATCGGTATTTTGGAGTGCTTCGCTTAATGCAATACGAACGTCCTTGGAGAGCCTCAGGAGTTCGTACAGTGATAACTTGGCCGGTGTGTTAGCCAATTGCGCTAAGATGTCAAAGTTGTAGGGCCTCTCTAGCCCTTGGACTGCCTCTTTTCGGAGGGATTTATCGAAGCGAGTCTCCCTCGGCATAGGCTTATCGGTCGTTGAAGGCTGAGCCGGTCCCGGAGCATCAGTTGTAGTGGGTTGATGGTTTTTAGCTGGATTGTCAACCACAGGTTGGGATTGCGCTCCGGACCGTGTGACGACAGCTGTAGCTTCCTCGTTGTCTGCCGAGATTGTGTGACAGGTCCTGACTTTTCCACTTTTTTTCTTGTCGGTGGAAGATGGTGTGGGCCGAGTCACTTCTGACACCAAGTCTGGATGGATCCACATGACTTCCCCTCGAGATGTGGTGAGGGGTACTAGACCGGCGGCCTGATCTCGGGGAGGTGGAAGATTAGTAATCTCCATTGTTGCTAGAGGGACGGGGACCACCCCGTCTTGAGTCTCCGTCGGAGGGAAGCTGCCGAATTGTACGGACACCATATTGGCCGCCACGGTTACCTCTTCGAAATCGATGGTCAGAGCATTCGAATCGATGAGGTTTTGTATGTACCTTTTCAGCTGGTAGCAATCATGTATAGTATGATGGACATAGCGATGATAATGGCAGTACTTTAGATTCTCCATCTCTGCTGGCCGCGGTTCCCGTCTTGGTGGAGGAAGCTGAATCCTGTCCCCTTGTATGAGCATGTCCAAGGTGGGCTTGACGTGACCGTCTTCGAAGGAGTAAGTAATTTGTGGCCATTGTTTGTCTACTGGCTTCGGCTCAGGTTTTTGTGCTGTATCGACCACCATAGCCTGCTTTTCCTTGCTGTCCCGATTGTTGGAGGGGCTACCCCCATTATCGTTGTTGGGACGCTTGCCCTTGCTTTCTCTTTCCGAGATGTGCAATCCTAGTTGGCGAGCCTTCTTTAGTCGTTCTTCGGCGCTTGTGGCGCTGATGATGAAGGTCTTCCAATCTTTGAATTGACTTTCCCCCATCCAGAGACTGATTGTTGGAAGCAGTCTCTTTTGGCAGATCTCAATCAAAGAGGAATCTGGATTTCCGGAGGGCAGCTTTATGGCGGTTTGGCGGAACCGCTCAATATAGTTCCTTGTCAACTCCTTCTCCCTTTGGACGACGTCTATGAGGGTGGACATAGTGACGTCCTGCCCTACTTCGTAGAACCTCTCTAAGAACAGGCACTTGAAGCCGGCGAAGGAGTGGATGCAGTTGTCCGGCAGATTTTGATACCAGTCGAAGGCGACTCCTTCCAATGCCCCAATGAATAATCGAGTGAAGATAGCATCATCATGGGGCAGATGATCGGTCGTGGCCTCGAAGTAAGTGATGTACCGACTTGCTGGGGTCTTGCCATCATATGGGTTGATATTGAACGGCTTATATTTTGGTGGGAATGGAACATCCCTCCATTCAGCAGGGTATGGTTGCCGAATTCTGAGGTCTTGAGCATTTTCTCGGGCGTGGAACATGGCTCGGAGCTCCTGAACCTCTCTTCTTACTTCTCGGGCCTCATCTATCGTGGCAGGGGCTGTTATTTCGGGAGGATTGTTGCCCGGGTTTGGCGCTGCCGAATTCGAGTCCGCATTGACTATGGGACCCGTATTTGTTTGGCCAAGCGTCCCTCCTTGCAGAGTTGGAAGGGCTGCTTTAATCTCGTCTACAGACTTGACCAAAGCAAGTAATATGGCTTCGAGATTGTCGATGCGCTGGCGATCACTGGAACCACCTTGATTGCTGTCCGTCATGAACACCGTACTTACATGAGGAGTGATGGAAGGAATGGTAGAGGATGTGCCCTCGGAGTCGTACCCATGTACCGAGAAGTCATCGGGATATGTAGGAATATTGTCTTCTGGTTCGGACTCGGAGGGAACAGTACCCCAGCCTCAGAATCTACTTCGTCTTGAGAGTCATGGATGTCCTCGGGGACATCGGTGCCTGTCGTACCTGATGGAAGAGTCGTTTCCCCGGGCTCGGCTCCTTGAAACATCGGGTTGTTGCGGATGTTCGGAGGAGTGCTACCCCCAACCCCCAGCGATGTGGATGATGAATTTCCTACTGCAGCAGATTTCATCTTTGAACGGGTGTGTTGGAATACTCCGGTGGAAGACAACCGTTTAGACGACAGTTTCTTAGCTGTAGTGGTTGATATCTTGGGACTGGAGATGCTTGTCTTTTTCCCCTCCCTTCGGCGGGGACCTTCTGAGCAGAATTGCAGGAGACAACAGGAGGTGCCTCATCTTCTGAGCTCGGATGATGTAGTCTTTGGAAGACGGATGGCCGATCTTCCGTCACTGCCGTGTTGTTGCAACAGCAGTTGACGATGATTTGGGTGCAGCGATGTCCAAGAGAGGACTCTTTGTATGCCGACATTCCTTCTCTTTCCTTGCGTTTGTGGAGGATCGCCTTCCGCAGGTCTGAGGAACCATTCTGTCCGTTTGCCGTCGGGGGCTGAACTCGAGCGGTTGTATACAACTTTCCATTCGAGGCTCGTGTGATAATCAACGGGACGCCCCGATAGTCAGAGGTTGGGACAGCTGACTGGGCCTGATGAGCCCGCACTGCCCTAGACTTCCTCCTTTTACCACTTACGGGTGCATAATAGGAGGAGTCCAAATTGAATACCACAGAGTCTGGCTTATCATCCAAAGAACTATCAGGGTCAGGACCGCATGAGAGACGGTCGAAGACTGATCGAGAGAAGCGTGGAATGGACATTATGCGGCTAGGGTTGGGTACCGTGCAGGCTAGGAGCCACGACCGTACAGGCTGGCCGCATGCGGTTGGTAATTGTGGCCGCATGGGTTTTCTACAAGCGATTGACTTTCCTGGCCGTATGGGTTTCATCCATGTGATTGGCAGCTGTAGCCGCATAAGTTATGCGGCTGACAGTTGTGGCCGCATGAGTTTTCTTCATACAGCTGGCTGATGTAGCCGTATGAGTTTTCTCCCTGCGGCTAACATCCTTATACGGCTCTGATCGCATAGAGTTCCTCTTTGCCCCTGCAAGTCCAGCATCATAGTATTTTCTTCTGCCGGACTTGGGGACAGCAGAGTTGTCTACGGTCTGAAGTGGGGCCGCAGAAGAGTCCTTCTCGCCGTCTTGAGCAACAGAGGGTATCCCGTCGAGGGCTTGGGGAGAAGCAAATGATTTTGGCCTCCACTCTCTGCGAGCCTTTGTCGTGCGGGTGCGCTTCTGGACCGGGCCAGCGCTTCCCTCGGAGAGCATCTCTTCAAACGCCTGTTGGTCGAAGCGGACTACCATCTTTTGTTACGTGGAGCCAAGTTTGGCTGCATCCGATTGCGTCACCAACTCCTCAGCCGTGGAGAAGTTTGTCCCCAAAAGAGTCGCCATCGTGTTTGCCATGAAATATAAAAGAACAGAACAATTATCGGAGGACCGAACTTTTACTTCACGTTACAAACTCGTTTGTACAAAGAAAGCCTAGGGACGAAAACCTAGGTACAGCAATCTAAGTACAATTATTTGTTTTAGATTCTGGGAGGTGACGATAGAGGCTCGGGAAGGCGACAGCAGCCCTGCCTTACTCCTTGGACGATCGGTATGCAACCTTGGCTCCTGTGAAAAGATGGTTGGCGTTGATGAAGAAATGCTCTTCTTGCTCTCCTCGGGTTGCTCTTCTGATTTCTCTCTGTCTCTGTGGTTTTCTCTCTGATTATTAGGGGGAAGCTCTCTTTTTCTCTCTCTCCTTCTGATCGTGTATCTATCCTACAAGGGAATGGCACCCTGCTATTTATAATAGTGGGGGGCATCATTAGGGTTTGCAATGATTGCCCACTCTCAAAGTAGCGGCGGCCTGATAAGTAATCAATCATGGCCATTAATCTTGAGCGTGAAGGATCTGGACCATTAATGAGGATTATGCCAAATCCCATCAATAATAAATGCTGATTGCAATGAATCTTCATCATGATGATTTGCTGATGTCTGCAAATCTAAATGAATTAATTTAATTCATTCTCTTGCCACGTGTCCGAAATTATTGGGATCTGATCCAGGATTTGATTATCTTTAGGACACGTGTCCTGTCATCATTATTGAGCCGCATGAGGAGTGTTCATATTTGGGCCGCATGAAGGTCGTCATGACCGAGCCGCAAGGAAGATTTTATGACCGAGCCGTATGAATAGTCTCTACACTCGAACCGCATGAAGGTTGTCATGACCGAGCCGCATGAATATGTTCATGACCGAGCCGCATGGGGGTCTTCATGGCCGAGCCGCACGAGAGTCTTCATGGCCGAGCCGCATGGGTTTCTTCATGGCCGAGCCGCATAGGGGCCTTCATGGTTTGAACCGCATAGATTTCTTTGCACTGGCCGCATGAACTCGTCTAGTCTGGCCGCATGGACCTGCCTCGAAGCTTGGTAGACAGCGCCATATTGGTGAAGATTTTCCTTATTTCCTAGAAAAATTCTGCTTTTCGTGTCAGTCATTATGACAACTTTATGTCAGGTCTGTCATCTGTCAGCTGTCAGCCGTCAGAACATTAAATGCGTCCAGACGTTGAGCACAGCTGTTTTGAATGCCACGTGGCCTCTCTCTCTGAGCCGCATGGAGTTTACTCGAGTTGCCTATGTGTTTGAGCTGCATGGGACTCCTGAGTCGCATGAAGCTCGTTTCATGACCGAGCCGCATGAAGGACGTCTCATGACCGAGCCGCGTGAGGAATGTCTCATGACCGAGCCGTATGAAGGACGTCTCATGACCGAGCCGCATGAGGAATGTCTCATGACCGAGCCGCATGAAGGACGTCTCATGACTCGCATGAGGAATGTCTTGATCAGCCCGTGCACTCGCTTTGTGGGCCCGGGTATCCCGAACACACGAGTGCGTAGGTATCATATTTGCTCCCTGATGTGGGGCTAATAGAAACACTTGCCCTCGATCCTTGTTGGGAGACTCTTAAGAACCACTCTGTCCGTTTGCCGCCGGGGGTTGGACACGAGCGGCTCTGTACAACTTTCCATCAGGGGCCCACTTAGCGGGACGCTCTTGATGGTCAGAGGTTGGGACAGCTGACTGAGCCCGATGAGCCCGCGCTGCCCTAGACTTGTTCTACTTAGCACCCGAAGGTGCGCAATAGGAAGAGTCCAAGTTTGGAAGGAGGGAAGAGAAGTTGGTGCCCTTTTCAAAGGAAGAAAGGGGGCTCTATTTATAGAATGGAGTGAGCCCTTTCTTCTTCTCCTTTCCAATGTGGGACTAAAAGCAATATTTTCCATGCTTCTACACATCTGTCCATCCATATATTGCTCAGATTAGGTGTTCTTTTGTTCAGTCTTTTCTTGGGGAATCTGTCCACCTTATGACCAATGCTCATTCCCCTACATTCAATCTTAGTCCCTACTAGAGTAATGTATCCGTCCCTTGCTCAAACCAATTCATGTTCTGCCCATTTCATTTGGGTACCATTTTTCCTATTTGACTGCATTTTAGTACCTGACCCATCTAAGATAAGTCCCTGTTCTTAACTAAATGCTTGGCCATTTGCTTTCATGTTCCAATTTTTAACACCTAACTAGTATCAGTTTTCAGATTGGGATAGATGTGCTGCATCATATCCACTACCTACCAACGTATAGTCCAAATGCATAGCTTGTGTTCACTTCTATACATTTTGAGTTCAGCCATTCTAAAATGGTTATGCCTCCATATTAGTTCAGATTGAACCTTAAGTTCAGACTTGAATTCTTTGTTCTGTTCATTGTATTAAGTTGTAATACTTGTCCCTGGTCAGATGTTCATTTATGTTTCAGTTGGTTTTGCTTCTTGGTATCAGTTAAAGATCAACCTATGTTACCACATATGTATCCCAGACTGATACTCTTGAGTATTAGTCCAATACCATGATGGTTCATCCCATCTTCACTTGTAATCTATTTTCTGCATTTGTAATGGTCCATCTTCATGTCCCGTACATTCAGTTATAACCTATGGTTGTATCCAACATTCATATCACTGCATTTAATCTAAAATTTACTACATTTCCCTTTTTCTGCTACAAGTTAGATATCCTGCATATAGGAGAGTCCAAGCCTGAGCATTAAGTTCAGGAAATAACCTTGAGTTCAAACTTGAACTCTCATGCCATCGTTCTGCATATCCTCCCATTTTATATTGCATTCACTATATGTATTAGTTCATGTAAAGTATCTCTAAATTCTATAACTCTGTCCTGCATGTTTTTTAGCCAGTTAATAAACATTTTCCTGCATTCATACTCATTATCTTGCATATATATATTCTTTTAACACTACCCTTCCAATGATGCATTGCATCCTCAACCAATAGTTTATTGCATATCCTTCTTAGCCCCTTGTGTTGTTCTGTTCAGCACATGTTAAACCCCTTAGCTGTCTATACATTCCTCCTTAGCCTTTTGTTTCATCCAGTTTGTGTGTGTGTGTGTATATATATATATATATATATATATATATATATATATATATATACACATCCGATGTCGTGTTTCGGCCGTTGCTCTCCATCTCGTGTGCCCACGGGGCACTGTTCCCCGACTAGCGCTGCCGCGTCCGCCCGCCGCAGAGGACAGCACCGGCGTCCAAATCTGGCCGTCCCCCCAACCCCCCTCCCTAATGGCCTCTACCCCGGCCGACCTCCTTGCTTTTCTAGGGCTCCCCTTCGACCCGACTCATCCCTCATCCTTTCTTGCGTTTTCTTTCTTGTCGCCGGCCTTCGCTCCCTCACCCCCATCCCTCCTCCTTCACCCTTCCCCGTCGCTTCTTCCCCTCTCCTCCCACTCCTCCATCCCGATGGTTCCCGTACCGTCTCTCTCCAGCTTCCCCCTGGATGACGTTCGACCCCTGCCCATCGAACCTAGTCGTCGGTCCGGTACAGCCCTTCCGTAGCAGCCCCCCGCCCTGAGCCCTATCCCTCCCTCCTCGGGTCCCCCACCGCCCTTCTGCCCTTTTTTTCCCCATCTCCAAATTTCAAATTCGGCCTGGAGAATGGAGGAGGGGAGCCACGTGCTCCCTTCGTGTTCCGTTCCCATGTTGGAAGACGTGTGCTTGGGTCTTTTCTGTTGTGGTGGGCCCCATGGGTACGCGATCTTGTCAGACGCCTGTGGCGCATATTTCGGTAAGGTGGTTCTCTCGAGAGCCCTGTCTGCAGCTGTTGCAGTCGGCCCTAGCGGCGCTACCTGCTGCTCGTTTTGTTCTGCTCCCTCGGGTCTTATCTGCTGCGATGGGCCCCATGGGCCCGCGCTCTTGTCAGCTGTCTATGGCATACTTTTTGGTGAGGCGGTTCCCTCGGGGCCCCCGTTAGCAGTTGTTGTAGTGGGCCCCAGTGGTACAACCTGCAGCTCGGTTTGCTCCTCGTCCTTGCCATCTGCTTGTGGTATACCTCATGGTACAGATGTTCTTGTGGGAGCCCCGTTCGGCATAGTTGTCGTGGGTCCCAGCGGTGCACCCTGCGGTTCGGGTAGCCACCGACCCTTGCCTTACGCTTCTGGTGCACCTTATGGGGCTGTGGGGGCCCCGCTTGGCGTTGTTGCCGTGGGCCCTTGTGGCGCACCCTGCGGGTTAGCTTGCGGTATTTCTTGTGGAGATCCTACGGGTCAGTTGGTGGCACCTACTTTCGTAGGGCCACCCGGAGGTTTTGGCGCAACCCATGGTGACCTTGCGGGGCTTTTGGTGGTGTAGCATTTTGGGGCACTTCTTGTCGGTTATGGCGCTCCCTCTGGCGTGCACTCTTTTGGAGCTTTTGGCGTGGGTCCCAGTGTTGCCCCCTGCGGGTCCGCTGGTGGCGCATCCTGTGGTTTCGGCGCACCCGTTGGTGGGTCCTCAGGCGCTCCTCTTGGCTCGCTCCCCTGGGCGCTTATGCCGGGAGCGGCGTGGCCCCTGTACCCCTTGGGCCGAGTCTTCTCTTGTCCCTCCATGCCCCCTCCGATCATCTGATTGCCCTCTTTCCCTCCTTGGTACCGACCCCCTTGCCGGGTGTTCATTTGCCCCAGACATTGCCCACGTTCCGTATTTCCAAGACCATCCCTCTGCCCTCAGTAGTACAGATACCTTCCTTCGCCGAGAAGCACCGTCCAGACTTAGCGGCTGAAAAGGGGTTTTTGCTTCCCAATGTTCCTTTTCCTGATGTAGCAATCAATCATGATTCAGCCGGGACTAAGGTCTCCTTTTCTGTTCAGGAACTGTCAGCGATGTCCACCTCCTTCATCCACACTTTTGTCCTCAAATTCTCCTCTAGCTGTCCTAAGTTCAGCAGAGTGCAGGAGGTTAATGCCAGTTGGAGGCTATCCGCTGAATATAAGGTTGCCCCTAGACCCCAGGCATGTGCTGCTTCATTTCTCCTCTGAGCTTGACCACCAGACCGTGTGGTCTAAGGGTACCAGCAGGGTAGACACTTATCAGATGAAGATCATCAGGTGGTCTCCGGACTTTAATACCCAAGTGGACTCAGCCACGATTGTGGCTTAGGTGACCCTACCCAACCTTCCCCTGATTTGCTTCGTCCCCGCGGCTCTCAGGCGCATTGCCAACTCTTTCGGGACGTACATGGCCACCGCAGCCGAGACAAGCAATCTATCTAAGGCTCACTATGCCAGGATCTGTGTTAAGCTCGATCTTACCAACGAACATCCCAATTACGTCCTAATTGAGCTATGAAGCCAGACGTACATCCAGCAATTAGTTTACGATAACTATACCATTTTCTGCAATCACTGCCACTTGAGAGGGTACCATCCAAAATATTGCATCCGCCTACACCCAGAGCTCAAGAGGAAACATGCCCCAAAAGACACACGGGCCAACGAGAACAGGAAGCTTAAACCTCAGACACAGACGCTCTCCCCCTACTTTCCCTACCACATAAGATTCGAATCCAACGGAGGTGAGCCAGGCCCGTCACCAGAAAAAGCGATGGTCCCCTACAATCCCTCACCGCCTACCCTATCAAATCATTTCAACACTTTACTAACTGAAGAGGAAGACACCACCCAGGAGATTGCCCTCCTCGAAGGATCGTCCGCGGATCCAGAGCCAGAGTCACAGAATGTGAGTTCCGAAGAACCATGCTCGTAGGCCATTAGGGAGAATCCCCGGACCCGAATTCTAGATCAACACAGCCCTCAGCTGTCTACCCTTCCAGTAATGAAACCCCCGGGGCAGAAGCCCTTGCTATCTTGGCACCGGAGTTGGTCCTTCGGGGACAACAGGATATTGCCGCTGGATATCCTCTTTTCGCAGAAGATCCGACCGGCGACAACGAAGACACCCTCATCATCCCACCAGAGGAGCCCTCTCTGGGCACGGTAGGAGAATTGCTTGACCATGCCACAGAACTCTACCCCACCCTTCCATAGGAGCCCACTCTCGACATTCCCAGATTAATGCTTGCCGATACAACTTCCAACATAAAAAGACAGAACATAAAGAAGTTGCCGAGGCATCAGCCATGCGCACCATGTCTGCAGCCAAGAGTACCAAACATATCCCTCAAAGCATCATTAATGCTTAACATCCTCTTCTGGAATGTTCGAGGTCTGGCGAACAAACCCACAATGAGGCGTCTTGTCAGTCTCAGCAAAATTCACAAGATTGACATGCTGATCATCCTTGAACCTAAAATATCTCCCAAGAAGCTCAAAACCATACAGTTATAGTTATGCTTCACTACGACCGTCGCTGGCAGACACGACATCTGGATTCTCTGTTCGAAGAACGTCAGTATCGGAGTTATCCAGGATTCGAAGCAAGCACTCTCTTGCTGGATGGAACACCCTTTGATCCCTAAGCGTACCCTCCTGTCAGCGGTCCACGAAAGTTGTGATATCGTCGAGCGTAAAACTCTCTGGAATGATCTCATCGACATCCAGCACAACCACATCAACCTCCCTTGGCTTTGTATTGGGGACTTTAATGCTATTACCTGCAGGAAAGAGAAGTCTAGCGGCCGCCCTTCCCCCTCACGGCCATGCAAGATTTCAACAACTTCATTTTTAACGCCCATGTCTCCCCTCTCCAGTTCAACGACAATGCTTTCACCTATTGCAACATGCAGGAAGGCGACCGCCGAAAATACTCTCATCTTGATAGGGCTCTCACTAATGCCCTATGGAAGGGATCGAAGATCACCTCTAAACTATCTCACCTCAATTCCACCGAATCAGACCACATCCCTCTTCTTGTTGAAACCAAAAGCAAATCCACCCAGATCAAAAAAACCTTTAGCTTCCTTGACTTCTGGACCGAACACCCCCACTTTAAGCGTACAGTTGAAGAAGCCTGGGCCCAAGCGGACTCCTCCAACCCGCTCATCAGATTGGGCAACAAGCTTAAGGCCACGAGGCATGCCCTTTCGATATGGAGTAAACAGGAATATGGCGACATTTTTCAGGCCGTTCGTGACGTAGAGGATGATATCACCCGCGTTGAAAATCTGTTCACGGCTGAGCGTTCGCCTGCGGCCAGGGCGGCCCTGAACCTCACCAAAGTTATTCTCAAATTTTGGCTGAAGGTTGAGACCAACTTTTAGAGACAAAAAACGAGGCTTAGATGGGGCAGTGACGGGGACAAAAACTCGAGCTACTTCCATGCCTGCGTCAACGGTCGCAGACAGAAGCTAACCCTGCATCAGATAGCCGACGAATCAGGAAACATCTTTAACGAACAACGGGATATGTAAGTTGCTGCTGTGAAGTTCTACTCCCAGCTGTTTACCAAAGAAACGATCTACAGAGACAACTCCATCCTGGCCGAGATACCTCACCTCATCAATGACGATGACAACAACCAGCTGGAACTTCTTCCCTTCGAGAGCGAAGTAAAAGATGCGGTGTGGGCACTTGACGAGCATAGTACGCCAGGACCCGACAAATTTTTGGGGGTATTTTTTCGTACCTGCTGGGATATCATCAAGTACGACATCCATTAAGCGGTCACGACCTTCTTCCAGGGATCTACATACCCCAGATCCATATCGAGCGTCATCCTGATCCTTATCTCTAAAAAACATAATCTAGAGACATTTCGAGATTTCTGACCTATCAGTCTCTGCACTTTTACCAACAAGATCATTTCCAAAATCATCGCCTCCCGCATGTCAGTATTTCTTCCCAAGATTATCTTCGAGGAGCAGAATGGATTTGTCAAGGGTAGAAACATCCAAGACAATATTATACTAGCTCATGAGCTCATCACCTGTATGAAGTTCCCAGCGGGGGGGCAACTTAGCTATCAAACTAGACATGAAGAAAGCATATGACAGGCTGGATTGGCAATTCATGATCTGGGTTCTCAGGGCCTTCGAATTTTCAGAAATGTGGACCAACATAGTGTGGAGATCGATCAGTAACTTATGGATTTCAAAGGTCATCAACGGGCAAGCTGACGGTTTCTTTAAATCCAGTCGTGGGGTTAGACAAGGTGACGCATTATCGTCCACCATCTTTATCATTATGGTAGACGCTTTGAGCAGACAGCTGAATTGTATAACTAGAGACCCAAACTTTTAGTACTATCACACTGTCAGTGGTTGTCCGATGATCACTCACCTGGCCTACGTCGATGACATCCTTATTTTCTCATCTGAGGACGTTGGGTCGGTGGAGGTGGTCCACAACACGCGTAAGAAGTACAACAGGTGCTCTGGTCAGAAGGTCAACCCCGCCAAGAGTGTGATCTACACCCATCACAACATTAAGAGTGAGCAAAAGGCCGAACTTTCCAACATCACCTCTTTCGCCGTCGATCACCCTTCGTTTAACTACCTTGGGTGCCCGCTCGTATATGGCAGAGCTAACACTGGCATTTTTGAGGACCTGATTAACAGAATCAGGAAAAAAATTAAAGGGTGGCACAATGCAACTCTCTCCCCGGGCGGTAAGATGATACTCATCAAACATGTGCTCACCTCCGTCCCCATTTATACCCTGGCAGTGTGCTCCCCCAAGAAAGTTCTCTCTACGATTGAGATCATCATCACCAATTTCTTCTGGGGTCACAGTGAAAGCCACGCCAGACATCACTTGGCCAGTTGGGACTCCATGGCTAGGCCCACTAACGAGGGGGACTAGGATTCACCAAACTCTTCCATATTGTTGATGCCTTCTCTATGAAGCTATGGTGGAAGCTTCGTTCGAGTCAGAACTTATGGACTAGATTCATGAAGTCCAGGTACTTCAAACATATTCACCCATCGCTGGCTATCTCCAACAGCAGATCTTCCGCAGCTTGGCGGCATATTCTTACGGGGCGCTCCGTTCCTGAACCAGTGATAATGCTCCAACTGGGTAATGGCGAATCTTCGACCTTCTTGAAATGTTGGACGACAGACACCTTGCTCCCCAGCCATTCGACGGCGCCGGAACACATCAAGATCAAGGATTTGTGGGACCAACCAGGAAATAATTAGAATTGGAACCAAATTCGGGATTGGGTTGGGGAAGAGGTGGCAGCGTGCATTCGCAACAAAGATCTTAAGCTTGGCCCCAAGCCCGATGTGCTGAGGTGGTCGGCCAAAGCCTCTGGCTCCTTCTCGGTCAGATCGATGAGAAGAGTGGTTCGGGGTATGGGGGCACCATCTCCCACAATCGCGGCCTTCTGGCAGACCTGCATCCCCAACAAATGGTCCTTCCTCATCTGGAGAGCATTTCACAAAAAGTTGCCTACTGATGACAATCTCAACACCATTGGGTTCAGCCTTGCATCTGCGTATAATTGCTGCTTGGAGCGGCAGACCGAAACCACCGACCATATCTTCTATCAAGGAGATTTACCTGTCCAGGTCTGGAGGGTCCTTTCTCTGCGTTGCGGACAACATAAGGGGGGTGGGCACCTCAACGATCTCTTGGCTGGATGGGCATCTCCTTTCCACGGCCACCAGATCGTTGCGGCGGCTGCTACGTGGGTCCTCTGGAAGAATCACAATAAGGTGAGATATGAAGGTCACCGGTACTCTGCCGACCAGCTAATTAGGGAGGTAATCCGGCAGTGCCGTAAGATCAGAGCCATCTGCTCACACGGCCAGTCTCTCTTTTGGAACTCTCTTCTCTCCTAGCTCATCGATTTTTGCGTCATTTTGATTGGGTTGTGGTATAGGCATCGGCATTTTGGGCCTATATTTTTTTGGTTTAGTAGGGCCTCCCCTTTCTTCTTGTATTTGGCTTTTTGCGCTTACTTGTAAAGGCTTCAGCATTTTGTGCCTTGAATGAATAAAAGGAAGGTTTGTCCAAAAATAATATATATATATATATATATAATATTATATATATATATATATATATATAATATTATATATATATATATATATATATATATATATATATATATATATATATATATATATATATATATATATATATATATACATACACTAATATGACTAGTTCCGTTAGCAGTACATGGTGTATATATGTGATACATTAGAGTTTGGGATGTGATAATTGATATATGATATGATATGTATATTTGTGAGGATTCATATGTGATATATGTGATCTAGGTTATGAGATATCATAAGTTATAGGCTATAGGTGATATGGGCAAGTTAAGTTATGAGTTTAGATTGAGTATATATTTTACTGAAATATATTATTTTAATGAAAGTAGAAAAAAAATATAATTTTAATAACAAACAGATTATTATAACAAACAATAAGGGGTGAGGATGCTAACATGCACTACACCAAAATAGGCATTTGCCAACAGTTACTACCGTGGAAAATAATTTTTGTCACAATAATAACCGTGACGATTAGGCGTGACAAAGTTTTGTAACGGTTTTTGTCACGGTTAATACCGTGACGAATATAAATTTTGTAACAGTTTTCGTCATGGTTATAAATTGAGTATATATATACGCAATATATATATATATATATATATATATATATATATATATATATATATATATATATATATATATATATATATATATATATATATATATGGGGTCCTAGAATATATAAGCCTAAGGATTAGATTAGATTTGACCATAGAGTTTGACCTGGACAGTTGACCAAACCCTAGATGGCATTTGTCCAATATTGACCTAAGATTTCAAGTTGACTAGAGTTGACCATGGTTGACTTTTGACATAGAAAGGCCTAGTATCATGCAGAATGCATTGTATATTTCAATTATTCAATATTGAACACATTATAACCTGTATTTCTCTAAATAGGACCTTGTTACTCCAGTTCAGACATCTGTATACTTCAGTTACTCAGGGTATCAGGCGAGTACATTCTTTGTTAGTTTTTATTCATAATAGTATCTATATTTCCTGCTTTAGACTACTTTACTTGATGCTGACACATTGTTATCACGGATAAATACTCTATGGATCTTGTCATGAGATGTTATCCCCTCAGCGGACACATCGGGTATTTCATGTTCATGTACTTTACTATGTGCATCGTACACTCCTTGTATTTGTATTAGTTATGTATAAATCGTGTGCTCTCATGTACTCTCGTGTTCTCACATGTGCTTATTGTGCAAAACAAACCATCGTGTACGTAACATAACTTGGTCGGATCCTTGTATATTGATTGGGGTATGGGGAGTAGAAGTGGTTATGTGATTAAATCCCTCTAGTATAAAAATATGCATGTCGATTATACCCTCACGTATAATGGAGTTACCGTTGAATAAACATGTGCAACCTAAGCCAATCACATAATCATCTTGTGCTCTAAAACACTTATATTTATTATAGTTCATAGTTTCTTACTATATTTCATGATTTAGCTTACTTATCCATATCTCCTGTACTTCTTTACAGCACGTCATGTAATTTATTCTACTTTTAGCTCTATATTTTCTACTATGCTTTGGAACTGCTTTCAGAGATATGTGCTCGTTTCTGTCCTGACAGGATAATGTTAAATTTTTTACAGATAACTTGGAGGATTCCAGCTAGCCTAGAGGAGATACCAGTAGAGCTTGGAGTAGATTGTTAGGTTATTGTCTAATTATTATTTTCTGTTGTTTAATGAGTTGTATTTATTTCATAATCTGTGGGTGTGGTGATGTTAATACTTAAACTTCTTCAAATTTGGTTTTGTATTAAATATTATGATCCTTCTATTTATTGCATTTCGTGCTGATTATCTCTCCTAGATATTTTGTGATTGAGTTGTATCCTTCTATGATTGTCCTCCGTTTGGAGAGTATATTATATTGTGTTTAATTTGTGATTGAGACCTAGGACAACATTCTACTACCGATACTCCAACGTAGGCTGGACGTACCCATGGTCTCGTACCCTTTCACTGTGTACGGGTCGTGACAGACACCCATGACCCAAGCACGTTGCTTGAGAGAGGCATAGATAGCTGCTGAGGAGGAAGTGGTACCTTCTGCTGTTGAGAAGGTGATACCTAAAGCAGAGATCAAGGGTAAGGAAGAACTGCTACCTCCTACTATTGAGGAGGAAGTGATACCTAAAGTCAAGATCGCTATCAAGGAGGAAGTGGTACCAGAAGGCAATAGCACCGGGAGTTCCAGTTACCCACTCATATAACTGATCTTGATCACCTAAACCCTTCTTATGCGCGGTAGCTGAGGGAATGGTATATGCGCCAGCGTAGAGCGCAGAGTTATATATATGATATGACTTTTGACCGGATTTGTCTCCGGTAGACTTATTTTTGGATTAGACTTGGATGTTTTTGTACAACTCTGGATGTTTCTTATTTTTTCTAGACTTGGTTATTATCTAGACTTGGATGTTTCTGGATTACTTTATTGTCATTATCTAGACATGGTTATTATCTAGACTTTGACATTTCTGGATGTTATTATCTAGACTTGGTTATTATCTAGAACTTCAATGGAGGGTTGCTCTAGGTCTATTTTTTTTATAACCTGTGATATGTTAAATGCATGCAGATTTGATTTAGAATATATATTACATTTATCATATATATATATATATATATATATATATATATATATTTTATCATATGTTATTATCAAGTTTGGCAGGACGAAGATGATCGTACCTCGGAGCATCCTGTGCCGGTAGAGGTTCCACCGGTAGAGGAGCATCCCGTGCCGGTAGAGGTTCCACTGGTGGATGAAGTGCTCCTCTGTTATCAGATGATGGTTCTGGACCCTCGTCTCCTAGTACTCCAGTGTACCGACCAGTCACATCCTCGACTGCGTCGACAGTATATGGTAGTACTCATGGGAAGGGCAGTTTCAGGCCTGAGACAACCCCGTCGAGCGTTCCTACTGCGGGCGACCCTATGGAGACGTAGGAGCAGATGGTGGAGGTCAAACCTACTCTGTCTCCATATCAGAGCGATCACCATGCACCCCTCCGGACAAGATAAGGATAGAGATTTGGTCCGACGGGCCTACAAAGTAAGTTAATTAGTTAACATTAATTTATACATATATCTATATATTCATGTATATAATTATCATTGTATAGATATCGTCCTCCATCGGTTCAGAGGGTACTTGGGCTATTTCTGAGGTCCAACTACGGTGGCCCTTGGATCAACTACTTGGATGCCACAGACGAGAGGAAGGCATTCTGGATTGCCCACTTCAAGGTAACTAATATATGTTGCTTTTAGTATCAATCATCTTTTATGTAGATTATATATCTAACTATTTTATTTTTTGTAGAAAACATATTTTTATCCACCATACCGGACTGAGATGAGCGAGAAGCAATTTTGTCGTTGCTTCCAAGTTGATCTGTGATGCAATCGACGACCATAAGACTTGAGAGCGCTCCGAAAGATCGATCCAAGGTTGGATCACGCCCGAGCAGTGGACTGCGATGAGAGCTAAATTCGACGATCTTAGGTGCAAGGAACGGTTAGGAAGGCGAAAGCGACTAGGACGAGGGCTTGAAAGTGGTGTGGTGGCTCTATTTCCATGACAGAACATTTTCGTCGCGTGGTATGTATTTTACTGAAATATATTATTTTAATGAAAGTAGGAATAAAATGTTTAATTTTAATAACAAACAAATTATTATAACAGATAATAAGGGGTGAGGATGCTAACATATGGTGACCGTCTTCCTAGCCTCTCATCGGAAGTACGGAAAGGTCATCGATGATAGAGCCTCGTAGAGCTATGTAAGTATTACTTTATGTTTCATTAACTTTAATATAACTTTGGAAATATGCAATATATATCCATATAGTTATTAGTAAGTACCTTAGACATTAGCAAGTACGACTTAGACATTGGTAGTAAATATTATGCTTATCGTGATGCGTACTTTTCTAGGATGAGTATCTTAGGCTAGAGCGTAAGAGTGCTAGTGCACCAGCAGAGGGAGGGGCTGGTACTTCCTTGTAGTCCCCTCTAGCTCGGTCGTTGGACGAGCTCTGGATGACCGCCGTTGGTGGTCTTCAGAGGGATACGTACTACGGTACGGGATCCTACGGCACCTTTATGGCGACGCAGTCATCCAGAGCCCCCTCTGGCAGTGTGCATTCCCCATAGCCCTCACAGGAGTCGGCCCGAGTGGAAGAACTGCGTCACCAGGTTACTGAGCTGCGTGACGAGTTGTTGCGAAGGATCATGTCATTCAGGCGGTTGTTATGGATTCTACCGACACTAGACTGGTAGCCATGGAGCAGATGCTTCATGATAGTGCGTTGGCATCCACACTGACTGTATCAGTTCCACTGCCTTCTCCTCCTGCTATTGATGAGTCATCACCGGTGACGCTAACACCGGCACTGTATAGGTTTATGTTATCCCAGATGCAGGGCTGTACTCCTCCTCCTGACCAGGTGAAGTCCTTTATTGGACATATTTTCATGTGTTGTGTTGTTGTTTGTTGACCCATTGTTAGGTCTTTATGTATCTATTTTATACATTTAGTGACAATTTGTGTTATGTTGACCCATTATTGAAACATTATCGGACAAACTATTTTTATAGTTGTTTGGTAGTGGATTTATTTTCACCCGGCTGTTTCGTGTCTTTCTTATCGTTGGATTCTATTTGTTTGATTATTGGTAGTGTCTTTTCATCATTTGTCTCTATATTGGTTTAGCGGAGCTGAGTATTCCACCGAAGGGGTCGGCGAACGTAGAGAATTCTACGGAGGGTTGCTCTGGGTCTATTTTTTGTAAACTATAATTTAAACTGCAGGTAGATTATGGATGGAAAAGCAAACAGAATTCTGATTTTATTTTTGCATTTTAGCGACATGTAATGACGTTCAGTGACGACTAGCGACATAGGTATACATCGGTAAACTTGTATCCGGACGTCGCTAGCCTGCATCGCAGACAGTCACTAATATCGCTAATTTGGTGACATAGCAAACTCGCCATGTCAGCAAAGTAGTCAAAAAACGTCGCAAATGACGTCACTGATTATGTATCATAATGTCGCTAGCTTGTATCGTAGACGTCACAGATAGTCGCTAGATGTCGCTAATTTGCTAACATGTCAAACTCGCCATTTCAACAAAGTAGTCACTAAACGTTGCAAATTATGTCGCTAACAACTGAACTGACAGCAACGTTTAGTAATGAATTGGTACATCGCTAATCAGCAACGCCGAATCGGTAAATGTCGCTATCCAATTAAAATGTAGCGATGTCACTACATCGCAAATAAACATCGCTATAGCGACGAATAGCGACGTATCATGTGTTAGTGACCGAAAATACACAATAAGGAAAATTC
Organism: Iris pallida; assembly: GCA_029216955.1. Lineage (NCBI taxonomy): Eukaryota > Viridiplantae > Streptophyta > Magnoliopsida > Asparagales > Iridaceae > Iris > Iris pallida. The sequence continues at coordinate 70,696,569 of JANAVB010034417.1, read as the reverse complement.
ATTGCTAATATGGAGTAGCGACATTTTTTTTCACTTTAGCGACGTTCGATGATGTCGCTAATATGATTTATTTTGGTAGTGGAAGAAGTAATGCGCCCCTGACAAGGAAGTGTTTTTCTCATGACGAGAAAGTGATTTACTCGTAACAAGGAAGAGATGCGCCTGTGCTGAGACGTCGAAAGTGATGCACCCATCTTTAGAGTTTACGCTGTAGTAGATTTTCTATGTAAAAGTCCTTTTTATGTAACAGACTTTAAATATAATAAAAAATCTTCTTTTTCTGCACATTGCCTTTTACTGCTCTTTTTATGATGCGCCAAGATTACTCTGTGTCTCTGGCGCATGTTTTTTACAGCGCATAGGGATGTGCCCTTTTAGGACTAGGTTTCTGGGCGCATGAGTTTCCATGCTTCTACAAGACCCCCTTCAAAGTTTTTAAAACTTAGACAAGTTTTTGAAATACTTTGAACAAGAAGCATGGGTGGTTGATTCTTGTAAGCACCTAGCTTCTGGAGCATGATTGGCACATAGCCATCCTCGTGCATGATCACTTTGGCGCATAGCCATCTTCGTGCATGGCGACTTCGGTGCATTGATCATAATGCTTCGGTTTTCAAGTCAGATTAATGACAATATTTTCGAAGATTTGTTGCCGCCTCTTCGTGAGTTTCGAAGCGTCGGTAGTTGACGTCACTCTTTTTCGGGTTACACGTCTTCCAAGCCTATAAATAGGCATTTGGGTTGGAGAGAGAGGTTTTTCTGCTCTCTTCCTCAAGTCTTTTATCTCTTTGACTTTTCTCTCTCTAAAAACCCTAACCTTTTTCTCCTTCTTATTTTTGTAAGGCCCCCCAAAGCACCTCGCGCTACTGCTGCCAACAGGGGCAAGGGCAAGAAGCTTGTTGAAGCAGACGTCGATGAGCCCGAAGTCGTCGAAATGACTCATCCAAACGTTTGTAGGAAAGTGATAGGTGGGTGGCCACCATTGACAACGTCTCAAAAAAACATAGTCACTTTGTGCACGGTTGAGCGCATGGATGGACAACCATATAGAACATGCATCAACCATTCTCTTTGTTGACGTGCATGGGCGTAGCTCATGGAGCTATGCCCTAAAGATGCACTGAAGCTTCACTTTGCTAACACACATAGACTTCGGTCATGAAGATGTGCTGAAGATTCACTTCGCTGATGCATATGGACTTCGGTCCTGAAGATGCACCAAAGATTCTCTTTGTTGACGCACATGGACTTCGGTCCTGAAGATGTGCCAAACTTCACATTGCCAACGCACATGGACTTCGATTCTGAAGATGCACCGAGGCTCAGCTTTTGCTGATGCACATGACTTCAGATGTGCTGATGCCATGCTGCGCATGTCCTTTTGTCTTTATTAAAAAAGATCATGTTTTTGCTAATTTTTTTGCTATCTTTTCGCAGTGTCTATGACCTAGCCTAGGATGAGAGTTTGTTTGACTACTCCCTCTGCAAGATGGGTCTAGACTTCAATGAAGAAGTTGTCAATCCTGCCAAGGCTATGATTATGCTGGACCAGCCACAGAGAGGATGGCGCTGATCAAGGACCAACCCTCTTCTTTCCTCTAAGCCATGATAGAGAGGGGCCCAATCTCCATTGCTGGGAGTGTCATCGACTTTTATTTGAAGCCCTAATTTCTGTTTGAGGACAGACTGGCTTCCTATGAAGCGAAGATCTTGAAGATACGAGAGGATTAGTTCTTTGACGCTAAGGTCTTCAGATTATGTGCCGAAGGCCGAGCGTTAGCTATCGTTGTCCATATTCACTTGCTTGGCTTCGAAGAGGAGGATAAACTGGGATCCTACTCCAACCCAGGAAGGAGAAATTTTGGAGTCTTTCAAGATTGTCTCCAGTTCAATCAGAACAATATGTTTACCTTCATGCGAGGTGGGCTGTCCTACTCTTTATAAGTTTTACTTCTCGGGAGCATCCTTAGTGACGTTCCCAACCACACCTTTGCTTTCGGTGCTTCAACTTTCGCCAATCTTATGCTAGCAGCCAAGATCACGTACCCAAAGTACAAGTTTCTTGTTGAAGGTTAGTGTCATCATGTACCGAAGTGGGACAGTCTGACCTTGTGGATCCTGTCGAAGTACAAAGAAGAGCTTAATGAGCTGGGTCTATTATATCCCATACGGGCTACTCAAGCTGGCATCGAGATGAACCAACATATGTTACTGGCTCTTCTGGAGATGTACAATCCCCATACCGGGATGTTTGACATACCGAGAGGAGAGCTAGGATTAGCACTCCACGAGATGTTTGAAGTCTCAAAACTCCCCTAGGGTTCTGATCCATATGAGTATTCTCCAACCAACGAGGAGCTCTTCAACCTGGATACAAAGGACTCGAAAATCTTGTTAATGTACAAGGAATTGTTATGCCACCACCATATATGTCAGCGATACAACAAGACTATGGCTTCCCCCCATGTGATCGCTTGGAGGGATTACATCTTTACCCAGGAAAAAGACGATCTGAAGAAGGTTCGCTTCACTACTCCCAGAGTTCCTCACGTGATTTGATCGTCACTAAAGTGAAGGATTTGGGCGAGAGGAATTCGTAAAAAAATGAAAGCAAAACGCTGGCTGACAACGTCTACAGTTACTTCTGGCACAACATGCACAAGATGTCTCCGAAGGCTGTGCTAGCTGCTTATCCAATGATATGGCTCTGGGACTATGTATTCCTTGGCGGGTCAGGCTCCATAGAGAGGGTGACCTGGAACTTTATCCTGCCTGCTGTGAAGCTGGTATTTGGCCATCGTTTGGCCCTATTTCCCGTGATAGTATGCAACCTTCTGCGGGATCTTCGGGAGTTTGTGGAGAAGGTCCTCAACATGCAGGGTAGAAGTAGGAATTTTTCTCGAGTAGAGCTGCCCTACCACTATTTGATGGGGTGGTTGATACTACATCACCCTAACCTGATGAGCCCTGGTATGGAAAAGGGCCACGTCGAGGGTAATGTCCTTATCCGCTTGCTACCATAAAAGGAATTGACTGAACACTGGTATCCCCGTTTGTAGAATGGTTATGTTCCATCTCCGACGATGGGACATTTCTAAGATTGGCCCATTTTTTCTGGGCTTTGAAGCTGACAAGGAGTTGAAGAATACGTGCGTAGATGCTTCTGCTCTTCTGATGTGGGGGTTGTGTTGTTGTAGTGCATCCGACCCTCCCATTTGGTTTATCAGAACATGAATCACTACTTCTTCGAACCGTATCTACCAAGTCGTTTGGTCCTTCAATTCGGCTACAGTCAGTTAATGCTGGACAATTCGAGCACCTGCTTGGGGCACATTGGAAGCTTGCTGGATGTAAACCCCCTAAATTTCTATTATGATTTTTTTAAAATAATTTGGTATTTAATTAGTACTTCGTAATTGTACACCGCGTACGAGTTTGCATTTCGTATTTGCTCGTCGAGTGCGAATATGTGCGAGGTACATATTTTTAGAAAATATTTTATTTATAGATTTTATTTTTATGGAAAGTATAGTTTCAAAATAATATAGGATAAATATACTTTTGCCTATGTTGTCAAAAAGTATTGCATCGAGTTTTTAAAAATAGTAATAAAATGATTATTCTAAGTATTTGCATACATGATTCATGAATTTAATTCATGAATATATTTTAAATTCCAATTTTTGAAATTATTATTTTATTAATTTAGACAAGTTATAAAAGTCTTTCTAAATTGGTTTAATATGAATTAAATCAGAAATTAATTTTTTAGATAATTTTAAACTAATTTTTGGAATTAAAGATTATCTAGTATATATACATAAATTGGAAAGATATATTTTATGGTTTTAAAAAGTAATTTAAATTAAGGGGTGAATTATCCATGAGGATTCAAATAATCCTAGTCCATATCCAACTAGGGGTCCTCACCTCCTATATAAGGAGAGTCCTCTTGTTCTCTTTTCTCCATAATTTCACCATCAAAGTCCTCCACAAATATCCTCCACCAGAACGTGTTTTGCATCGTGTCTGTGTCCACTTGTTCTTATTCCATTATACATATACATTATATCGCGTGTCGGACACGCCCCCGACAATCAAATCCTATCCCTAACCCAACTCCAGTTTCGCTTCCACCGCGAACTTTACCACCATCAACATCATCATCTTTATCGTCGCCACGCTCCCCGATTCCTCCTTCCATGCCATCATTATCGCCACCACCGCCACGACCCCTATGCCCATGGAAACTCACCACTGCCAACCATGGCAGCCCCGACTCCTCCGGCCATTCCGCCACTGCCGAACATCTCCCAGACACCACCACACGGACCCAGCAATTCTACCAAGCCACTGCCACCGCAGCCCCAAACCCAAAAGCGAACTCCGGCGTCATCTTTCGCCGAACCCTGCCCAAACACACCCCATCGCCACCAGCCGCTCCCCCCCGATGACCACACCTACACACACAAAACCACCACCATCTTCGTCATCATCACCACCACCAGTTTCGCCACCATCATCAACATCACACACGCCCGAATTTCCGGCAGCCGCCCAAAAATCTACGAACACCAGAAAAAGTAAAGCAAAACCCTCACCTTACTGCCTGCCCGCTGCGATCCCGACGCGAGCGCCCGGCCATATCCCGTGCCATAACAAGCCTTCATGGCTCCTCCATGCACGACTGGCGACGACTGACGTGACTGCCAGCGGTCGCCAACTTGTGCACCACCCTGGTCGCACCCGGCGAGCGTTGCACGAAAGCTGACCTAGACTCCGGTCGCACCCCCGTTGAGCGCCGCGTGCCTGCCCCTCCGCCGGACAGCCGACGCCGGTGCCGCAAATCTCCACAGTTGGGTCTGCCACCCACATCGGGATCCCTCCGTCGAAGTCCCGGTAAACCCTCATTTTCCCTTCCTCTACTCTCTCTCTCTCTCTCTGCGCTCCCTATTCTCTCCCACTTCCTCTTTGGAGAAAAATATTTCTCCAACTTCTTCTTTCCTCTTTCATTCCTCTCATCTCTCTTTAGTTTTTTTTAATGTTTTGATTAGAAGAAAAGTATAAAGTGAGCTATTCCCATTTACTGCTATTATAAGTATATATATTTTAGGTTTTTATTATTTTTAAATTTACTATTATTTTTGTTCTTTAAAGAGAACAGCAGTTACTGTTGTTATTATTTTTATTATTATTACATACTATTATATTTAGAACAAAATAATTATATTTGGTATAAAGTATTAATATTATTATTGATATTATTATCATTATTATTAGTGATAATATTGTTATTTATTTTGTTTAGTAAATAAATAGATAAATAAATAAATTGCAAAATTATTTTGACAATACTCAGTAACCCTAAACTATTTTCCTAGATTTTTATTAAATATGCGGACAAACAAAAAGTTAGTTTTCTACAAAATTATATTTTGATAAACGTATAGCTAGCCTAAAAACGATTTTAATTTTAAGGGTATTTTCATAAAAACGTATTCTGACTAATAAAAGGTAGTTCTATCTAAAATCATATTTTTATCCTAAATCAATATTTCGATATTTTCAAATAAATTATCAAAAAGTATTCTACCAGTAAAATTTAGTTTTTTTCAAGCATTATAAAATAATTGCTAAAATAGTATATTTATCTACTTCCACGAAATTCTTCCAATTATTCCCCTTTGATCATGACTAATCGCACGTTCATATTTTCTTGTGAATTTGGATCCTGTATACACCAACCACGGCTATTGGATGCATCGGAACTTGTCGGATCACCGTACCACACCAGACGTAATACCAGAAAAGATACCTTGCCATTTATGTTGTTTATATTCAGTTTGCATTTCATTTATTGCATATCACTGTGTATTTAATTCCAGTTCTTCTAGCTGTACCCTATTTACAGTGCCTGATTTATTATCTGCTCAGTGATATTAGCTTTACTTTACTTTTTATCCTTTGATTGCATATGGACTTAGAGTTAAGGGACTACCATTTGTAGTGTATCGCATATACCTCGACACAGTTGTACCACGAGTATGTGTAAGATGAGTAACATGTAGAGGTCCTTGCTTGTTGGCTGATCACTCGTGCGCATGCGTTTGGTCTAACTGCTAATATAGGCATGTTAGGAGACTTAGCAGTTAGTAGAGGTACATGATCGCGGATGCGACCTACATAGGTACAACGGATGGGGAGAACATTTTTTTATCGTATGGACTTCTATTACACATTCTCTTGTAATCCGGAAGCTCCGTTGGAGATACGGGTATGATTATCCCCTCAGGTTTGCCACTGTCTTTTTTGAACGTCATGCGCTTAGGTCACTGGTATCCAAGTGGGGACTATACCAGATCCTATTTACAGCCAGGGCTCATACGACGAAAGGTTTGTTCTTAACTGCATGTTCACTTTAGTGTGGTTAAGTTACCTTATTGAGGTCTTGTCACTTACTTTTATTCGTGACATATTTTATATTCAGTATTTATATGGTATGATGCTTATTGTATCTTGTTACGTCTCTTTGAGGACCTGGTGAATTCTCCAGGTGTGTCTTTTGTGGTTTTTGCAGGTGCTTTAGCCAAGGCCATTTCTTCGAGGATGATTACACTTGGATCGTTCGACAAAATTTTATTATCATGTATTTCTCTTTTTTTAGTTGGTATTGGATTTGTCTCCGTCCAACGATTTATAAATGACAAATTCATGAGTTTATTATAAATTCTTTCTTCTTTATTCGTAGATGAGATTAGTATTATGGTTTACTGTATTTTACAGCTTATGTATACATACGATGGTTCCATATATTGGAGTATACTTCGTATGTATGTAGCTGGCATGACGATGTACTTAGTCCTAAGTATTTTGGGACTGGGGCGTTACATGTTTTTGTGGTGGCCCATGCAGGTCAAGTTTATCACTTCGGTTATGTGACTGTATCGATGTGAACCTGCATATAGGAATAGAGTTTAGGATCTCATCCACAAGCTTGACCTCGTTTCTGGCTTCAAGTTTCAAACTCTCGTTACCATCCTTGATTTGCATCCTGCTTGAACTCTTTTTACCATGAATTCTTATTTTTCGTGCATAGTGACAGCTAGAAAGATGACTACTCTTGTATATGCTCATAGTTCAAACACATGGCTATAAATATTACATTGAAAATTAATATGCATTAAGATCTAATTAAGTGATAAAGACAATTATTATTATTTTTATGATCTTAAGGATTAGCTTATTCCAAGTTGGGTAGCAGCATAATACCGCCTTTGAAAGATAGTTGAAATTTTATTTTGATATTACAAGGTGGTATACACAAGAGGATAGCTAGATCGAGAATTTTTTTTTTGGATTTATGATTTTTGAAATTGTAAAATAGTTATGATTTATTGGAATATGAAATCTATTTGAGAAATATCTTAAAGTTCTAAATTGTGACGCATGATTTACGGTTAAGTTTAAGTTCATCTCGAGATTTATTAAGAGTTTTAAATTATAAGTCATGATTTTGTAGATGACTAGAGAAATGGAAGCTTAGTGAAAAGAGAGAGAGAGAGAGAGAGAGGAGAGTTTAAGGTTTTAAATTGAGTCGTACGATGCACGATTTATAAGTTTATTAAATTTTGAGTTTGAAGAGATGATAGTAAAATTTTGGTTTAAAATGTTTTGGAAGATATAAAATCGACCTTGAAGGAAAAATTCAAATTTCAAATTGTGTCATATGATCTATGATTTATAAAGTTATTTAGATTTTGAGTTTAAAGCCTTGATTATGGATATTTAAATTTTGGTAAAAAAATGTATGTTCAATTTACGATATACAAGGATTATTTCGAGATTGATTAGAGATTTAAATTTTAATTAAACCTGACAGCCTAAGAATATTAAAAAATTTGGTAGAATATCTTGAGAATTTTATTGAGAAACTTTTGAGGAACTTGAAATTTTAGATTAGATCATATATTGGTGAAGGACCAAGAAGCAAGCAAGGTCACCCTAATGAGATAAAAGTATTCCACATTAAATTGTCATACCACCTATGATTATGATATTGCATATACACAAGTATAGTTAGTCATCGACCAAACTGTATAACTATATCTTTATCTTGACTTACTCGACCTTCCCTCAAATCTAGATCCATTATCGTGACCATCTGATTGTTTGAAACGTAGAAATGATTATAATTATTCCCTTAACCATACCCTTTATCTAGGAGACTATCTTCTCTCTAGAAACTGTGTCCCTAACTTATTTTTACCTTGATCTACGAGATTCCATTAATTATCTTTATTTCATGCTTTAACCTTTTATTTTTGTGCATTAATTAGTACCACATGAAAACCCACTTTCTATTTTGATCATTTGGTGTCCCCTATAGTAACTTTGATATTTGGAGCACAACGCTAGACTTTTCCTTCCAACAAATTTTATATACAAGACCTAGACAAGCCCACCTTCATGTAGACGTACATGTCCCACTAAAACACATCTCCTTGTACCCTTTTTTATGATACGACTTTCGGGTCATAGAGACCAAACTATAACCTTTACCATGTTACCGATATACTTTTGACTACATATATGGACTCAACCTCGACTCAATTTTTTTTCGACCCAATATATGATTGTGATCTACTAAATCCCTTAAATGCTTAACCTTGTGTTTTATCTTGACTGCTTAACCCTTGTTATTTTATTTTCATGTCTTATCTCGATTTACTTAGACACATAATATCTTTCGCTCTTCAATATTAGCAACCCCTACTTTTCTTCCTTCCAATTAAATTGCTTCACTCATATTTCACTATGATTCCTCCGTAGTACGTGCAACCTTGTTCCTTTGATGTCCTTGTGCAAGTGTAGAAGTTTGATCGTGGCACCCTTCAGTTATACGAGACTAAATTTGGAAATCCCATAAAAAAATTTATGATTATGAGGTTACAAGGTATATATAAGGACAATTGTAATATGTGGTCAACCCTAATAGATGAATTAAGGAATGTAAGGTGGATCAAGGATAAATAAACTCCACGGTTGACAAATAGTCAATCCAACTTTGGATGGTGTTCTTTTAAATTTTGACGATTTAAGGACTACGTTTCTAAGATGATTATGAACATGAAGTTAAGATAGGTTTCATTTTTTCTATCATAAATTAAAAGATCATTGGATTCCAATTCCCGAGAAAGACACAAATAAATAAAGGATTGAGTAAATTTTTTATTTATGATGATAAAAGATTGAGTTATAAAGATATGATCAAAGGTGAGTAGACTTCTCAATTTACAAATTGGTTCTTCATTATTGAGAAATTTTTGAGATGATAAATAAAGTGTTTAATGTTATTAGATTGAAGGTGATTTTCAAATTCTTGTTGCTATGAGAATAATTTTCTTTTATGATAGGTATGAATAAGAATTTCACATTAAGGCGAGTTGATTCTTACCTTCGACTAAATAAATTGAAGATGTATTGAAAATTTTTGAAGAGATTATGGAAGATGAAATTTAGTTTGAGAAATATATATATATGTATATACACACATGTTGGAAGAAAAAGATTAGCTACTTATTGAATTTAAATTCTATCATAAGATATTGGATTCAAATATTTCTGGAATTTAAATTTTGCGAGTTTAGTAGATCTCAAATGTAGTCAAGAAGAAAGGGAACATGTTCAAGGAATTTAAATTTTCATATGGAATATAAATTTGAAGAGAAATAGAAGAAGAGTGGAGTATCGAAAGACATTGACGACTCTTAGTAAATCACAAACTTAGAAGATTGTGATGACATCGACAATGAATTTAGATTTCGAATGATGGAGCTATTGATAGGTCGAGGAAGTTATTACCCATCCTTAGATTACACAGTACATGATATTTGATGGTGGTATGATTGAATCAGATACTAACGGGTTGTCATACGATCATCTCCTGAACTATATCGAAATTTTGATCGTCTAGTTATCTAAATTATTTGTTATCATTGGATTCCGTTTTTGAATCATCACTTAAATTTCTTATCGATTAAAACTCTTCCCCCCTTCGACCCTACCAACCCTAACAACTCCTAAATTTCGAGGACGAATTTTTTTAAGTTGGGTAGGATGTAAACCCCCTAAATTTCTACTATAATTTTTTAAAAATAATTTGGTATTTAATTAATACTTCGTAATTGTACGTCGCGTACGAGTTTGCGATTTGTATTTGCTCGTCGAGTGCGAATATGTGCGAGGTACATATTTTCAAAAAATATTTTATTTATAGATTTTATTTTTATGGAAAGTATAGTTTCAAAATAATATAGGATAAATGTACTTTTTCCTAAGTTGCCAAAAAGTATTGGGTCGAGTTTTTAAAAATAGTAATAAAAGATTATTCTAAGTATTTACATACGTGATTCATGAAGTTAATTTATGAATATATTTTAAATTCTAATTTTTGAAATTATTATTTTATTAATTTACACAAGTTATAAAAAGTCTTTCTAAATTGGTTTATTATGAATTAAATCAGAAATTAATTTTTTGGATAATTTTAAACTAATTTTTGGAATATATATTTTGTGGTTTTAAAAAGTAATTTAAAATAAGGGGTGAATTATCCATGAGGATTCAAATAATCCTAGTCCATATCCAACCAGGGGTCCTCACCTCCTATATAAGGAGAGCCCCCTTGTTCTCTTTTCTCCATAACTTCACCATCCAACTCCTCCACAAATATCCTCCACCAGAACGTGTTATGCATCGTGTTTGTGTCTACCTGTTCTTATTCCAGTATACATATACATTATATCGCGTGTCAAACACACCCCCCGACAATCAAATCCTATCCCTAACCCAACTCCAGTTTCGCTTCCACCGCGAACTTCACCACCGTCAGCATTATCATCTTCGTCGTCGCCACGATCCCCAATACCTCCTTCCCTGCCTTCATTATTGCCACCACCGCCACGACCCCTACGTCCCTGGAAACTCACCACCACCAACCATGACAGCCCCGATCCTTCGGCCATTCCGCCACTGTCGAACATCTCCCAGCCACCACCACATGGACCCAGCAATTCTCCCACGCCACTGCCACCGCAGCCCCAAACCCAAAACCGAACTCAGGCATCATCTTCCGCCGAACCCCGCCGAAACATACCCCATCGCCACCAGCCGCTCCTCCCCGATGACCACACCTACACACCCAAAACCACCACCATCTTCGTCATTATCACCACCACCAGTTTCGCCACCACCATCACAATCACACACGCCCGAATTTCTGGCAGCCGCCCAAAAATCCATGAATACTAGGAAAAGTAAAGCAAAACCCTCACCTTGCTGCCTGCCCGTCGCGACCCCGATGCGAGCGCCCGGCCATGTCCCGCGCCGCAGCAAGCCTTCCTTGCTCTTCTGCACACGACTGGCGACGACTGATGTGACCGCCAGCGGGCGTCAACTCGTACACCACCCTGGTCGCACCCGGCGAACGTCACACGGAAGATGACACAGACTCCGGTCGCACCTCTATCGAGCGCCGTGTGCCTGCCCCTCCGTCGGAGAGGCGACACTGGTGCCGAAACTCTCCACAGTTGGGTCCGCCACCCACACCGGGATCCCTCCATCGAAGTCCCGGTAAACCCTCATTTTCCCTTTGTGGACACACACAAAAAGAAGAAGAAACACTGTCTTTTCTTTATTGGTGCAAGGCACCACTAATTGAGTACGCCTGAGAGATCCTGCGCTGAGGATCCCCGAGTACAAAAAAGAATTCTAGAAAATAGGATGATAGAGATCGAACGGCGGTTGCCCCTTTACTTCGTTGACACTTTGATTACAAAAGTGGGAGAAAACTTACGAAAATTGCTAACTCTCGGCTCACTGGCAAGAAGTGCAGCAATTTGGCTCTTGAAAATGCTCTCCGTTCTGTGTTTTGAAGAGGGATGAGACCCCTTTTTATAGTAGTTTCTGAACTGGAATGATGTTATGCGCCCACATGAGGAAACACACTGGTTTTCATGTGGGCGCATAGTCCTGCTTTGGGCGCATAGGATGTAGGCGCATGCAGGCTGCGTAGTCGTGGGTTGATCGTGGTGCTGACGTGGCCGCATGCTTCGGTGCATGATTGCTCGTAGAGACTAACGTGGCCGTACGCTTTGGTACATATTTTGATCATGGCTTTGACTGAGTCAAGCTTGGGCACATAGCCTTATTTCAGGCTATGCGCCCTCCTTCTGGGGGAACTTGGCTTGGATGCATATAGGTTCACAGGGTGGCTTGGGCGCATAGAGCTTCACAGAGTGACTTGGGCGCATAGGTGTTCACTTGGGCGCATATGCTCTCGTTGGCTTGGACGTATAAGGCTTCATTGCTGAAATTTTCATGCTTCTACAAGACCCCCTTTAAAGTTTTCGATACTTGAATGAGTTTAAAATATATTGAAAGAAGCATGGACCGTCTTCTCGTGAGCGCATAGTACAGCTCTCTCTTTGGGTGCAAAGCATTTGGCCAGCCTTTCAAAGAGACGACTGTTGAGATCTTTCTCGAAATCTGAACTGACAGATTAATCGGGGTAGAATTTGAAGAGGTCCATCCTTTATACGTTGTCTACGTCAGCAAGTGGCAGTCGCATAGTGTGCAAGAGGCTAGACCTTCACGTGGGCGCATAAGCCATGGTGGGCGCATAGTGCTTAATAGGCACATAGAAAATAGTGGGCGCGTAGAAAGTAGCCCATGCCTATAAATAGACTCTGAGAGAGAGAGAAAGTTCGTTATTCTCTTCTCTTTAGAACTTTCAAAAAGACTCTTCATCTCATTTCTTTTACGAACCATGTCCCCCAAGGTCGCCAAGAGATCTGCGAAGGGCAAGGGGCTGCACCGAGTGGCTCTCATCCTGCGGCAGCTTCCTTGCCATTCCAGGACCCGAGTCTGGGTGAGGGCACGCCTAAAAAAAAACAAAGTCTCAAGCATTAATTTGCGATGCTCAGACTTTTCTTCTGCCTGGGCGCATGCGCTTTAGGCAACATATTTCTTGTGAGCATCATTATGCGCCCACAGAAGTCATACACCAACACTGTGGTGTGCTATGCGCCCACATATTACCATGTTATGTGCCCATATGCTGTGGCATGTTATGCGCCCATGTACTGCTATACGTTATGCACCCACATGTTTGTCTTGGGCGCATAGTCTTTTGGACGCATAGTCCTTTGGGCGCATCGCCCTTTAGGCGCATAAGAGCCCTTCAGCACTTAGTTTTTCCTGCGGATTCTGAGTCTGACTTTCTCTTCTGTGCTTGCAGTAAACATGTTTGTCCCGAATCTTGAGGGAATCCCTTTCGGCTCTGCCTATCAAGTCCTCGGTACTAGTCTCATGACGAATATGATCAGCAAGGTTCAAGCCATGATCAGTCAAAACCAGCCTACTGAATGGACACTCGCCATACTTGAACATGATAAGACCTTCTTGAGGTAGATGATTAACGATGAGAAGTTCGTGCTTGGAGGGGTACATCGTTTCAAGAAGCCGTACTTCCTGTTCGGTGATAGTGTGGGGTTTGAAAATGGCGAGATGATACGTTTGAGAAACCCAATGGTGATCTGTCCGAACAATCAGAGGATATGGCTATCGTCGATGGAGCGTTAATATCCTTTGTTTTCTTTTACTGTCTTAGCTGTGCGGCGACAGATGAAGTGGGAGCTGACTCCTGAGCTCCCCGGGGTTATCTCTGGAAGAATTCAGTTCGACTCAAGGCGATCGGAAGAAGGACACTTTCAAGTGTGTTCGGGGCTCTACATCTTATTCTATGAGAGGACTGCAACCTGGTGCCGTAGTGAACAATATTCTGACTAACCTCCATCCTTATGCCGCTGACACGTTTTGCACTTTGATGATGACGGAGGATGTGACATATCCCATGGGAAAGAAATAGATGGAAGGCTGGAGGTATCATGTTCATTCTGGAGAAATCTTACTGGCTGGGTGCTTTCCACCACATATGAAGCCACCCTGAAGACTACTGGCCTTTATTATGCTATTAGGGCAACTCAATATGATGTAAGGGTCAACTGGCCAATGTTTGTTTCTTTGGCAGAGTTATATAACCTTCACACCTGTACCTTCTTTACTCTGGGTAGGGAGATGGGATTGGCTTTCCACGAGATGCAGGAAGTATCGAAGCTTCCCTGGGGCACAGAGCCCTACGAAGAGTACGTGCCTTGTGATGAAGAGCTCCGAGATATGGAGAATGAAAACTCTGGGATGATTAATGTATACAAGGAATTGCTCTGTCACCTCTTTATCTGTCATAAGATTAATAAGAAAGGGAGGAGCAAGGGGGCCAATCTCCACACGAGAGCTTGGATGGGCTACGTCTTCGTTCAAGGAGAAGGGAAAGATCCGGCCTCCTTTTCGATCTTAAAACCCATGACCAAGTCCGATATAGAAGCCCGGATGACGGATTATGATACGGCAGATACTGAGGACAGTGATGATCCTGAGCCCCTATTGGCCACTACTTTCGTCAAGCCGAGTATCTGTTGTCAGAAAAAGCTGTTCTGGCAGGTTTCTTAATGATCTTGCTTCGTGACTGTATAGTCCCTGGAGGTTCGGGATCGATTGAGAGAATAAGCTGGGGTATGATACTTCCGGCTGTAAAGTTGGCATTCGAGTACCGTCTTGTATTACTTCCCACGATGGTCTGTGCCATCCATCAGGGCTTGCGACATTTTGTTGTGAACGCGATAACACCCGAAGGCAGGAAGGATTTTGCTAGGACTGAGTTACCCTTCCACTATCTGATATGGTGGCTGGTGCTGCATTGTCCTAAATTGATGAACGCTGGACTGATGGCAGATTCTTTGGCGGGAGATGCCTTCATTCGGAGGTTCAGAGATACGAATTGGACCGTTGTAAGGGTGTCTGTTTGCAGGAGGGCTTTGAGTTTTCTGCAGAATTATGAATTCTTTAGAGTATCGCCTCCGTCTGGTAGTAGTCGTACGAGAAACACCCTAGTAGATGAGGGTCACTCACTACTAGACTTCCTATTAGAACATTTCGTTAGCTCCAATCCATTAGGCCTTTCCATCTAGTATTCAGGAACAGGAACTACACTTTCCTGAAACCTTATTTGTCGAGCCACTTTGTATGGCAATTCGCCTACAACCAGCTTTTCTTGGGCAATCCCAGTCCTCGTCTCCAGTCGATAGGGAGTCTGATCGACGGGGCACGTGCATGGGGCTACTACAATACTGGATGTGCAGGGGCAGTTTTTACCTTTGTCCGAAGATAAACTCGACACCCACATGCCCTTCGCTGCTGCTAAGTTCTATATTCAGGTCAATACCCTTCCTTTCTGGTATGACCGTGAGCATAGTTTTATATCGGGGACTAGGCTTGCCCCTACCCTTACTGATATAGGACGAGTGCGCACGATATGGAGTAGCATAAAGGAAGGTGCCGCGCCCACAATTGAACCGGCTGCAGCGTCACAACAGAGAGTTGTTGTTGAAAAGCCTATCGTTGCAGCACCTCGGAGAGTGGATACTGAAGAACCTCTTCCCGACATTCCTCATAAGAGGAAAGCTTCCACCGAACTGGTTGCACAGCCTAAAAGAAAGAAGGTGGTTGTTTCCTGGGGGAGAAAGAAGGTTGTGGACGTGGGTGCCGGCTCGCCTCCTCCCAGAAGGTCTTCTCAGCAGACGGCGTTGTAGGTTGTTGCCATTCGGGAGGTAGATCCCTTCCTAGACTCTATAGTCATTGTGGTCAAGCCTTTAGAAGGTTTCTCACCCCCTACATTTATCTTTTGCATAGGACCCCAAAGTTGTAGCTGAGGCAGGTGCCTCCTTATCTATGGACGTGACGATAGTGTCCCCTGTTCGTCCTCGCACGATGGATGAGGGCAGATCTTCTTCAGCTGTAAGACTTGAGCGACGGAAAGATCAGGGCGAAGGCCCAGATCATGATAACAACCAAAAGATCAGTCCCTCCTATGATATTTCTCCGGGGGATATGTCTGCGATTGGAGCCGTGATGAGGGACTTAGATGAGAATCAAGTCCAATTGGCTCATCCTCCTGCGGGTACGTTATCTTTGTGCCTCTCTTTGGATAAGATCTTTCGACTTTAATTTTGCGTGCTCCACGTGAGGCGGACCACGACTGTATGTTCCCTTGTAGATAAGGGGAAGAAACCCCTCGCGAAGATGGCACCAGGCATTGGGGAAGGGACAGAAGTTGTTCTCGGCTCCTCTAAATTTGCTGCTACGGAGGGAGCTGCTAGTGAGCCGATATCGGCTACAGAAGAATAGGTTGAACAGCCTGATGCCGCTTAGGGCCTTGATATTGTTCTTCTTGAACAGTCTGGGCCTGCTCTTGGTTTCCCTAAAGCCAAGACTGATGGCGTAGCCCAGGCTGGAGTTGAGCAAGCCGAAGGTACAAAATTATAACTCTTTCGTATTTCCCTCCTTTTTTTTTGGTTACTGATGTATATATATATTTTCTTGTCAGGTTCGTCTTCTTGTCAGGTATCCCTTCCTGGAGTGGAAGAAACTTTTCAAGCCTCCTCTCCGACGACCTCCACTGAAGACGATGAGATGGCCCAGGAAGTCGTCAAAGCTTTCTACTCTGTAATGAAAGTAAAGCTTTCTGGGGTCTTGAATCGAAAAGCTGCCTTTGGCCCTGTGAAGGCTGTTGTCGAATGCCAAGTGGCGGCCCTCGAGAGCATTGTCGGTTATGAAGAGCGGGCCAATACCCTGAGGAAAGTTCTGAAAGACCTTGAGGGTTACGTGGCTCGATTTCGGGATGCTAAGCAACAGAGCCCGTCATCCCTGTTCCATGCAGCAGACGAGACTTTTGATCAAGGCTTTCAGGAGGAGAAGGCTACTTTCCAGGCGAGGAAGGACGCCCTCGTTCGAGAAATTAGCGAGTTGGCTGATCAGTACGGTCACTTTAATACGGCAAGTGAGGCACGCGCTGCCTCGAAGAATAAACTGGATGCGCAGATCACCGAGAGGTATAATCGCATCGTGCAGATCAAGAGCGAGATCATCCAACTGGAAGCCGACTTGAGGACGGCAACATCTGAGCAGGAGGATTACTTGGCTCAAGCTGCCATGACTGCTACCACTTCTGCCCATCTAGAAGAATAGTTGGCAAGGTTGGAGGGAGAGCATCTGAGTCTGATCCTTTTCGAGGATGAAGCTTCTCGCCAATAAGAGGCACGCCGTCAAGCTACCACAAAGTCTGAAGCCAAAATCGTAGCTCTAAGGGACAACATCAATCGCCTATGTATCCCTTAGACTTTTTGTTTGTACCCCTTTTTTCTTCAGTCGTCAAGGCTAATGTACTCCTTTTTTCCGTCTTTTGATAGACATTTAAGTAAAAAATAAAGAATCTTTTTAAAATAAATGTGGTTTTGTGAAATATCGGAACTAAAGGTAATGTGGACGTAGTAAGGATATTTCTGGTGGGTATTCCGCTGGGGAATTTGATGTGGACCTATTATCCGTTTTATATTCAAGTTTTTTTTTCTTTTGAATATATATAATAAGTTGAACGAAGATGCTAGTACATGTAATATGGACGTAATAGCAGAATATGTTCTATATCTGACCAGAGGTGATATGGACATGGAAAGGTATATGACATTAGGTGGGAGTGGATAATTCAGAGATAATATGGACGTGATTATCCTTGATGAATGCTTTGCTCAGAGGTTATATGGACATGGCAAAACATAATCATTTTACTGGGGAAATAATTATCGAAAAATAATTTAGAGGTAATAGGGACGTGACCTGTTTTTGTCAAACCGAGTTTGGACAGAGTCAAAAATGGGAATGATTCCACTGGAGAAATATTTTGGAGGACCTATTATCCAAGGTGTATTCAAGACTCTTGAAATACGGATAATAGTTAGATAATTTTTGAATCACATAAACATCGCACTGTATATTTATATGGCTGAACCTATGTGAACATTATGTAAAAAAGGTTACACATAGTATTTTTTCAGGAACTTGTCGTTGATAGGCATCATGAGCAAGTCACCATCAGGCTTGGTTAGTCTGTACGTACCGTTAGAATACACTAATTCTATAATAAAAGGGCCTTCCCATTTAAGCTAAAATTTCCCTTTTGTTTTGTGCGTCATGACCATTGGTCTTCTCACTGCTAAGACTAGATCACCGACTTGGAAGATTCTTTTCTTCACCTTTTTATTGAAGGCCCTATAAAGGCGTGCTTGGTGTAGCTCAGTACGCTGTTGAGCTAACAAGCATTTTTCGTCCAACGCTTCGAGCTCTTGTAGATGCAGACGGTAGCTTTCTTCGGTAACCAACTCGCTGGCTAAGGCTACTCGAAGAGAAGGAATCTGGATTTCTAGGGGAAGAACTACTTTGCTCCCATAAACCAGAAAGAATGGCACACTGACTGTTGGAGTCCGGGCCATTGTACGATAGGCCCATAGACATTCGTCGAGCTTCTCATTCCAATTGCACTTGTTCAAAGACACGAATTTCTTGAGAAGTTTAATTATGGTTTTATTGAAGGCTTTTGCTAGCCCGCTAGCTGCTGGATTGTAGGCAGTAGAGGCTACATTCTGGACTCGATTCCTATCGCAGAACCGGTAGAATGCATGGCTTACGAATTGTGGACAATTATCATGGATGATCCTGCGAGGTAGGCTGAAGTGGTAGATAACGTGATGTTTGATGAAATTGATCACTTTGATGCCTTTACTTTAGTGACCGGTATAGCCTTCGCCCATTTGGAGAAGTAATCGGTTGTGGTTAGGATGAACCGATGTCCTCTGGAAGATGGCGGGTTGATTAGACCTATGACGTCCATGCCCCAGGCTTCAAAAGGCCAGGATGCTGCCGTCGGGTGTAGAAACTTCGAAGGCTGAGGAATAAAATTAGCGTGGAACTGACAAGCTCTATATTTTTTTGCATATTCAACAATATCTGCTATCATCGTGGGCCAATAATAACCCATTCATTTGAGGTAATCTTCTAATTTGGGGCCTGGTTGATGTGTACCATAAATCCTATCGTGAGCCTTCCGGAGTGCATGTTTGGCTTCTGTGTTTGATAAACATCATAACAGTAGCCCATATTAAGAGCGTCGGTACAGCATCTTCGTAGCTGTGTCATAGTAAAATTTGAGGGATCGCCTTTGGACAGATACTGCTTCCTTCGGGTCCTCAGGGAGGATTTCATAGACGGCGTAGTCTATGAAAGAAAATCTCCAGTCTTTAACATCGATGTTTATTTCCGTTGTGTAACTGTGATGAATATACAGGGCATTTTTTTATATAGAATATTTCTCGACCAGACACTGTGATCGACTGCTGAGTATTGATAGGGACGGTCAAGGAAGCACTGAGATCGGCTAGAGCATCCGCTTCTATATTCTGTAGTCGAGGCACGTGCTCGATGAAGAATCCAGTGAAAGTAGATACCAGCTCGATTGTTTCTCTGTGATAGGGGATGAGATCTTCGTAACGAACTTCATAATCCCCTCGAACTTGACTAACTATTAGCTTGGAATCGTCGTAAGCTTCTGGATAGTCAACTCCCAGTTGTTTTGCCAATTGCAGGCCGATTAATAGGACATTATATTCGGCCATGTTGTTGGTATATGGCTCTACGAGAGAATATGTTAATGTATAACCAGATGATCAGGTGACACGAGCACGACACCTACTTCAGCTACAATAATTCCTTTGGGTCCTGTTCTTGATGCACCGTCAAAGAACATTCGCCAAATGGAAATTTCTTCAATTGCAGTGTTAGACTCCACTAATTTATCGAGGATTTCGTCATAGAGTTTAGAAGATTCTGGCACCGGATGAGCTGCTAGGAAGTCAACTAATGCATGGCCTTTTACTGCCTTCTGAGGAAAGAAGAGCATATCGTATGGAGTCAACAATATTACCCATGTAGCTAAATGGGAATTGAGATAGCCTGATTTAGTCATGAGTATTCTGAGAGGGTTGACTTTAGATATGATGTGGATGGTCTGCCCAGATACATAGTGGCGTGTCTTCTGGATGGCAAATACCAGTACAAGGCATTCTTTTCCACAGGTGTGTATCTGTGCTCGATGCCCACCATTATGCGACTGAGGTAGTAGATTGCATGTTCATGGCCGCCTTCATTCTTCTGAGCTAATAGGGCGCCAAGAGAATGGTCCATAGCGCGGACATATAGTAAGAAAGGCTTCCCCATTATTGGAGCTACCAATACTGAGGGGCTTGTGAGATACTTTTTGATATCGTCGAATGCGCGTTGACATTGTTTAGTCCAGAACGAAAGATATGCCTTTCTTTATGAGCTGAGTGAATGGTTGACATATTCCAGAAAGGTTCAAAATGAATCGTCTGATGTAGGCTAGCCTTCCTTGCAGTCCGCATAGCTCTATGAGGTTTCTTGGAGAATGCATATCGAGGATGGCCTTCACTTTCTCGGGTCAAGATGTATACCCTTTGAAGTGATGACGAAACCAAGGAATTTGCCGCTGGAGACTCCCAGAAAAGACTTGGTTGGATTCATCTTGAGTTGGTGTGCACGCATTAGTTCGAACACCGTTATCAAGTCTTGGAGGTGGTTGCCCATGAGATGACTTTTGGCTGCGATATCGTCTATGTAGCACTCCACTGTTTTGCACAAATGATCAAAATTGTGTTCATGGCTCGCTGGTATGTCGCCCCTGTATTTTTCATTTCGAAGGGCATCACCGTATAGCAGTATACCCCCAACGGTATTCGAAAAGATGTGTTCTTTTCATCTTCGAAGAACATCTTGATCTGGTTGTAGCCTGAGAATCCATCCATGATGGACATCTGCTCGAAGCCGCAAGTATTATCGATCATTACGTTGGTGATCTGTAGAGAAAACTCGTCCTTCGGGCATACAGAGTTCAAATCATGGTAATCGATACAGACTCGAACCTTACCGTTCTTTTTCATGACCGAAACGATGTTGGCAACCCAGTCAGGGTGTTGTTCTTTACGAATGAATCCACTGGTAATGAGCTTCTTGACTTCATCTTCGATGGCCTCCATGACATCTTGTCGGAATTGTCGTTGTTGTTGCTTCACTGGCTTAGCTTTAGACGAAATATTCAGGCGTTGCATGGCGACTTTAGGGTCCAGGCCTGGCATGTCTTCATAGTTCCATGCAAAGATATCGATGTATTCTCTTATAAGCTGTATAAGAGATTTTCGTTCATCGCCAGATAGACTTTTACTAAAGAAGATTGGTTTAAAAGATTATTCATCTCCTAAATTAACTTGGATGACTTCGTCTTCGGTAGGTGGTTTACGTTGTTCGAAGCGTAGCTCCCACCTAGTATCTATCTTTTGAGCCCATTGTTCAAGCTCGATTGATTGGACATCATCCGCAATTTGGTCAACTGAAACCATGTTGACGGACAGAGTTGCTTTGACCATATCGCCAATGCTGGAGTCTGAGTCCTTGAGGTAGGAATCAGAAGAATGAGAACAATGATCTGCTTCATCATATGATCTTTTGGGAGTTATTGAAGGAGAGACATAACCCAAACCAACACCGTTTCGTTGATAGTAGTTCTCGGGTTTGTCAAGAGGAGCGAAGTATCGTATTGGCAATCGTCATCCTCGGCCATAATTTAGTCCCTTGTCGCTTTTGATGTCATATCCCATGTTCTGGATGATATTCTTGGTCTACCAACTATATCGAAAAAGTTGCATTTTTCCAGAGTCATAATCAACTTTCGTGTTGTGCTTGGAAGAAGTAGAGTCCAGAACGAACTTTCTTTTGCCAATTATTCGACCGAAGATAATTAGTTCTTCATCCTTCTTTCTAGCTAGGACGATGAAGTAGTGGATATCTTCTGGGTAAACTTTTTCCTGCAGGTGAGGCCTCGTGACCGGCATACAGAGGTGTGGTCCTATGCCGTGCTATAGAGCGTATATCATGTCTATGTAGTATTTTACAGACTGATAGACATCGGAGTAATTCAAAGATAAACTTTTACTAAGAAAATACGCAAGTTCTTCTTTAGGGATAACATCATCCGCTGAAGGTACATTATTATGAGTATTGATATACTCATTAAGAGGATCATCATTTGGGAGAGGAGCCACAGTCTTGGCCAAGTTCACCACACAGGATAATTCTTCAGGATTGGGAGGACAGACTTCAGCAGGTTCCTCATGAGGTGTCTTGCAGAGAGTGATGGTCAATGGTTTGACCTTGTTAGGGTTATTCTTTTTCATCCAGATTGTGAGAGGCTTTGGAGTACTTTTTGGAGTAGTACGTCCTTTGACTTTGATAATCAGGGGACCCTCATTGGAGGATAAAGTTGCTTCATCTTTATTGTCAGCTTCGTTGTCGTCATCTTTGGGGGGCTAAGATTGTTAAAGTACCGAATCTCCATAGTTGGCTTCGATGCCCTTAAAAGGATTGACATCGGCAAACTCCGTCTTCATGACACCGTCGTTGTTGACGTACTTGAAGCACTGGTGAAGTATGGAAGGAATGATCATGTTCTCGTGTATCCATGGACGCCCTAACAAGACGTTGTAGGATATATTGGCATCGATTACATAGCAGGAAATCTCCGTTTAGAGATCATCGATCTGGCACTTGAGACGAATCTTGTCTAGTAGGTGGCTTCGACCAGCATTGAAAGCCATGATAGTTGTATTGGTTACGAATTGCTTGTGCAGAGGTATTTCTAGAATTTGAAGCAAACTTCTAGGAATGATGCTGAGGAAAGAACCTGGATCGATGTGCATGCGATCCACCTTGATCGTCCCGATATACCATGTATAGTACAGGGGTCTATCATGACGATTTTTTTTATTAGCATGTCATCCTGTGAAAAGGTGATGTTGGGCACCACTTCCATAGTAATGTGGCAGTAAGGACAGGAGACAGGGTCTTCAGCGGGAGCTTTGACTTCAGTGAGATAAGAGTCGGCATGTAGTAATGCCTCACTTAAGGCCTTCCATGTTTCTTTGGAGAATCTCAACAGATCGAACAGAGACAGCCTGGTAGGTGTATTGGCTAGCTGTGCCAGTATGTCAAAGTTGTAGGGCCGATCCATGTCATGCCCCGATCAGGGAAATCGCTCATCCTCGCTAGATTTTACCCGAATTATCGTCCTCCCTGGGGCGTGATGCCGCACGAGCGTGGAGTTGCGCTCATGCAAGGCAAGATAATAGTTCACATAGCGTTTATCCCAAATTGATAATATAAGCAGAGAAAGGAAAACATAGTATAACATAAGAATCTCTTTTTATTCATAATGAACTGAAGATTACAAAGGCTCTGAATAGCCCAACATATATGCCAATTGGCTACAACGCTCATGATCGCTCTAGCTCACAAAGGATTACATTGTTCCATACATTATGCCTCTTTATAGCCAACAAGTAGTCTTCGGCCGAACATCTCCATGTCGCAAGTCCGAACGCCTATGCGGAAGCTCCTCTTGAATGCCAAGGACTCCATGCCTCGGCACGTCCAAGCCAAGCTCCGCCCCGAGCCGATCATAACCTGAGCCTGTACATAAACTAGTGGGGGATTAGTACTTTCGTCCTCGCTTCGCACTGATCAAGACCCGCTCGCACCCAAACCAAGCATTAAGTAAATTTAGTGGAACATGCATCTTAATATGTGATCTTTCTATTTAGCCTTAGGATCAGTTTTATGGTAATATTTGACATAGCAACTTAGTATAATTGTGTCCTATATCGTGTCCCTGCGGCAGATACAGTTAGACATTATATGAATATAAACATAGTGCTTGTGCTCATCTCCGTCCCATATTGCCTAGCCTGCACGGGTTAGAACTTAACATAGAATTATATCATTCACGCAACAACCAACCATAAACTTAGACCATGCATAAGGGTCGCAGGCCCTGCGCCTGCACCCGACTCTCATCTCAGCCCACCGGCCCTAACTATATGAAGGTCA
This sequence comes from Iris pallida, assembly GCA_029216955.1. Lineage (NCBI taxonomy): Eukaryota > Viridiplantae > Streptophyta > Magnoliopsida > Asparagales > Iridaceae > Iris > Iris pallida. The sequence goes on along the minus strand of JANAVB010034417.1, from coordinate 70,672,608 downwards.
CGGTGTTTCGTACCGTAATGGACTTGGCATCTCTTATGTGTAAGCCTACAATCACTTAGATACGGGTTGCTAGCCCAATATCCGAAGGATCCCAAACTTACAGATATCATAGCTTATCACAGCACTGGACGGTCGCAATCCGTCCGAATGTTGTGCACCATAAATACCACACATAATTCCCTCCTAGGCCGAACGGTTCCGGTGCCCCGGCGTAACCGTCCGAGGGAAGCCGCACCCGTGTACGGGCCATCCGAGTCCATTGACCATGCAATACGTACCATAGCAAATACCCATAACATTCCATCTAAATCCTCCGTTGCATAAACATAGTTTCGATCCATAAACGGTTTTCCGTGCCATAAACATATTCGCGTCTCATAAACATAATCCACCATCCATATGGGGAGCTACGTCGGCGTTATGCCCCAAACACATCCATATTGATGCACGACGCCCAACGACTTAGTCATCTCGTACTCATATTCAGCGCGTAACATTCGTAAGTTATTCTCATAGCCTAATTTCGTAGTTACTTAGTCTTTTCGTAGCATAAGTGCTCGAGGGCACGCTCAACATCGTAATCAATGTTCTACGCCTAGTATTTAATGTTCTCGGAGCCGTGCACATGATGCACATCTCATTATCATCTTTTAATGTTCTACCATCATTGCCCTACCGCGACCCGTACACTTGATGTACGTCGCCTCAATTGTTCAATGCTCAATGTTCTACCTTAGTGTTCAACGCATACTTAGACCTTTTCGTCGCCGAGCCACGCTCGCTAACTCAATAACATCTTACACATACAATGATATCTTTTATTAGACGTAAAGGAATAGGGAGAGAGAGTCAAGAACCCGTCCACCTTAAGCCGATACGGCTTGCATTCTCGTCGATTGAAGCGTCTCGCTTCCATAACTCGGTCGCATAGCTAACTCTCGGACTTAGCCATTCCTTTGCTCTACTCGGTTGATTTGGCCTATCGCGCCCATGCTACAATCCGTTTCAAGGCCACAATTTGGTTTCGCGGACACTTCATTGCATAAGGCAAAATGCCGACCTCTTATCGTCCAGCGTAAAAGCATAGCCTGCATACCAGATCAACTAAAATCAGCACTTGCTCAAATGGGACTTATCTTTTACATTGATTTGATTCATAGATTCCAACCGACTCAAGGCTTACCTTTGGCCAACGTAACACTTGCATCGATTCGCATCAATACCTCATCGGGTCAACATAACTCTTCGAGTCAACGAATCATCGTAATACACCATGCGGAGCGGGGCATACATAATATACCACTCAAAATCAGGTTCGTCCTCGAATCGAAACCAACACTTAATCCAAGTGCCCCGTATAGATCATTTTAGATCTCGTGCTACTATAGTTGGAATCATACAACTCAGTCTGGATCATACTTGCTTGGTCATATTCGCGTCTCATAAACATAATCCACCATCCATATGGGGAGCTCCGTCGGCGTTATGCCCCAAACACATCCATATTGATGTACGACGCCCAACGGCTTAGTCATCTCGTACTCATATTCAGCGCGTAACATTCGTAAGTTATTCTTATTGCCTAATTTCGTAGTTACTTAGTCTTTTCGTAGCATAAGTGCTCGAGGGCACGCTCAACATCGTAATCAATGTTCTACGCCTAGTATTTAATATTCTCGGAGCCGTGCACATGATGCACATCTCATTATCATCTTTTAATGTTCTACCATCATTGCCCTACCGCGACCCGTACACTTGATGTACGTCGCCTCAATTGTTCAATGTTCAATGTTCTACCTTAGTGTTCAACGCATACTTAGACCTTTTCGTCGCCGAGCCACGCTCGCTAACTCAATAACATCTAACGCATACAATGATATCTTTTATTAGACATAAAGGAATAGGGAGAGAGAATCAAGAACTCGCCCACCTTAAGCCGATACGCCTTGTATTCTCGCCGATTGAAGCGTCTCGCTTCCATAACTCGGTCGCATAGCTAACTCTCGGACTTAGCCATTCCTTTGCTCTACTCGGTTGATTTGGCCTATCGCGCCCATGCCACAATCCGTTGCAAGGCCACAATTTGGTTTCGCGAACACTTCATTGCATAAGGCAAAATGCCGACCTCTTATCGTCCAGCGTAAAACCATAGCCTACATACCAGATCAACTAAAATCAGCACTTGCTCAAATGGGACTTATCTTTTACATCGATTTGATTCATAGATTTCAACCGACTCAAGGCTTACCTTTGGCCAACGTAACACTTGCATCGAATCGCATTGATACCTCATCGGGTCAACATAACTCTTCGAGTCAACGAATCATCGTAATACACCATGCGGAGCGGGACATTACATAATATACCACTCAAAATCAGGTTCGTCCTCGAATCGAAACCAACACTTAATCCAAGTGCCCCGTATAGATCGTTTTAGATCTCGTGCTACTATAGTTGGAATCATACAACTCAGTCTGGATCATACACATATTTTAGGCGTCCCACCAATATATGCATTTCATCCAAGCTTAGTTGTAGGATATCGGGACAACTAACAAGCTCAACTTAAATCTCAAGCACCAACCATTCCATACTCGACTTAGTCAAATCTTAGCGCCTATTCTCAAAATACTTCTCGTATGCATCATTCCATAACATGCGATCATCTTCCAAACGTCTCTGTACATAACATAACTTAAAACTATTACTTCGATCCTATAAGTTTCTCGCCGGCCACCTAACACTCGCATTGCATCAACTCATTGCGCATCCGATCACAACAATTCTCCGCAATGCCTACTCACCCAAATCATTTTCTACCTCTCACATAACTCAAGTCTTTTATCCAATCATTCATAACATTGTCCTTAACGACATGGACTAAGTCCACATGTCTCAAATCCCTTGCCTACCATTTGCACTAAGTCTCGCACACAACTATCCCAACACGATCCATATTTTCGAACCATATACGTATCGCGTCTAGGGCTACCCCCTAGGTAACTTATCCAGACATCGTGCTTAATCTCTTCCGACACAAGAGGTCAACTTGAGTCTACGATGCTCAAAGGCAACAATCTCCCCGACCCAAGGTCTCTTACGATACGTTCATCTCCTATTCTCGATCGAATACGAACTCCTTACACAATTCTCGAATCAATCCCAACTAGTTCATTTCATAACATCGATCGTACGCCCAACACCCATAGCCTAACTGTTACTCAAATCGATCTACGACACACTCTTAGAGTCATTCTATTATTCGTCGCTCTCGCGCATTACAGAATTCTTGCAATCGCCTTATCGCGTCACTACGCTAAGCACGTTCCTCAACATCTATTCGATCCAACATAACTTTTCTGACCATATCGATTCTAGTACTCGCCAACTTTCGAAACACGATACTCGCTCGCTTAGACTTATCCTTAACATGCACTACCTCATCTTTCATCCTCGACGAAATTTCTATGAGACTTCTTTAGGGTCATCCTATGGGACTTCAACATTCACTTGATTTGGCGGTCAAGTCTTCTAGGGTCATCTGCCCCGAAACTACGCTCGATAATTGAAGATCATCAACGAGGGACAGTTACAACGAACCATGCTATATCCTATTGCGGAGCCAAATCAATTCACGACACTTCCTATGGGACTTTACCCAATCCAACATACTTTACAAATCCACAATTTATCTATCCCCCGCGCAACTGATGCGCCGTTAACCATTCGAATCACTTATGCACATTACATGTCGTTACTACTCGAATCACTCATATATTACCGTCGACTATCCTTGCCAGTCATATGACATCTACTCGCCTCAATTCCAAGTTTACCTATTCGTGATCACAGTCTGACACATTCCATACTCATCGAACCCATCCTCAAACAACTTTCGCATAAAACCACAAGTCAAATCCAATTTACCACGCCTTGCAAGTTCGATTATCCCCGCTGGATGAATCACCATACCAGCTCTCGTGCGGAATGATCGTCCTAATTCGACGTGACGCATGTGCGATACTGGAGTTGTACTAACATAAGACAAGAATATCAATATTGTGTTATCCTCGAAATAATCAAGCACTTTCGTTTTCTTCCGAGTAACATCCATCGACTCTCAATTTCTCCGAAGCATCCCTACCGTTATCATCCAACTTGACATCAACTTAACTTGCATCTTATTCATCCAACAACAATGCTTAACATAATTCTCGTTCATTCGATCAGAGTATCGCCGAGTTATTGCATATCGTCTTTAATACGCCTCAATACCATCGTCGATATGCATAACTTGAACATCTTTCTTTCTCATAAGCTCAAACTCGTTGCAATCATTGCCATCATCCGAACTCGAATACGAATCAAGTCTTGCACTTATCAAGATTCATTCAGTTGTAACTGCTTAACATCGTCGTGACACATTTTGATTTCACATATCTATTCTCATATCCCTCACTCGTACTTCCAAATCGTGCTATCGATTCATTGTACTAACCCAAATTCGTTCACACGATTTCTTCGTACCTACTCAACATGTTCCGAAAAGTCTCCGTACTAACTCAGCGCAAATTTCGACCGGGTCGACTATTTCTTCGACGTAACATTCCTTCGCTATGCTCAGCCTATCGTTCGGCTTACGCTTAACGAATTCTTGTTCGATGTATCATTCATAGCTATGACTTCGCACATACTCATTCAACTTAATTCATCGAAGCATACTAGCATCGACTTCTCTCAAGTCATTCCCACTCAAGTCTCGGTACTACCCGTCCGTTGAGGAAAAACATATCATAACAATACAATCGTCTCGACGTAACCTATCGCAAGTCACCAACCGGCTTAACGTAGCTATCGCTAAGTGGTATTCCATATACCATTCAGGATCGAGCCTATCATTATCGACACAATACTTCGTTATACTTGCTCGCATAGTTGGTATTACATATACCACTCGAAATTGAGTCATTACTCGACATCACATTCCGCATAGGTCCGACATCTATTTCTCAATCAACTATCCCGTATGGCGATCTTTCTGATCCCAGCTCTAGCGTTTTCTTACTCGAGTTAGCACGACAACTGGGCCAACATGCACCATCGTTCACTTAAGTTGATACACATTCAATCTAACCGTACCAGGGCGATCATCTCAATCACACCTGCAACATTCGCTTATTCAAAGCTCAACGCGACATATAGCCAACATACACGTTCGCCTACTCAACTTGACTCATTATTATCGCACCCATGATTTTCTAATCTCATTCGTTGCAACTCGTGCAACAACTCATTCTCGATACTTAAGGTCTTTACTCAATCCCGCGTAACATATCGCTATCCATCTGCATAGCCATACAACACGTATCATACCATATCGACTCGTTGCACTGATACGAAGAACGATACACGACTTGCTGCTCTCCGTGCAACCGACAACACATAACCATTCGTATAGCAATATAATGCGCATTGCCTCACATATCGTCCTGTTGTACTTCGTGCAACCAATAACACATATCTCCTCGCACTTCGTGCGACCAACAACACATAGCTCCTCGCAATTCGTGCGACCGACCACACATATTGTTGCACTTCATGCAACCAACATCACCATATTCTTTGCACTTCGTACGACTAGCATTCCATAACTCGTTGCACTTCGTGCAACCAACATCCCATAACTCGTTGCACTTCGTGCAACCAACACTCTCCGATGGCACCCGAAGATTGCGTAATAGTCACGACATACTTTGGCAGACGTACGCACTTAATATAGACTTATTGTATGGAACATCTAATGTAGCATCAAGCAGATCCATGAGCCATACGGTTGCGGAAACAACTTAGAGTCAACTGAATTCGATAGCAAAGTAACTGAGGGTCAAAATGATTCATGCACGGTCCAAAGGATGGAACCGCTCTGATACCAATTTTCCATGCCCCGATCCGAGAAATCGCTCGTCCTCGCTAGATTTTACCCGAATTATCGTCCTCGCTAGGACGTGATGCCGCACGAGCCTGGAGTTGCGCTCGTGCAAGGCAAGATAACAGTTTACATAGCGTTTATCCCAAATTGATAACATAAGCAGCGAAAGAAAAACAGAGTATAACATAAGAATCTCTTTTTATTCATAATGAACTAAAGATTACAAAGGCTCTGAATAGCCCAACATATATGCCAATTGGCTACAACGCTCATGATCTCTCTAGCGCACAAAGGATTACATTGTTCCATACATTATGCCTCTTTATAGCCAACAAGTAGTCTTCGGCCGAACATCTCCATGTCGCAAGTCCGAACGCCTATGCGGAAGCTCCTCTTGAATGCCAAGGACTCCATGCCTCGGCACGTCCAAGCCAAGCGCCACCCCGAGCCGATCATAACCTGAGCCTGCACATAAACTAGTGGGGGATTAGTGCTTTCGTCCTCGCTTCGTACTGATCAAGACCTGCTCGCACCCGAACCAAGCACTAAGTAAATTTAGTGGAACATGCATCTTAATTTGTGATCTTTCTATTTAGCCTTAGGATCAGTTTCATGACAATATTTGACATAGCAACTTAGCATAATTGTGTCCCATATCGTGTCCCTGCGACAAATATAGTTAGACATAATATGAATATAAACATAGTGCTTGTGCTCATCTCCGTCCCATATTGCCTAGCCTACACGGGTTAGAACTTAACATAGAATCATATCATTCACGCAACAATCAACCATAAACTTAGACCATGCATAAGGGTCGCAGGCCCTGCGCCTGCACCCAACTCTCATCTCAGCCCACCGGCCCTAACTATATGAAGGTCACGGTGTTTTGCACCGTAATGGACTTGGCATCTCTTATGTGTAAGCCTATAATCACTTCGATACGGGTTGCTAGCCCAACATCCGAAGGATCCCAAACTTGCGGATATCATAGCTTATCACAGCACTGGACGGTCGCAATCTGTCCGAATGTTGTGTACCATAAATACCACACATAATTCCCTCCTAGGCCGAACGGTTCCGGTGCCCCGGCGTAACCGTCCGAAGGAAGCCGCACCCGTGCACGGGCCATCCGAGTCCATCGACCATGCAATACGTACCATAGCAAACACCCATAATATTCCATCCAAATCCTCCGTTGCATAAACATAGTCTCGATCCATAAACGGTTTCCCGTGCCAAAAACATATTCGCGTCTCATAAACATAATCCACCATCCATATGGGGAGCTCCGTCGACGTTATGTCCCAACACATCCATATTGATGCACGATGCCCAACGGCTTAGTTATCTCGTACTCATATTCAGCGCGTAACATTCGTAAGTTATTCTCATAGCCTAATTTCGTAGTTACTTAGTCTTTTCGTAGCATAATTGCCCGAGAGCACGCTCAGCATCATAATCAATGTTCTACGCCTAGTATTCAATGTTCTCGAGCCGTGCACATGATGCACATCTCATTATCATCTTTCAATGTTCTACCATCATTGCCCTACCGCGACCCATGCACTTGATGCACGTCGCCTCAATTGTTCAATGTTTAATGTTCTACCTTAGTGTTCAATGCATACTTAGACCTTTTCGTCGCCGAGCCATGCTCGCTAACTCAATAACATCTTACGCATATAATGATATCTTTTATTAGAAGTGAAGGAATAGGGAGAGAGAGTCAAGAACCCGCCCACCTTAAGCCGATATGCCTTATATTCTCGCCGATTGAAGCATCTCGCTTCCATAACTCGGTCGCATAGCTAACTCTCGGACTTAGCCATTCCTTTGCTCTACTCGATTGATTTGGCCTATCGTACCTATGCCACAATCCGTTACAAGGCCACGATTTGGTTTCGCGGACACTTCATTGCATAAGGCAAAATGCCGACCTCTTATCGTCCAGCATAAAAGCATAGCCTGCACACCAGATCAACTAAAATCAGCACTTGCTTAAATGGGACTTATCTTTTGTATCGATTTGATTCATAGATTCCAACCAACTCAAGGCTTACCTTTGGCCAACGTAACACTTGCATCGATTCGCATCGATACCTCATCGGGTCAACGTAACTCTTCGAGTCAACGACTCATCATAATGTACCGTACGGAGCGGGGCATTACAATCCATGCCTTCGGGAGCTGGCACTTTTAAAGATTTGTCAATCCGTATCTCCTTTTGCTTAGCTTTGTCCATAGTTGGAGGCTTAGATGGGCCAATTTTTAGGCTTATGGGGGCAGCAGGAGCTTGAGAAGGTACTACTTCTTTTTGTACGGGATCGTACGACCGAAGATAAGCCTTCCCCGATCGCGTTTTGCCAGATAGAACCTCGTAAATGGAAGAAGATACCATATGGCATGGCTTGTATTTCTTGCCCCTTTTTGCTTTGGGAGGTACCACCCCTACGTCACTTCTTGTACAAAGTCCAGATGGACCCATATGATCTCACCACGTTCAGTTGTGAGTGGCACCAAGGTTGAGTTGCGAGCTGGCGGCAGGTTGACGACTTCCATTATTGCCTTGGGAATCGGGACTATCCCGTCTGGGACTTCTGTGGGAGGAAAGCTGCCATACTGAAGGGAGATCATGTTAGAAGATACGATCTTGTCTTCAGCTTCGAGGTTGATTACATGGCTGTCGATAAGATGTTGTATCTTCTTCTTCAGGACGATGCAGTCCTGGGTGGAATGATGCACGTACTGATGATAAAGATAGTACTTGGGATCGTTGAGCTGGTTCACCTCTGCAGGACGTCGTGGTGGAGGCAATTTCAGTTTATTACCCTTCGTCAATATGTGAAAGATGGTAATGACATCGTCTTCGTCAAAGGAGAAGGTCTCCTTAGGCTTGTCAGAAGTTCCCTAAGAATTGGAAGCTCCTTTGGATGTGTCGACCTTCAGGACTTCTTTTCCTTTACCCCCACGGACAGGGATGGTTTAAGGATGCTTGCCCTTGTCTTTGGATCTGGGTGTTTTCAACCCTAGTAGTTCCAGATTAGTAACGTTATTTTCAGCAGCATCAGCGACCCCAATAAAAGCGGGCCATGTATCATACTTATATATATCCAGACAGAACTTTACTGTAGGAAGAAAGTTATGTCGACAAGTATCCATAAGCTCTGAGTCTTGTATGCCGAAGGGCATCTTCAGTGTTAGCCGCCTGAAGCGTTCGATGAAAGCAATGACTGACTCAGTCCTCCTTTGCTTGGTCTCGATGTGGGTGGACATACTAACATGCATACCACTCTCATAAAACTTGTTGAGGAACAACCTCTCCAAGTCTTTAAAAGAGTTGATACAACCGTCAGGCAGACTGCAGAACCATTCGAAAGCTACCCCCTACAAAGTGCTAATAAACAGCTTCGACAAGAACGGATCGTCCCTGGGTTGTTGTAGAGTCTGCATGTTGATGTATGTCATGTGTTGACGAGGAGAAGTCAGTCCGTCAAATAAATTTAGCGTCAGCGGCTTGTAGTTAGGAGGGCAAGTAGCATTCTTCCATTCAGGGGGATAAGGTTGAGATATCCCCATCTTCTGGAGCTCATCTTTGTGTGAGATGGTATCAAGACGGATGACCAAGAAATAAATTACATTTTGTTGATTAAGCAGGTATTGGGAAACGGCTGCTGAACGGTTGTCAGACGTCGTTGGCGAAAGACCACCCCCAGTATTTGCAAGATTTGGGGGAGGCACAACGGAATGATACTCCTTTTGTAGTGAAGGAGGGTTGTTGCTAGGAGCCGGACTAGCGTGAGCCGAGACGTTTTGTTGAGGTAGAGGGACCGCCCCAGCAGCTTAGACCGCCATGATACTGGTAAGCATATCAGTGATCTTGGCGAATGCTATTTCAAGACCCTCTAGCCATCTGCTGGTCTGATCACTGACTTCTTCAGGTCTTTCTCCGTCTTTTATGTATATAGATAACATGAGAGGATGAACAAAAAAATAGTACAACTGGTGCTGATACTGTCTGTCTCCGAGTTGACAAGCCCCTCATCTTCAGATAGGGGATGTAGATAGTCACCATCAGACTCAAAGGGATCGTCGTCTTCTGGAAGGCTACCTCTAGTGTGAAGGTCATCTGCTTTAGACTCTGAGGGAATACTACCCCCAGCTTGGGAGTCTTCGTCATCTGTACTGAATCTTGCCTTTGACCGAGTACCTATATAGACTCCTTCAGATGTGACAGCCTGCTGGCCATCTGTTGGTAGACTTCATCTTCTTTTTCTCGCATAATTGAGAGAGAAAGTTGGGTTCGTGGTCCACCATCTTTGATTGGGACTTCCGTAAGGGGGACCCCATGAAGCCATGTTGGATGAGATACACCGCGGCTTTTCATCGTCAGAGAAATACAGCCGTAGAAACACGGACTGTCTCTAAGGCACTCTTGTTGCTTTGGAGCAGCAACAGTTGATAACAATACTGGTGCATGGATGCGCAGTATGAATTGTTATGTCCTTCCTCGCTTTACGCTTATGATTTATCATGTCGCGTAAGTCAGCGGAAGGGAGTTTTGCCTTAAAACCCATGTTACATACATCGTCGAGCTTTGTATGTGGGTTTGTAAGGAGAGTTGGCGCATCCAGACTTAGTTCACGTGCAGGGACAACCCCCATACCTATGTTCTGTGATATGCTTGAAGACAGCCCCATGCTATACGCATTGGGGCCTGTCTTTTTGCTGTGGGCGCATAGGCCTTGGAGACTGGCTTTGGGCGCATGCTTCTTAGCAGTATGTTTGAGCTTCCTCGATGTGGGCGTATAGTATGGATCAGTAGAGCCTGGGTGTATAGCCTTGGGCGAAGACCCTGGATGCCCAATCTGTCGAAGATAGAAGCATTCTGATTGGAGTTATGTGCCCAAACACCCCCTTAGCCGCATAGCTTTGGGTGAATGCTTGGTGGAGCAGCGCTGTTTTCTTCCAGCTTCGCCTCCTTCGTTTTTGAGCCTCGCTGGATTTGTCCAGAGTGTCGAACACCCTGATTCTTGGCATCGTAGTGCTTTCTTTTGCCAAGTCTCGAGTGTCAAACACTCTGTTATTGGTCGTGCAAGAAAGAAGTCGTTGGGCTAGTAGAGCCCGGAATGGTATGAGCCTTTTTCATTTGGATAGCTTCTGTGGCAGAGTCATGCACCCATGTGACAGAGTCCTCCAGTTGTTTATCTGCTATGACACTAGCAGGATATGCACGGCGAGCCTTCGAAAGCCAAGTCTTGCGAGACTTGTTTAGCTTCGCTAATTTTGAGGGAGTAGAGCCGTCCTTCAAGAGCATCTCTTCGAACGCCTGCTGATCGAACTTTACGATCAGTATCTTCTGAGTGCTCCCCACTTTGTCGGTATCGGATTACCTCACCACCTTCTCGTCAGAGGAAAAGATAATCCCCAGCAGAGTCACCATTTTTGTGGACACACACAAAAAGAAGAAGAAACTCTGTCTTTTCTTTATTGGCGCAAGGCACCACAAATCGAGTATGCCTAAGAGATCCTGCGATGAGGACCCCGAGTACAAAAAAAATTCTGGGGAATGGGACGATGGAGATCGAGCGTCAGTTGCTCCTTTACTTCGTTGACACTCCGATTACAAAAGTGGAAGAAAACCTAAGAAAATTGTTAACTCTCGGCTCACTGACAAGAAGTGCAGCAATTTGGCTCTTGAAAATGCTATCCGTTTTGTGTTTTGAAGAGGGATGAGACCCCTTTTTATAGTAGTTTATGAACTGGAATGATGTTATGCGCCCACATGAGGAAACATACTGGTTTTTATGTCGGCGCATAATCCTGCTTTAGGCACATACGATGTAGGCGCATGCAGGCTGCGTAGTCGTGGGTTGATCGTGGTGCTGACGTGGCCGCATGCTTCGGTGCACGATTGCTCGTGGAGACTGACGTGGCCGTACGCTTCGGTACATGCTTTGATCATGGCTTTAACTGAGTCAGGCTTAGGCGCATAGCCCTGTTTCAGGCTATGCGCCCTCCTTCTGGGGGAACTTAGCTTGAGCGCATTGAGCTTCGCAGGGTAGCTTGGGCGCATAGAGATTCACAGAGTGACTTGGGCGTATAGGTGTTCACTTGGGCGCATATGCTCTTATTGGCTTGGGCGCATAAGGCTTCATTGCTGAAATTTTCATGCTTCTACACCCTTCCTCTCTCTCTCTCTCTCTCTCTCTCTCTGCGCTCCCTATTCTCTCCCTCTTCTTCTTTGAATAAAAATATTTCTCCAACTACTTATTTCCACTTTTATTCCTCTCATCTATCTTTAGTTTTTTTTCTGTTTTGATTAGGAGAACAGCAGACAGTGAGCTGTTCCCCTTTACTTCTATTATAAGTATAGATATTTTAGGTTTTTATTATTTTTAAATTTACTATTATTTTGGTTCTTTAAAGAGAACAACAGGTTACTGTTGTTATTATTTTCATTATTATTACCATACTATTATATTTAGAACAAAATAATTATATTTGGTATAAAGTATTAATATTATTATTAATATTATTATCATTATTATTAGTGATAATATTGTTATTTATTTTGTTTAGTAAATAAATAGATAAATAAATAAATTCCAAAATTACTTTGACAAAACTCAGTAACCCTAAACTATTTTCCTAGATTTTTGTTAAATATGGGGACTAATAAAAAGTTAGTTTTCTACAAAATTATATTTTGATAAATGCATTGCTAGCCTAAAAACGATTTTAATTTTTAGGGTATTTTCCTAAAAACGTAGTCTGACTAATAGAAGGTAGTTCTATCTAAAATCATATTTTTAGCCTAAATTAATCTTTCGATATTTTCAAATAAATTATCAAAAAGTATTCTACCAGTAAAATTTAACTTTTTTCAAGCATTATAAAATAATTACTAAAAATAGTATATTTATCTACTTCCACGAAATTCTTCCAATTATTCCCCTTTGATTATGACTAATCGCACGTTCCGATTTTCTTGTAAATTTGGATCCTGTATACACCAACCATGGCTATTGGACGCATCGAAACTTGTCGGATCACCACACTACACCAGGCGTAACACCATGCAAGATACCTTGCCATTTATACTGTTTATATTCAGTTTACATTTTATTTATTACATATTACTGTGTATTTAATTCCAGTTCTTCTAGTTGTACCCCTTTTATAGTGCTTGGTTTATTATCTGCTCAGTAATATTAGCTTTACTTATTATACTTTGATTGCATATGGACTTAGAGTTAAGGGACTACCGTTTGAAGTGTATCGTATATACCTCGACACAGTTGTACCACGAGTATGTGTGACCTGAGTAGCATGTAGAGGTCCTTGCGTGTTGGCTGATCACCCGTGCGCATGCGTTAGGTCTAACTGCTAATAAAGGCATGTTAGGAGACTTAGCAGTTAGTAGAGGTACATGATCGTGGATGCGACCTAGATAGGTGCATCGGGTGGGGAGAACATTTCCTTGTCGTATGGACTTCTACTACACATTCTCTTGTAACCCGGAAGCTCCGCTGGAGATACAGGTATAATTACCCCCTCAGGTTGGCCACTATCGTATTTCAACGTCATGCACTTAGGTCACTGGTGCCCAAGTGGGGACTATACCATATCCTATTTATAGCTAGGGCTCATGCGACGAAAGGTTTGTTCTTAACTGCATGTTCGCTTTAGTATGGTTAGGTTACCTTATTGAGGTCTTGTCACTTACTTTTATTCGTGGCATATTTTATATTCCGTATTTATATGGCATGATGTTTATTATATCTTGTTACATCCCTCTGAGGACTTGGTGAATTCTTCAGGTGTGTCTTTTATGGTTTTCGCAGGTGCTTTAGCCAAGGCAATTTCTTCGAGGATGATTACACTTGGATCGTTCGACAAAATTTTATTATCATGTATTTCTCTCTTTTTAGTTGGTAGTAGATTTGTCTCCGCCCACCGATTTGTAAATGACAAATTTATGAGTTTATTATAAATTTTTCTACTTTATTCATTGATGAGATTAGTATTGTGGTTTACTACATTTTACAGCTTTTGTATACATACAATGGTTCCATATATTGGAGTATACTTCGTATGTATGCAGCTGGCATGATGATGTACTTAGTCCTAAGTATTTGGGGACTGGAGCGTTACACTGGATGGAGCCTGGGCTTGGCAGTATTACAATACTGGGGTTACGGCGGTGCACTTTACAGCTCTACTTCTGAATCTCAAGCCGTATATCTTGTACTTCGTCGTCAAGCTCTATTGTTCGGCGAACACTCTATCTTCCAGCTATAATAGAAAAAAGAGTTTTATCGTCGGGATCTAGCTCAAGGCATCCCACGACATGATCATGAGAGCCCGAGCATTTTGTCTGACGGGTGCTCCAGTACCGACATCTGTGCCAGTGGTAAAGAGAGAGGAACCACTGGTGGACTCCACGGATAATCAGTTGAAGAGGCATGCTTCAACGGGAGCAGATCCTTCGACGCCGAAAAGGCCAATGAAGGTCTTGGCATCCAAGTCAGGAGCCACAATAGCTCTTCCCGTGGAGATACCGAAAGAGTCTTCTCCCAAAAAGGTAAAGATATTATTATCCGTTCTAATCGAATAAATTGGTCTTCATTCTCTTATCATGTTTCTTTTATTTGTAGGGTACAAAGAAGAAGAAATCCAGGTCTTCGAAGCGAGACCTGGATGAATCCTTCGAGAAGGAAGTCACCAGTTCTTGCGAGGAGTTTATCCCCCAGTTGTGGAGTCTCCAAGCGAAGAGGACCAAGATGATACTATCCGAGTCCATACTGCCACCTATTTCAACTATGCAGAGAATGACTTTGGCGACTTGTTGAGGTCACTGAATTCTTACCCACCCTCGATGAGCGACTTAGGTAATCTTGTTTATACATAATTTACGTATTTTAATAATGGTAACGACCATGCCTTGTCCGCAGATACGCATCAAGCAGGACCTTCGTAGAGCACGAACAAAACGTCTACTGGTGCTGATGTGACGACAGAATAAGCCGCTGACCAGCCTCAAGAGAAGGATGTTTTGAAGGCTCTTTTCAAGTTTGAGACAAAAGAGGCTCGGGAATCGCCTCTTCCGACTGATGTCACTGCTGGGGTTGTTGAGGAAGAACTAACGACTGAGGGAGATGACCACCCCGGGACAACTGAAGGGGAGGTCATTGCTGAGTTGAATGAGATAGAGGAATCGATCTCGCTGCCGAGTCCCATACCTCCCCTTGTAACAGAAAGCAAAATGGAGGAACCGGCTTCGCTGCCAAGTCCTACGCTGGGCCCTAGCTAAAGAAGGCAAAATAGAGGAGTCGACCTCGCTACCGAGTCCGACCTCTGTGCCAGCAATAATAGGATTTGACATTAGCGAGGCCTCTAGGACATGTCATGATCAAGGTGACACCCCTGTTGTGGAAGACCTTGTTCCCGCCTGCGTAACCTGGGGAACTATAACTAAGGCGGCCCCATCAGAAACGTCGCCCTCCGTAGACCCCAGTTCTAATAGTGTTGTAGGTCAGCCTGGGCCTGTAGATGCTGAGTTCCTGGAAGCGCCTGGGTCAAGATCTCCCCAGAAGGAGGTTAATCCTGACACCTTGATGATTGAGGGTACGACTAGCGAGGTGCAGCTGCTCTGTCGGGTCAGAAGATTATATCACTACCGAGTGTTGTAGTTTTCAACTCTGCAGTTCGCCCAGTTCCTATGGAACTCTCGATGATGCCCCCTATGACACCTCAAAAATTGGCCGATACGGACGACTATGTAAAATTTATCATCGAGGTCTTTTATAAGATTTTGAAGATAGGAGTATCTACTATTCTGGAGCAAGACCGGACTTTTATGGTGGCCAAGACGTCAACGCTCTCACAAGTGGCCTCCATTAGGTCTCATCGGGTTGTGAGGCTATAGCTGAAGCCTTGGAGGCATCAGTTGTCAAACTGGACCACCATCTAACTGAACTCCAGAGCCTTCAGAAGAATGATCTTTCCTCCTTGATACGAGAGAAACAGAGTCGACTTATCGTCGAAGTTGCTGAGGCTGAGTTGGCTTACTCATCCAGCCGAGCTATTTTGGAAAAAGACTTGGTCGAGGCCGACGCCAAAGTGCTTGAACTTTCTACGGCTACGGAGGCCCAACTCAGCATACAAGAGATCTAGGGTGAGCCTGTGGCAGAAGTTGACGATAAGATCCACCTGCTCCAGGAACAATGGGCCCAATTTATTGCTTATTTTTAACATGTAGCGGCCAAAGAAGATGCGCTTAGTCACGAGATGGTGGAGCTTACTCGACATATGGTCTAATTTTGAACATGTAGCATCTTTAACGCACCTTGATTTTAGGTACAGATGATAAGTTGAGATAATGATGGGAATTCAGTTAGCCGACATGTTTACTCAGAGGTAATATTATAACACCCACTTTTCAGAAATAAGAATAATTTTGAAATTTTGTAATTATAATCATTTAATAATTAAATTTAAATGATATTGTAATTTTTGGTAATTTTTAATCAATTTAAAACTATTTAAAATATTGAATTGTGATTTTGATGGTTAACTAGTTAAACCATAGTTTTGCTAAGCCTAGGGACTAACCATGACTAAGGGAGCCTAGTTATGTGATTAGAATGTCATATTACTATTTTTTAGCCTAAGGGTATTTTGGTCATTTTTGACTTTTAATGAAAATGAATTAAATATTGTGCTAATCTTTTAGTTAAGCCTTAACCAAGATGTTTAATCTAATCGAGATTAGTCTTGAGGTTAGAATCATGGTTAGAACATTCCTACTAAGTGCCAAGATTAGTAATATCTAGATATTATTATAGTATGATATTTTTCTTTAGATATTTGTAGAAGGAAAGCCTTAGGACTAATTGAACCAATAGGTGTACTTGAAATTGGGTGGAAGAACCTTAGCCACACATCTAGCTATTGCCAAACCCTAATTCTCCTAGTTGGCCAGCAATACAAGCCCCCCCTCCTATAAGTATCACACTTAAGAGCCCTTGCCTCTTTTTAAATACCTAGAAAGAACCCTAATTTGTTCTTCCCTAAACTTTTCCTATTTAATCCAAATTGAGTCCAAATTGAGTCAAATCAATTGCATCATCATCCCCAAAAGTAGAGGAGACTTGTGGAGGCTTTCTAGCAAGGTTTGAGGACATTTGATCCATAGTAAATCGAGGAAGACATCAACTCTAGGCTCTTTACATTGAGTTTGAACTCTCAATAGGTAAAACCCTACAAATCCTAATGAATTCCTGATTTCTTTGCATAGATGCATCCATTTAGGGTTCACCTAGGTATAGGCCAAGTTTGGTAGGAATTCGTGTCCATTTCGTGTCCGTATCAGACACGTGTCGGTATTTTTAAATAAGTATTTGTTGAAATGCCACTGTGGACTGTTTGTTCTTGTTTTTTAAAACAATTACAGATTTGGAAAGCCCTATATATGGGGATTAATTTTACATGTGACTAAATTGATTGTGGTGGGTGTTTCATATCCAAACTGGACACGAACTCGCCTATAGGACACTACACAGGGAAGTACAGTGCTCCCCTGCTGTTCGAGTGTCCTATCGGATATGACACAGAACCATGTGCCATGAAACTACATGGACATGTGGGGGCACCCACTGACATCATGTCCATGAAATTTCATGGGTCCTCGTTCAGTGTGTGCGAAGAAATCGATCGCGTACTGACATTGCACATCCCCTGCTGCTCGGGGTCGACATAGGACACGACACGCCACCCAGACACCTGAAATTTGGTGTGTAGGTATGGGCAAACACTGACAGCACGCACACAAAATTTGAAGAGATTTTATCGAGTGGATTGTGAGAAATCCCACTCGTACTGGTTTTACAAACACACACACACATGCGCACATTTGGTCTCTAATACGGCCTTGGACACGTGACACGAGGCTTCTTGGTCATGACCTAAGCTACTCGACACATACCCTGACACGTACCCTATCTACTGACATGACTTTACGATACGAGGTTGGACACAAGTGTCCCTAGCTCACCTGACACACACGCACGACACCCACTGTCTGCACAGCTTTAATACTGAGTTTGACCCCCCCTGTTTGGACACGTCTTGGACCTCACTTTGGACACTTCCTGGACACTGATGGACACTCTCACATGTTGGCATACTGGTTAGACACGTTGGTTCACTCTTTTTACTCATTCACTGCATATTAGCTATCTCACTGCACTTGACATGTTGTACATTGCCTGCACACTCACTTGGCATGCTGCACACACTTGCATGTACATTGTATTAGCTAAATTGACACCCATATCATTACCTTGCGATGCACACTCATCTGCATAACACAAACACCCTGCTCTAATACATCCTGAAACATTCACTCACTTGACACTCTTCACATTGTTGTACACACTCATTGACACATGGACACTCATTAAACCACTGCATTCTTGCATTTACCTGCATTATTTATTAACTGTCTGCATGTTACACTAATCCATACATTCTCATGTCACACTCTGCCTGCAAACACCACAACTGCACTCTCTTCTATACACTCACATTTAGATACATGTATTTCATTCACTTGCCTGCACTTGAATTGGTTCTGCCCACCCCTTTAAACCCAGGATATATCATGTTCCTTCTTTTGTTAAACCACTGTAGCTCAATGCCTGACCATCTTCCATATCCATACTTGCTCCTGGATGTAGCCCTCAATGTTCAAACCTTAACCTCTGTTGCATATTCCCTATAATCCTTGCATCTGTCCCATTACCTTAGTGTTCAAGTCCCTTCAATTATATCTTTAGCTTACATTTCAGTCCACTGTCCAAGTTTTTCTTCTTTCCTTCACAGTTTTTTCATTTAGCGATCTTCAATTCAGTTGAGACATTATATATATGTATACATCTGTTATATAGGCTGTTGTAGATTGCATTTGCATTTCTGCATAGGCCAGGCAGCAGATACAGTATGCTGCACTAGCAGCAACAGCAGGGCAGTGGCCATTTTGGCCATGGGTGTATGTGTATGAGTGATTAGAGAGTGAGGGCCACTTGGCCATGTCCTTGTGATTAAACCCATGTATCATTGGGAGTGAGTTTAAGAAGGTTTGGCTATTAAGGATATTATAGTGTAGGCTTGAGTATATAATTTTAGAGATAATGTAGAGATTGGATTAGATATTATATATAGGTATTTTATTGGTAGAAAGTATATTTATATGTTTTATACCCTTAAATGCAATATTACTCGTGAGTAGAATTTGGTTGATACCCTTAAGGTTGTATTTGTGGATTATGGAATACCCAGGATATGTCAATTATATATATATATATATATATATTTTTTTTTTTTTTTTTATATATTTTTTTATATATATATATATATATATATTTATATATATATATATATATATATATATATATATATATATATATATATATATATATATATATATATATATATATATATATATATACATACTCTATCTCTCATATCAAGCTTATTTTTCAGAAATGAGGGTAATTTTGAAATTTTGTAATTATAATTATTTAATAATGATATTTAAATCATATTGTGATTTTTGGTAACTTTTAATCAATTTAAAACTATTTAAAATATTAAATTGTGATTTTGATGGTTAACTAGTTAAACCCTAGTTTTGCTAAACCTATGGACTAACCATGACCAAGGGAGCCTAGTCATGTGATTATAATGTCATATTACTACTTTTTAGCCTAAGGGTATTTTGGTCATTTTTGACTTTTAATGAAAATGAATTTTGATTAATTAAATATTGTGCTACTCTTTTAGTTAAGCCTTAACCTAGAAGTTTAACCTAATCTAGATTAGTCTTGAGGTTAGAATCATGGTTAGGACATTTCTACTAAGTGCCAAGGTTAGTAATATCTAGATATTATTGTAGTATGATATTTTTCTTTAGATATTTGTAGAAGGAAAGCCTTAGGACTAATTGAACCAATAGGAGGACTTGAAATTGGGTGGAAGAACCTTAGCCACACATCTAGCTATTGCCAAACCCTAATTCCCTTAATTGGCCATCCATACAAGCCCCCCTCCTATAAGTGTCACACTTAAGAGCCCTTACCTCTTTTAAAATACCTAGAAAGAACCCTAATTTGTTCTTCCCTAAACTTCTCCCATTTAATCCAAATTGAGTCAAATCAATTGCATCATCATCCCCAACAGTAGAGGAGACTTGTGGAGGCTTGCTAGCAAGGTTTGAGGACATTTGAACCATAGCAAATCGAGGAAGACATCAACTCTAGGCTCTTTATATTGAGTTTGAACTCTCAATAGGTAAAACCCTACAAACCTTCATGAATTCCTAATTTTTTTACTTAGATGCATCCATTTAGGGTTTTCCTAGGTGTAGCCCAAGTTTGGTAGGAATTTGTGTCCATTTCGTGTCCGTATCGGACACGTATCGGTGTTTTTAAATAAGTGTTTGTTGAAATGCCACTGTGGACTGTTTGTTCTTGTTTTTCAAAACAAATTACAGATTTAGAAATCCCTATATATCGGGATTAATTTTACATGTGACTGAGTTGATTGTGGTGGGTGTTTCATGTCCAAACTGGATACGAACTCGCCCGTAGGACACTGCACAGGGGAGTACAGTGCTCTCCTGCTGTTCGAGTGTCCTATGGACAAGACACGAAACCATGTAACATGAAACTTCATGGACACATGGGGCCACCCACTGACATCATGTCCATGAAATTTCATGGGTCCTCGTTCAGTATGCGCAAAGAAATCGATCGTGCACAGACATTGCATTGTCTCGTGCACACTGTGCACATCCCCTGCGGCTCAGGGTCGACACAGGATACGACACAGCACCCCGACACCTGAAATTTGGTGTATGGGTGTGGGCAAAGACTGACAACACGCACACAAAATTTGAGGAGATTTCATCGAGTGGCACTGGTTTTACAAACACACACGCGCACATTTAGTCTCTCATACGGCCTTGGACACGTGACACGATGCGACTTGGTCACGACCTAAGCTACTCGACACATACCCTAACATATACCCTATCTATTGACACGACTTCACGACACGAGGTTGGACACAAGTGTCCCTAGCTCACCCTACACACACGCACGACACCCACTGTCTGCACAGCTTTGATACTGAATTCGACCCCCCTATTTGGACACATCTTGGACCTCACTTTGGACACTCCCTGGACACTGATGGACATTCTCACAGGTTGGCACACTGGTTAGACACATTGGTTCACTATTTTCACTCATTCGCTGCATATTAGCTATCTCACTGCACTTAACATATTGTACATTGCCTGCGCACTCACTTGACATGCTGCACACACTTGCATGTATATTACATTAGCTAAATTGACACCCACATCATTACCTTGCGATGTACACTCATCTGCATAACACAAACACCCTTCTCTAATACATCCTGCAACATTCACCCACTTGACACTCTTCACATTGTTGTACACACTCATTGACACTTGGACACTCATTAAACCACTGCATTCTTGCATTTACCTGCATTATTTATTAACTGTCTGCACATTACACTAATCCATACATTCTTATGCACACTCTTCATGCAAGCACCACAACTGCACTCTCTTCCATACACTCATATTTAGATGCCTGTATTTCATTCACTTGCCTACACTTGAATTGGTTCTACCCACCCCTTTGAACCCAGGATATGTTATGTTCCTTCTTTTGTTAAACCACTGTAGCTCAATGCCTGACCATCTTCCATATCCAGACTTGCTTCTTGATGTAGCCCTCAATGTTCAAACCTTAACCTCTGTTGCATATTCCCTATAATCCTTGCATCTGTCCCATTTCCTTTGTGTTCAAGTCCTTTCAAATATATCCTTAGCTTACATTTCAGTCCACTGTCCCAGTTTTCATTCTTTCCTTCACTGTTTTTTCATTTAGCTCTGTTCAATTCAGTTGGGACATTATATATATGTATACATCTGTTATATAGGCTGTTGTAGATTGCATTTGCATTCCTGCTTAGGCCAAGCAGCAGCTACAGTATGTTGCACTAGCAGCAACAGCAGGGTAGTGGCCATTTTGGCCATGGGTGTATGTGTATGAGTGATTAGAGAGTGAGGGCCACTTGGCCATGTCCTTGTGATTGAACCCATGTATCATTGGGAGTGAGTTTAGGAAGGTTTGGCTATTAAGGGTATTCTAGTGTAGGCTTGAGTATATAATTTTAGAGATAATATAGAGATTGGATTAGATATTATATATAGGTATTTTATTAGTAGAAAGTATATTTATATGTTTTATACCCTTAAATGCAATATTACTAGTGAGTAGAATTTGGTTGATACCCTTAAGGTTGTATTTATGGATTATGGAATATCCATAGCCTATAATAGCTTAGTTATGCATAATAGGATATCCCAATAAGATGGAGTATATATATATATATATATATATATATATATATATATATATATAGATATATATATATATATGTATATATATATGTATATATATATATAATATATATATATATATATATATATATATATATATATATATATATATATATATATATATATATATATATATATGAGTAATGTCAATTAGATATAGTTATATGTTGTGAAAATTAGGAATTGTTAGTGTATTGAGTGATTTATAAGTCTCACTATAAATAAGAAGAACCCTAGAATTGACCAAGGTTTGACCCAATAGTTCAAGATTGACTAAAGTTTGACCAATTGACCCTTGCTAGCCTAAGTTTGACCAGTTGACCAAGATAGCCTTGTTGTTGACCTAGTTTGACTAGATGTTGACTTGGTTTGACCCAAAGTTGACCAAGAGTTGACTTTGACCTAGATTGACCTAGAAATCATGTAGATTGCATTGTAAACTTCATTTACCTTTTTTAAACACATTATAACCTATACTACTCTAAATAGGATATTGTGACTCCAGTTCAGACATCTGATATACATCAATCATTCAGGGTATCAGGCGAGTACATTATCTGATAGTTCTTTCATTTACTTGTCGATTACTATACTTCAGTTCTAGTTAGTTCTATTTGATTCTCTATTACAAATACGATTTGATATTGCTAGATCCATTACATGCGACACTCATTTATTCATGTCTGGCCTCCATTTTTGGAACCACTACTAGCATCACCAACTGGAATCACCCTGGAATCACTTACTAGTATCATTCATGTTCTGGCTGGACTTGTACTTATTTTCATATCGGGTTATGGATTCACTTGTACTTGTTGGGCGGGGAAATATTAGAGTAGACATGTGAACATTCCCAAATACTGGAACCACTCCCTTGGAATTATACTGGAAAGATAGTCATCCCACAATTGACCGAGTGTGCGATGTGCCGTATTACTTGCAGCCGTTTACATGTCGATCTCAGTATTTTAAAACACACTGTTAGAGTATAGTCTGGACTCACCCTGGAATCATTGATCACTAACTGGACTCACCTTATACTGGACTCAACTTGTGCTAGATTCATCTAGTATTAGATTTACATTGTCTGGACTCACATTAGGATTACACTTGACTCATATTATACTGTCTGGACTTATATCATGTTATTCTAGTTCAGTTAGATCTTATTTTATAATCTTCATTGCCATGCTTCTCCTCTCGTTTAGTTACCTTACTTTCCTTGTACCTTAACTGTTTTTCTACATCATTACTCGTATAAACTGCCATATTTATCAATACAACTGTCTATAACTGCTTTATAGTTCTTTGTCATTTACTTGGGATTTCTAGATGAGTTGTGCTCGCTCTTGTCCTGACTGGACCTATTAAAAATATTACAGATGCTGGCCCCGATGATACTTGCCCTACTTACTATGGACCAGGAGATGTTTTAGCTACCTTTGGCCCCGACACTCAGGAGTGATCAGGAGACTAGCTAGTAGACTTGGTTTAGTTTTCATGTTTTAGAACTTGAATTGTAATAAGTTGTGATATTGTTTTGTTTTGAGATTGTTTGAGATTATTATTATTTAGTAGTTGGTCTTGTTGTCGTTATTTAGTCTTAGTTATAAACTTTTGTGTTATCTTATCGTGCTTAGACTGTGATTGAGATTTTATCATATCTATACTTGTCATCCGTTCGGAGTTGAGATTTGACAAGTATATTATATAATTGCGTGAGTTGTTGATTAGATAGTAATCTAGAACAACATTTTACCGTCGACACTGTGGCGTAGGCTGGACGTACCCACTTCTTGTGCCCCTACACTGGGTACGGGTCGTGACAAATATGGACATGGTAAACATGTTTATGGTAGAATCTTCTTACTTAAAGGTTATACGAACATGTTAAAAATAAACTTTGTGGGGACACAGGGAACAACTCAGAGGTCAATAAGGACATAGATGTTCTTTGTGTGGAGTATAGCAGCACAGACGTTGCTAAATGAGAATATTTACTCAGAGGTAATATGGATATGGTAAACTTTCATTTACAGTCGTCTTACGCAGAGGTAGGATTGAGCTCTGCGGGGATATAAAAATAATTCAGCATTGATATAGACTTGGATGTTTTCTACTGGGGAAATGGTGAGGGAATATCCTAGAGCAGCTTGGCTTCAGATATATATGATGATCGAGAGGGGTGAACCTACTTGCCGGATTCATAGATACTTGCTGGGGATGTGGAAATACATGTTGACAGGCTTCAAACGTAATTTTTTTAGGAACTTGCCATTGATCAGCATCATAAACAAGTTCATGTTGGTTTTCGCGAGTCGGTAAGCACCATTAGAGTACACCATCTCTACGATGAAGGGGCCTTCCTATTTGGGTTCAAATTTTTTGGCTATTCTGTGAGTCATCACCATTGGCCTTCTGACTGATAGGACAAGGTCACCTACTTGGAACATTTTTTTGTTTAACCTTCTTATTGAAGGCTCCAGAGATACGAGCCTGATAGAGCTTGATGCACTGTTAAGACAAAAGATATTTTTCGTCAAGCACCTCTAGCTTCTGTAGTCGGCGACGTTGATTGTCTTCGTCTATTAACTGGTTTGTAATGGTCACCCGCAGTGAGGGAATCTACATTTCAAGAGGAAGGACCGCTTTACTCCTATATACCATTAAAAATGGTGTGTTGCCCGTTGGAGTCTGGACCATTGTACGGTAGTCCTACAAGCATTCGTCTAACTTCTCGTCCCAGTCGTATTTATTAGATGACACGACTTTCTTGAGTAGTTTGACGATCGTCTTATTGAAGGCTTCGGCCAATCTGTTTGTCGCTGGAGTGTAGGCGGTAGATGTCACATTCTGGATACAATTCTTATCACAGAATCTGTTGAACACATAGCTTATGAATTATGGACCGTTATCGTAAATGATCCTACGAGGTACCCTGAAACAATAGATGACGTGATGGTAGCGAGCGCTGCGATTCCTTCGGGTCAGAGTTCGAGTAACGACTGTGTCGAGAAATCGATAGTCGCTTGGCCGAGATCGGAGTCAAAGCTTCCTCTGTGAAATTCGAACAAACACCTCGCGATCAATAATCAAACAACTGAATTACAGTCGATCAGAAAAAGGAAACATGAGAACTAAAAACTCGAGGAAGCAGGATAATCATCGATAGACGCTTGGAAACGATTGTCGGTGGAACCTCATCGATCTGTCACCGGCATCGAAGAAGACGCGTTGTCGACGATTCCTTGCTAGAGATTACCGTCAATGGATTACAATGAGCAGAAGGAGATAGCACCTACCGGAGAAAAAAAGTCTGAATAGGGACGGAGATGGTAAATGGGGGAGAGAGGTATAGAGAAAAGATTTTTTGTGTCAGAGAGAGGAAGAGAACTGTATACAGCAGAGTAACAGGGGAGAGAGGTATAGAAAAAAAATAAGGGTGAGAGTGGATCGCGCGGGCTAACGAAAAAAATTGGCGGTTCTTTTCTTTTCGTGTACTAAAATAAAATTGATGTGCATTTTTTTGTATAGGCAATTACGATGTTCAATGCGCGCCATAAATATCATAAATAGATGTACATGTAAACTTAAGGAATGGCAACAAAACTCAACCTTAATTGATCAACACGAGTGAACTGTGTTTAGACGCTTTGTAAAACCGCACCGCAGCTACGAGAGGATGGATGAGTGGGCTTTCCTTTTTGATTCCAGGAATGTGAATACATTATGTTCTTTTTATGGCATTCATTCAAATGTATGTCGTGAATGTACTATTTACGGCACGCTATTTAAGCACGCCTTAATTCTAATGTCGTAAAAAGTAACTTTTCTTGTAGTGTTACTAAATATACAAAGATATATTTCGTATATATATTGCAAAATTTTCTTATTCGGTTTACCAGGGGAGAGGGATTTTATATAAAATTTCTGAAAGGTTAGTTTGATTTGAAGAGTATTCTGCGGACTCCTTGGCATGAAATTTTTTTTACGGTAACGATTTAATCCCATTACGACGTTGTAACTTATATAACATCCAAAATGTGCTATAATCTTTTTTAAATCATGTAAAATATATAGAATATGAATACGATGCTACTCCTAATCGAACTGGATACCTTACTTTGACATATGGGCATAGTAATATAAGCAGCGTCAAGAAAAAACTATACCTTTAACAGCGCTCATAACACGCTATATAAAGTTCTGTTAACAGCAAAATAGCAGGGAGGCATAAACGCTATAGATAAACTTCTATTGTATGAACTTTTAATAGCACTTCACAATGAATGCTATGGATGATGATATTATAATAGCAGGGAGGCTCGAATGCTATAGATAAACTGCTATTGTACACTTTTTTAATAGCACTGCGGAATGAACGCTATTGATGATGTCATTCTATATAAGGGAGGCTTGAACGCTATAGATAAACTGCTATTGTATGTCCTATTTATTGTAGTGGCGGGACCAAAGCCGTACCATTTCATGTTCATTGTATCTACCCAAGCCGATCACAATCTAGATGTATTTCAATATTGCACATGTCAGGATTTCAGGTAGTATTTCAGGATTCATGGTTGTATTTCATGTTCAGGTTGTATTTCATGTTCAGGTTATACTTCATGTTCAGATTGTATTTCATGATTCAGGACTATTACCATGTTCCCTATTTTACTTTCAGTATTTCTTGTTTAGTTTCATGTCTTATCTCATTTCCTGTATTTATATATATTCCCTATTTCTTGATTCATACCATGATGTTCATGTTCATTTTCTTGGATATACTTAGCTCCGCTCCTGACTAGGATATGTTGCAGGTGCAGGATATTGTTCGACTCTATGAGCTAGAGCCCAGGATATTAGCTGAGCAGGATGAGACTTAGCTTGAGGCTTCAGGTTTAGACTACTTAGCTTTACTTTTAGATATTGACTTTAGAGTTCATAGCACTTTTCTTTCCTGTTGATTCTGGTACATTATGATATCTGGATTTGTAGATTATGGTGATCTTTCTGGGATACGTTACAGATGTTGTGATTGTATACATTTATGTTTATCTGGTTAGATTTCCCTAGAGATTGGTACAGCTTACTTCATCGTGTCTAACAATGAAGGCTGGGCGTGTTTGACTCGTGTCTGATTATTCAGGAGCGGGTCGTGATATGTTTTTGTTGACACAAAGTCATAGTCAACCAAATATTGATAGAATTGACTAAATAATACTTGTGATAATTCAATACGACACATGAAGACTAGATCCAGCACAAGTCAGACGACAGCTCAATTTTGCAATGCAAGTCATTTTTGAGTCTGTATTTTATAATTTTATTGAGTCTAGACTTATGTAAGCTGAGTTGTGCTGAGCATCTGAGACTTAACCTATACCCTACCCAAAATCCAAAAGCTCTACCCACATCCAAATAAGCCCATTGGACAAATAACCCATTCTGTGCTCTGGAGACAAAGTTCGGGCCGAACTCTGCCTCCACACAGAGTTCGGGCCGAACTCTGTCCCCTAAAAATCAGCATCCTAATTTTTAGGGTTGGCTGGTTGCAAGTTGTCCAACGGCCAAATTTTTGAATGATCCAACCAGAATTCTGGCCGAATTCTGCCTACCTGGTATCCTATAAATAAGCCATGAATTCTCCCATTTTCAATCATCCAATCTTCTCTTCTCTTCTCTCTAAAGCTCAATACAAGCCATACCCTTCTTCATCTACTAGCCACAAGCTCCCTAAGCCTCAAGTGCTCAGCATTTTTCAGTTAGGAGTTTGTGCGAGAGTTCAAGAAGTCGCTTGAAAAATTCTAAGCATCGCCACTGCGATCTTTGTAAGAAGTTGACGTGCTCTTCTGAAGAAAAGGCACGAGGTGTAACTACTATTTCACAAATAGTGGATTTAATCCTGAGCTAGAGTTTTTAGGCCTGGACTAGTCCTCCACGAGGAAAACCAGGTTAAAAATCGGCTGTATTTGCGTATGCTTTTTTGCTTCTTATTTATTTCCGCATTTACTCTGATTACTTTCAGCTTGTGAAAGAGTTTAATTTTTAATTGACTATTATCGTTATAAACTCTATTCACCCCCCCTCTAGAGTTGCCATCTGTTCTTCAATTGGTATCAGAGCTCTGTTCTCTCAACAAGGACTAACATCCTAGAGCTGATCCATGGAAACCACACAATCCTTGATTTCCAATCACGGTGAAGGGCAGTCCACTCATATGCCTCCCCTATTTGATGGAACTAACAACACCTATTGGAAAACTGGGATGAGCTTTTATCTCAAGTCACTAGACTTCGACCTGTGGACCATCGTCACCGATGGTTACAAAAAGCCCACCAGGATAATTGTCAATGGTGATCTCGTTGAGAAATCACATGACAATATTCTGATGAGGAGAAGAAACAGACAAGTCTAGGCGCGAGAGCTATTAATGTTTTATTCTGTGCTATAGACAGGAATGAGTTCAACAGGGTCTCAACATGCACCACCTCTCACGAAATATGGAGACTTCTAGAAGTGACGCATGAAGGAACCACCCAAGTCAAGGAATCAAAGATAAGCCGTCTCATTCAAGAATATGAGGCTTTTAAGATGAAGCCAAATGAGACGATCACGCAAATGTTCACAAGATTCCTCGACATCATCAATCCCCTGTCTTCGCTCGGCAAACAATATTCAAATCACGAGAAGATTTGCAAGCTACTTAGGGGGCTACCAAAGATTTGGAACCCTAAGGTGACAGCCATCATAGAACGAAATAATCTCACAACCATGTCCATGGAGACCTTGATGGGAAAGCTGATGACTCATGAGCTTGACCTCAAGGACTTCGAAGAGCCTGCTCCGAAGGCTAAGGAGATCGCCCTCAAAGCTCATCGACGAAGGACTGACTCCGAAGAGACGGATGACGACAACTCGGAAGGTGGTGATCAAGCTCTCCTTGTTCGCAACTTCAAGAAATTCCTTCGCTTCAACCGAAGAAAGAAGGAACCACAAAAAGACGACGAAGAAGAGCCAACCTGCTACGGTTGTAAGAAGACGGGACATGTCCGAAAAGACTGTACATACTTAAAGAAGAGCAACCATTATGAGAAACCATACAAGAAGACTTCCTCAAAGAAATATGCCAACACAAGCATTTGGCATGAAAGTGAAGCTAGTGACTCCGAGGAAAAAAAGGACTCTTCTCAAGACACGACAAATGTGTGCCTAATGGCAACGTCCGACAAGGTATCAAACGAAACTCTTGATGACTTCACTTTTGATGAACTTGGCGATGCTTTTACCGATTTACTTGATGATCATAAAAAGGTCATTGGTAAATATAAACATGCCAAAGAAAAGATCAAAAGTCATGAAGTCAAAATTCAAAGACTCTCTTTACTGCTTGATAACATTAGAGACACTTCACCCACGGATGTCACAAATGAGGTATCTAAGCTTAAAATAAGCCTACATGATGCCGAAGCACGCATTGAACAACAAACACAAGAAATCACAGCACTCAACACGGAGCTTGCTGAAAAAAAGAGTAGGCACAAGATTTCTATTACTAAGATACATGGTTTGAATGCTAAGATTACTGAACTGCAGGCTGTCTCTAAGAAATTAGAGACTAAATTGGGAAAACAGGTTGCTCAACCTCAAACCCAATCACATGAGACACACACAAAGCATGACACTTCTCATACTAGTAACCCACGTCATTCACCTGTAGCGCGTAATCATGTATACATATACACACACTTTCATAATGCACACAAACCATATGTACGTAGAAATAATTCTCATATGTCACAGAATCATCATGCTACACATAGATACAATCATCATCATGTTGCACAAAAACAAAATCACCATCACTCTACATATAGACATCATCACCATGCTATTCCATATAGACAATATTACCATGCCAATCCATATCACTCTATATATAGTCATCATCACCATGCTAGCTCTACATATCATCATGCTACTCCACATCACTCTACTCATAGACATCATATGCATGCTCCTAACATAAATAAGAATGCTATATGTACTTATTGTGGATTACATGGACACATTTCACCACAATGTAGAATTAGAAGATTGGTAGATAGAAAGATATATGCATGGTTTCCGAAAACTAACTTTTCAGGACCCTCAAGAACTTGGGTACCAAAGGTCACATCTACACTTGATGTAGGTGGACCTTCCCTCCTCAACTAAGAGTAAGTGGATTCTAGATAGTGGATGCTCGCGGCATATGACGGGAGACGCAAATCTTTTCGCATCACTATCGATGAAGAGAGAAGGATATGTATCCTTCGGTAACAACCTAAAAGGATATATTATAGGTAATGGTATTATTGGTCATCCTCCCTCTCCCGTAATAAAGGATGTCTGCCTAGTGACCGAGTTAAAGCATAACCTGCTCAGCATTAGTCATCTTGTTGACCATGTATATGACATTAACTTTGGACAAAATAAATGCTTTATTTATGATAGGTCAACAGGAGACATCGTTTTTGAAGGGATAAGAGAGGATAATATTTATATTTTTTATTTGTCTAGAGATACTAACAATGCAGGTAGATGCCTATATGCTCATAAGGATGAAAGATTACTATAGCACCAGCGTCTTGGTCATGCCAACATGGATACTATATCCAGGCTATCGACTAAGAAGCTAGTTAGAGGCTTGCTCGACATCACATTCAAAAAGGACACGGTATGTGCCGAATGTGAATTGAATAAGGCAACAAAGTCCTCTTTTCATTCCATAAACTCTGTAAGCACTACTAGACTCTTGCAATTACTTCATATGTATTTATTTGGCCCTAGTAGAGTAGCCAGTCTTGGTGGAAAACTCTACGCTTTTGTCATTGTTGATGATTTTTCTAGATTTACATGGGTTTTCTTTCTTACAAATAAAAGTGATGCTATTTCGGTTTTCAAGATTTTTGTAAAGAAAGTTCAAAACGAAAAGGGCTACATGATTACTCGAATCCGAAGTGATCATGGAGGCAAATTCAAAAATACAGATTTTGAAAAGTTTTGTGATTCTAATGGTTTTGATCATGAGTTTTCTTGTCCAAGAACTCCTCAACAAAATATTGTTGTGGAGGGGAAGAATCGGACTCTTGGCGATATGGCTAGAGTCATGTTGAACAATTTTTCACTTCCGAAATACTTTTGGGTTGAAGGTGCCAGTACAGCCTGCCACATTTTGAATAGGGTGCTTATTCGTCCTATTACGAAGAAAACACCCTATGAGCTTTGGTTTGGGAGAACCCCAAATGTTTCTTATTTTAGAATTTTTGGTTGTAGATGTTTTATCCTTAACACCAAAGACAACTTAGGCAAATTTGATGCCAAAGCTGACGATGGTATTTTCCTTGGCTATGCTGCCAAGAGCAAGGGATATAGAGTATTTAACAAACGCTCATTAATTATGGAAGAGTCTACAAATGTGACTTTTGATGAAGATAACAGTGCAGCAGCTACTCTTGATGATGATGTTGAGCCATCAACTTCTACTCCAATGAATACCATAACCGAAACCAATTTTCTGGAGGGATTGCCAAAGAAATTCTCTTTCAAGCCGTCACATCCAGAAAATTTGGTAATAGGTGAGGTTTCACGTGGATTAACTACTAGATCATCATTAAGAGACTCTATTGCTAGCACTGCCTTTATTTCACAAATTGAGCCAAAAAATATTTTAGAAGCTTTTAATGATGAATTTTGGATTTCTGCTATGCAAGAGGAACTCAACCAATTTGAGAGGAGCCAAGTATGGGAACTCGTTCCTAGACCGGCAAATTACTCGATCATTGGTACCAAATAGGTTTTTAGAAACAAAGTAAATAAAGATGGTTCAGTCACACGCAACAAAGCTCGTCTAGTAGCCCAAGGATACAACCAAGAGGAAGGTATCGACTACAACGAGACGTATGCTCCTGTTGCTAGATTGGAATCCATTTGGATGCTTTGTGCATTTGTAAATTTTTAAAATTTCAAATTATTTCAAATGGATGTTAAAAGTGCTTTCTTGAATGGATTTATTAAGGAGGAAGTTTATGTGAAACAACCTCCTGGCTTTGAAAATCATAAATTTTTCGACCATGTTTTCAAGCTGAAGAAAGCGCTATATGGCCTCAAACAAGCCCCTAGAGCTTGGTATGAACGGCTAAGCAATTTCTTGCTTGAGAAAGGTTTTTCTAAAGAAAAAATTGACACCACACTTTTCACAAAATCTTTCAAAGACACTATTCTCTTAGTCCAAATATACGTAGATGATATTATATTTGGTTCTACTGATGAAACCCTCTGTCAAGATTTTGCCAAGTGTATGCAGACCGAGTTTGAGATGAGCATGATGGGGGAGCTCAACTACTTTCTTGGACTGCAAGTCAAACAAATGTCAAATGGAACTTTCATATGCCAGTCGAAGTATACAAAGGACATGCTGAAGAAATTCGACCTTGACAACGTCAAACCAATCAGCACTCCAATGGCTACTACAACTAAACTAGAACTAGATGAAAGCGACAAACTCGTGGACCAACGTAAGTATCAAGGTATGATAGGCAGTCTACTCTATTTAACTGCTAGTCGTCCTGATATTATGTTTAGCGTTTGTCTATGTGCTAGATATCAAGCAAATCCTAAGGAATCACACATGACTGCTGTTAAGCGTATCTTTCGATACCTTAAGGGTACGGTTACAGTGGGCCTATGGTATCCCAAGTCAACATCATTTGACCTCATTGGTTACTCTGATGCTGATTTCGCCGGATGCAAGGTCGATCGTAAAAGTACGAGCGGTACGTGTCATTTATTAGGAAAGGCTTTAGTCTTTGGGTTTAGCAAGAAGCAGAATTCTATCGCACTATCCACAACAGAAGCTGAATGCATCGCAGCTGGACGTTGTTGTGCACAAATTCTGTGGATGAAGCAAACCCTTGAAGACTACAACTTATCTTTTATGCACATTCCAATCTTTTGTGACAATACTAGTGCTATAAATCTCACTAAGAACCCCATATGTCACTCACGCACGAAACACATAGAAATACGTTACCACTTTTTGCGTGATCATCAGCAAAATGACACTATTAACTTAGAATTTATTGACACTGATCATCAGCTAGCAGATTTCTTCACAAAACCATTATCCGAAGAGCGCTTCAATTTTCTATGTCGTGAACTTGGAATTTTGGATGAAGCTGTTATTAATTAAAATAAACATGTGTAAATATCGAGTATGTCTTGATTCTTTTATGATGAAATTACTATGGGTACAAGCCGAAAGGGTCCTTCTGACAACAAGGCGTAAAAGCCTAAGCGACACGGTGCACTAGTCATTAGGACTACCGCTAGCTGGGATCCGGCCCCTGCAGCTAACCCATGGCAGCTTCAAAATATTGAATTATGCCATAATTCTTTGTTTATTACATGGTTCATTTTTAATTTATCACATGCTAAAATACAAATTTTCTAAACTTCACTTTGCTTCAAAGTTAACCTTCTGTCATTCTCCACTTAAGTTTTTCTTGTATATGTCCTCACTTTCCTTTTCCTTTAGTCTCTCACACTTAACCATTTTTTTCTTCTTCTCAGCCTGATTCCTGTTCTGTCAACAGAATCCGAAATTCGGGCCGAACTCTGCCCTAACCAGAGTTTGGGCCGAATTCGGCCTGGCTGTTCCAGAACCGGGAACAGTCTCAGCCGCTGATCTTAATTAGATCCAATGGCCCATATTTGTTTCGACCAATTGGAACCCTTCATATATATTCGGGCTCTCCTCTCTCTTCTCCTCCATTGCCACCTTTTCCACTTCTTCAAACACTTTTTCTCAAAATCCTAACCCTAGTTTTTCCTTTCTAGAGCTCATCTCTTCCCCAAACTCAAGGAGAAGGCCTCTTTCACCATTCTCCTTCATTGTTCATCATCACTTTGAGGTATATCTCAATACTTTTCTATATATCAATTCCTCCATTATCTTTATTGTTTCATGGCTCCATGTTTGTTCAATCGCGGGAAGAGACTTCGAACAGAGGGAGCGTCCTCTTCGAATGCTCCTCCTCGCGTTGAACCGCCCGTTGCACCACCCGTTGAACAACAACCACCTATCCACCCGTTGTTCAATCCACCTCGTCCACTTGACCCAAACACATTTGACGACCGAATATTTGTATCACTCGACGCATCTAATGATTGGTTTAGTGATTTTCGGATACGTCCGGTGTTTGCGGGTCATCCTATCAATTTTACTATTTTCTCTCAATATCATGCACTTTTTCATGACCTTTGCCTTGACGAACTTGTCACCACCAACTCGGTCATTTATCGTAGTGCTATTCAAATGTTCTACTGCAACCTAACTCATGATGATATACATATTTATTCATGAGTTGCGGGCATTGACATCTCGTCTGATGATTTCGATTTGGCCGAACACCTTGAACTCCAAGAGCCAAACTCATGGGAAAAGCTTGTTGAAGCTCGATCGTTTCAATTTTCCGATGGGTCTTCACTTGAAAGCTTCAAGGACGACTTGTGTACCCCAAACACACGTCCTCGTAAGCTTTTGGCCAAGTATCTCAATCCCTATTTTTATGAACTTCATCGGATTATCTTTAACACCATTCTACCCAAAGCGGGATCCACCGATGAAGTCACCTACTTTGAAATCTCGACATTATATCATCTCCACTTTTATGTACCATTTAATCTTCTATGTACCATGATGGACTGGATGATTAATTCTAGGAAGAAACCAAGATCCTTGGTTTATGCTTTGTATCTTCCTATGGTATTTCGTACTTTTCGTATACCTCTTGATGAGTGTCCGTTCTTACCTGCCCTTGTCTTTCTTTCAAAGGCACGGAGGCTTCAGGCAGCCGTTGGCTCACCAGTCGTGTCTGAGCATTCTGATGATGAGCCAGATGCCCCTCCTCTTGGACAGGATCCTCCTCATCCTCCTACCACTCTCGAGTATCTTCAGACCATGCTCCACGATCGCTTCACCTTAGAGGATGATCGTTGGACTCAGCTAGATTACTGGACCACCCTGCAGATGAGTGCCATCAGCAACTCGCTGCACGATATTCGGTACTCCATGTCTCGCCATCCTTCCATGCCTATTCCTATGGAGCAGGACCCTGGTCGTGAGGGATATCGTATCGATGACCCTTGGGTTATTCGCTACTTGGATCCGGATGCGGCCTTCGTGGACCCTCGTCGTTCCTTCACTGATCCATTAGACGACGCTGGGCCTTCACGTGCTTGATAATGGATATGGACTGCTACTTGCTGCTGCTACTGAGGATCATAGCTTATGTTTCTTTCTGCACTTTGGATTTTAGTTACTTTTATGCACTTTGATTGTATTAGACTTATTATGAGTTGTGACTTTTAAGACATTTAGTAGTTTTATCAGTTTCTATGCAGTTTCTTCTATTATCTTTTGGTGTGCTTGCCAGTTCTTATTTGATTATGGTTTATTGCTAAATGCCAAAAGAGGGAGATATTTTGGTATATTCTATATTCTTTTTGTCTCTGTATCTGTGCTTTTGGGAGAATGTTCTTATCAGGCCAACAGGATTCAAAACAATGTTTACGGGGGAGCTATTTTTTAAGCTCGACACTGATTACGGGGGAGCTATATTTTTTGTCCTTAAATGTGTCCAGGTATGAATATTGAAAATACAACTATTATTTTGTCAATTATCAATATGGGAGAGATTGTTGACACAAAGTCACAGTCAACCAAATATTGATAGAATTGACTAAATAATACTTGTGATAATTCAATAAGACACATGAAGACTACATCTAGCACAAGTCAGACGACAGCTCAGTTTTGCAAAGCAAGTCATCTTTTAGTCTGTATTTTATAATTTTATTGAGTCTAGACTTATGTAAGCTGAGTTATGCTGAGCATCTGAGACTTAACCTATACCCTACCCAAAATCCAAAAGCTCCACACACATCCAAATAAGCCCATTGGACAAATAACCCATTCTGTGCTCTGGAGACAGAGTTCGGGCCGAACTCTGCCTCCACACAGAGTTTGGGCCGAACTCTGTCCTCTGTTCCCTAAAAATCAGCACCCTAATTTTTAGGGTTGGCTGGTTGCAAGTTGTCCAACGGCCAAATTTTTGAATGATCCAACCAGAATTCTACCGAATTCTGCCTACCTGGTATCCTATAAATAGGCCATGAATTCTCTCATTTTCAATCATCCAATCTTCTCTTCTCTCTAAAGCTCAATACAAGCCATACCCTTCTTCATCTACTAGCCACAAGCTCCCTAAGCCCCAAGTGCTCAGCATTTTTCAGTTAGGAGTTTGTGCAAGAGTTCAAGAAGTCGCTTAGAAAATTCCAAGCATCGCCACTGCGATCTTTGTAAGAAGTTGATGTGCTCTTCTGAAGAAAAGGCACGGGGTGTAACTACTGTTTCACAAATAGTGGATTTAATCCTGAGCTAGAGTTCTCGGGCCTGGACTAGTCCTCCACGAGGAAAATCAGGTTAAAAATTAGTTGTATTTGCGTATGCTTTCTTGCTCCTTATTTATTTCCGCATTTACTCTGATTACTTTCAGCATGTGAAAGAGTTTAATTTTTAATTGGCTATTATCGTTATAAACTCTATTCACCCCCCTCTAGAGTTGCCATCTGTTCTTCAGTTTTTAGTGGTGGCCCATGCAGGTCTATCCTAATGGTACCTAGGTCTTAGCGTACTATTGGGGGACTTGATTAAACTAGGGAAATTTGATCACAACATAGGGAAACTCAGGAAGTAAGGGTGTATCAGGTATATCAGGTATATTGATATCAATAAACACTTGTTGTATTTAGGTCTAGGTTATTTTAACAGTTTTCTGTTTTTCAGATAGTTCAAAAGCGTGCGACACCGGAACAGTCGATCCACCTATACTTGAGGATTTTGAGCTCCCACTACCTTCTATCACTCTACTATCCCCATGGGTAGTACGCATTTGACGGAGACGTTTCAAGAGTTCCTTGACACCAGCAGGCCGTCCTTTTCCAATCCAGACTTGCAAATACATTTCTCGAGCTAGAGAGGACTTCTGAATTTCAGACTCTCAGACCTTGGATTTCCCCGACACCAAATGCATATTTTCTACCGAGAAATAGATCAAGAACCTGCAGCTGCCACTGAAGACCACCCAAGTTCCCGAGGACCCAACTTCTCTGAAGATTATAGTCACCAGCCAGGAGATCAAGAATGTAGCGCAGAAAATGGAACGAGATGGAAACTAAAGCTCGAAAGAGGCATGAAGACTTATGGCCGGGATAGATGCTATTATGGATCCGCGAAGCGTCGCCACACTCAGACAATGCTTTTTCAGCCCTGCAGAAGATTCAGATTCAGCCGGCTATCATTTGTATTTTCTGCCGCAGCTCAAGACACCACTACGAAGAATGCCGCAAAAGACGAAGGCTATGCTTGTACTACTAATCGCCTGCCCACCAAGTTAAGGATTGTTGGAGACCGCTGATCATACTGCCCAAGGACAAGCACGAGGAGCACCAGTATCACAGAAGGACTGGTCTCTCCAGATTCAGCAACAGCATAGAGCACTACCACAGGGACCAGTCTACGACAGAACAATTGAAGAAGGTTGAAGAGATTCCAATCCCGGAAGAATACTGAAGATAGAATGAAGACAGAAGACTCTTTTACATGGTTGGAGAAAACTATGGATCAGGATTCATAATCCAGTTTTTCTTTAGATTTCTCTCACACCTAGTTTGTTTCTTAAAAACCTCCTTATTTCCTATTTAAGGATTATTCGAGATGTATTTGGAATGTTTGTTTCCATTCTTGTTCATAACTCTGCTCTTATTCGAGATTTTTTTCCTGCTCGATAACTTGTTTCCTATGGCGTCGTTTCCTAATTCAAGATTTGGTTCTACTTGAATTTTGTTCCCCATTCAGACCCTATTGATATTTAAGTCTTTACTTCGGATTACATTCCTAATCAAACTT
Source organism: Iris pallida (assembly GCA_029216955.1). NCBI lineage: Eukaryota > Viridiplantae > Streptophyta > Magnoliopsida > Asparagales > Iridaceae > Iris > Iris pallida. The sequence goes on along the minus strand of JANAVB010034417.1, from coordinate 70,634,160 downwards.
ATGCCATTCAAAACCTAGTTTGAATCTTGTTTCTATTCGAGATTTTATTTACTGATTTTGTTTTCTATCTTGAAATTTTGACTTGTTCCCTATGAGATTTTATTTCTCATTCGTGAATTGTTTTTCGTTCTATTCATGATCTTGTTTGATCTTACTTCGTATTTTGAGATTTCACTTGTTTCATATCCTCTAATTAATACCATATTTTTATATTCATTTTTCATGACTTCGTTTTCTATTATCGGATTCTATTTGAAATTTTGTTTCCTATTTGAACTGTGTACTATTCAAGAATTATTCCTACTCGAAATATCATTTTGAAACCTTGCTTGAACCTTCGTTTCTATTGATGCTTGTTTGGGATTCTATTTCCTATTCTAGATTTGATATTTATTCGAGATTGTTCTTTATCTGCGGCTTTGTTTCAAACTTATTTGAGATTTGCTTGTCTCATATTTACGATCCAATACCTTGTATTCCATTTACAAAATGATACATGCTTTCCATTCACTCTTCGTAATCTAGCTTTCTATTTGAGATTTATATTCGTGATTTTGTGTCATATCCGCGACTTTGTTAATACTTGATTTCTATTTTTCACTATGTACCTTATTGGAGAATTCATTTTCAATTCAAGTTTTGCTCGAGATTTCATTGTTATTCGAGATTTTAATGAAACTTGTACGAAATTTTATTTATTTTTGAAACTTGTCTCCTATCTAATACCTTACCTCAGTTCATCCTTCGAGACTCTGTTATCCTTTCAGGATAACGTCCCATATGTGGAATCTTGTTACCATTCCAAATATCAGTTGATATTCCGTCATAATTTGAAACTCCGCCCTGTCTAAAATTTTAAATCACCCTGGTTGCCCTTTTGTACTCACTGATGGGATCACTTGTCGTCTCTTAGTACCTAATAAATCCTTATATTCTAACAGTCAGATAACTTCACCATTTTCGTGACTTGGACTACTGAAACTCATTTTGAACTCCTTGAAACTCTTTTGAAAATCCTAGGGATAAAGTCGAGAGGCTATTCAATGACCTATGGCATAACAGTTGTGCGCTGCAGCCATTAGCTGAATTATGGAGACTGAGGGTTCACTGCAGCCAGTAGTGCACTGGCGAAGCAGAAACTTTAAGTTGAAGTGATTTCAGACAATCATAGGTTTTCGAGTACTGTCGAGACTTGTCATATTCTTCATACCTTGATCTCTTGGGTTGCTTCGTCAATGATTGTTGGAAAATGGATAAGGTTGACAGATTATTCGGTGACATATTGTTATTTGAGTTACGGAGCCGAAAGTCCACTGCAGTTAGATATATACTGGCAGGGTAGGGATTCTAGGCAAAGTGATTTTAAATAGCTATATGTTCCCGGACACCATGGAAACTATATCCCTTTTTATATGATTATTGGTTTTCGAGAATCACAGATCCTTGCACGTTCATCCTGATTTGATACTGTATCTTCTGAGTCTTGCGTACGTCTCCTCAATCAACCCTTGCTAAATTTTTTTTCTAGCATTTTATCGTTAGATTATTGAATTCCTCAAAATTGTATATTACCAGATTATGATTTCGTACTTCGTTTGTGACTTGTCTAAACTTTGATCTTAAGTCATATCTATCTGACCATGATTTTCTATCATGTTCTAGTCTACCTGTATTAAACTATCGATTTTTGATCGTACCTAATAATTGTGTCTTCATGATTTTGCTCCTCTAAAATGTAATTGAACTTCATTCCATTCGTGCCTATTTAACCCTTGATCATTGTTAGATCATATTATTTTTCTTGTGTGTAATTATTGTATTTGATCTCAAAGGCGCAGGGCGTCTCAGAGTTGCACAGGATCGGCAGAAGTACTGGGCGGACAACAGCAGACGGCCACTGGAGTTCACAGTTGGAGACAGAGTGTTCCTGAAAATCTCACTTACCAGAGGCGTCATTCGGTTCGACAGAGGCGAAAAGCTCAGTCCGAGGTACATCGGGCCTTTCGAGGTGACAACACGGATTGGCGAGGTGGCATATCGACTAGCGCTTCCAGCTAGCATGGAGGGGATACACAATGTTTTCCATGTACCCCAGCTTCGACGTTACATTCCAGACCCAAGCCATGTGGTGGACTACTCAGTGTTAGAGGTGGGTCCAAGTTTGACCTACGAGGAGCAGCCAGTGGAGATCCTTAATCGTAGGAAGAAGCGTCTGCGGAACCAGACCATTCCTCTTGTCCACGTCATGTGGAGACACCACTCTCTGGAAGAGTCCACATGGGAGCGCGAGGACGATATGCGAGAGCGCTACCCCGATTTATTTGTTTGATTGGATTGTACCCTGTATTCAGAATTTTCCTAATTCAATAAATGACCTGAATTTGCTTATTGTGTTGAATTGTTTTAAATTTTATTGGTTGTCCTTTGAATTTCGAAGACAAAATTTTTTTAGGGGGGAGATATTTGTAACCCCACCTTCCCTTATTTTTGATAAATATATAAATATTTTTATCAAGGTTGTTTTTATTAAATCCCTAAAATATCATTTTCCTTGTAAATGGTAAATTCTATTTCCTTATTTTTTTTTCTTTTTTTTTCTTCTAGAGTTTGGGCTCAGCCCAATTGGCCAGCCAGTTATTTTAATTACTAAGAACTTAGTTTTAGACATCTCTTTAAGTTTCAGCCAAACCCATATTAGTAGACTTTTGGCCAATGTTATGCATAGGCATAGGCATCCAGCTATCAGCAAACCAAATCGAGTATGTGCCATTTGTGTTGAACGCAAATTCAAATTGAATTTTCTTTAAAAAACTTCTCTCCCAATTCTAACTGACCTTGCGCGGAGAGGAAGAACGTGTTTCCCGCCAAGTTGGTGGCTCGTGCCAACACCCCCCTCCTAACAACCTTTATAAGCACACCTCCTTTCCTTACTCAATCTCGTTCACCAGAGATCATCCTCTTTCTTCAAGCTCTGTCCTCTCCCACCTCTGATTCGTGATCGACCATGGCGGACACAATACCGACACTCCAAAGGATTTCGACGAGTGGCTTATAGTATAGAGACTTCATCCTCCGACGATCGGACGGCACACAACGGCAAACTTTCTTCCTTCTTCCATCAGTGTCTTCACCATCCTTTGAAAACTCTGGTAAGTTGGTAGATCTTCATATTTTGTTTCAATCAGCTACTTAGATCAATCGGTCATTTGATTGATTTTCCTTCATCATGCGATCATATCTGAAAGTACGGAGGGGCGTTCTATTCGATCGACTAGTTGTCTCCATCGATTACTTACAATTGAGGTGAGCTCATTCAAGTTTCCCCAGCTCCTTGTCTCTCTCAAGTTTATTTCCATCCATTGATATTCAATTTAGAATTGTTGATTCAAAAACAAATTGATCTTGGGAATGAAACAAGCAGGACAAGATCGGATCGGACAAGGAGAGCTTGTGTCCTAAATTGGAAGTTGAGTCGTTTGTTCATCTGAACCTATTTCATCAGGTAACCTTGCTTTTCTTTTGTTTTCTCATATAGAGTGCTATGGACAAGACGTATCAGAGATTATCATAATAGGATGAGTTTAATTCTGTTGTTAACTAGGCTCGAAAGGATTTTAGGAAGTTGTAGCAATGTCTCTAGTATTAATTGATAAGTTTAATGTCATGTTCATTTGATTAATGTTGAGTACTGAAATGATTGTGTATTATAGAATCTCTAAACTTTTATAAATAAACTCAGTAAAGGAAACAGTTGAGTAAATTGAGGGTGGTTGTGTGTAGCATTTTGCATGTTTAGCTTGATCTAAATTCATTAAGAGGGAAGGTGTATTTTAAGTTTGATGAAGGAGTATTTTAAGTTGATGTGGAGTACTGCCTTACTGATTCCAGGTATCATCCCTAATGTAAGTTTCGAGTCAATGGTGGAATATCACATTTTTAATTTAAACTGAGATTCCAGTTTCCTATTAAGGTCTTGATTCAAACAGGGATACCAGTTAGACATTGAAAATCTGATTATATTTAAACCCAGGTTGATTTCAACTCGAGATTGGGTTCTCTTTAGTTGAGCTTGTATCAGTCAACTATGTTACCTTGTAAATGCTACATTTAGTATTGACAGGTTTATTGTTGAACTTTTGGATTAAGTTGTATCAGCTAATAGGATCTGATATGTGCCTTGATACAACATGGGACCAACAGTGTCTCAGTGTTGAGGACTGAGTATATCAGTCTAAACTTGAGAGGAAAATCTAAATTGTTGATACCTGGATTGATATAGAAATCTTTATAGATTCATTGTTTGGCTACATTTATTCATGAGGAATTCGATGAAACTGAAAAGGGAACAGTAGGTAAATCATGGTTTGAAGAATGACATCGAGATGATCCTCAATTGATAATATAGGAAGGGTATTTAGTTTTAAGCTGTGACTGTATGTATTTATCAGTCATATTTGATTGACTGAACCATCATTCAGTACAACCAAACTGAATCAGTCAATTGAGGCTTGTTTTCAGTCCTATTTAAGTCCTGTTAATGGCTTATGACTGAGAACTTGTTCAGTCCTAATTCAAGACTAGATACCACCTTTGAAGTCCTATTTTTTTGTATCAGGACAGGGACTGATTTTAGATTCGAGCATGGACTGAACTTCTCAGTCCTGTTAAGGACTGAGACAGGGGAGCTTCTTATTAGGTTGATTTCCCTACATCTAAGAAACCATATCAGGTTAGAGATTAAGGTTGATTAGTTTATCTTGAGACCGTAAGACTATGGCTGGAAAGAGGTAGCAGACACACTTGATTTAGACTGTCCAAGAAATCAATGGGTCTTTGGTTTGAGCTATAACTGATTTTGAATACCAGTTTTCATATGGGGATTAAATTATGGTTAACCAGTTGGTACTGAGCAGAATGAAGGATTGGTGTTCTCCAATCATGTTCAGGATTAACACTGTGAAGAGCTGAGGATGGAAAGGATGTTGGCAGTTACTCAACTCGGTTGAGGAGATTGCCAAGATTAAGAATGAAGGATATCAAGGGCTGATTGGTTAGGAAGGTGTGGTGTTGATAATGACAGTTTAGAGGAGGATAGGATAGGGAATCTTGGATATATTTATGACTGGAAAGTTAGCAGTCAGCTCCTAGGAATGGGATACTCTGGCATGGAAGCAAGGGATTTAGAATTTAAGTTTTGATTAAATAGCAGTCCTTATTATGGCCTGTAATACCCAGTTTTCTAGAAGAGGGTAATTTTGAAATTTTGTAATTATAATTATTATTTAATGATATTTATTTCATATTATAATTTTTAGAGATTTTTAATTATTTTTAAAGTATTTAAATTCATGACTGGTGATTATGGTGTTTTGCTAGTGAACAGTAGAGACTGTCTACCCTAGAGCCTAGCCATGTGATTAGGGTATTTAGACATTTTTAGGATTTTTTGATTTTATTATAATTTATTTGAATTTATAGGAATTTTTAGAATTTATTTTGAAATTGTTTGAATGAGGGTTGACTAGGTTGACTTTGACTAGCAATGACCTTGGTAGGCTAACCTAGAAGCTAACCCTAGTTGTGCTTGGACTTGGTTAGGTTATGTAACTCTAGTTTAACCTAAGTTAGTGAGGGTTAACTCATTAGAATTCATTTGGAGAAACTAGGATTCGAATTGATTTAGAAATGGCTTGTGATTTCACAAGTCATGACTTGTGACTTAGGCTTAATAGCCCATAGGCCCACACCATGAACCAAGCCTAACCCTAATCAACCCATGGCAGCCAACCTAGGGTTTCCCACCCTATTTAATGCCTCTTCCATTTGTTCTTGCCTCATTTATTATTTTTCTCTCAAGCTTTGGAAGAGGTGAGTCTCCATCTTCAAAAATTCGTAGAAAATCCATTTTAACTCCTTTTTAATCCAAACAAATTGCAATAGGTTCTAATTTATGTTTTCTTGTTGTTGGAATTTGTTACTCTCAGTTTTCTATCAATTTGAAGGAGTTGGGTGGCTTTTTGGGAATCCTCATTCAAGGAGTTTTTGTGTTGGAGAACACTATAGGTAAAATCCTAATCCACCCATTAAAATTCTAGTTTCTTTGCATGTAGACCTAGCCCTAAGTGTCTTGGTCCTGTAGGTATGCCTAGACCTAGATTTCGTGTCCTTTCGTGTCCAAACAGGACACGTATCAGTGCACAGTTCTAAGTGTCTGATGAAATGCTCCAATGGGCATTTCGTGTGATTTTTGAGATTATGTTTGAATAGGAAGTTAGTTTTAGGTCTTGCTTACACATTTCTGTAGTTTGTGTCATGTCTTAATGTCGTGTCTAGGCTGCACGGACACGTGTACACACGGTCGTGCACACGCACGCGCGGGCAGGAAACATGTCCTGCTACTCGGGGCTATTTTCTCCTTGCACACGACACCTCGACACGTATAACTTGACACACGTGTCGTGTCCATGACTGACACGAGGTTCCTCGAGTTTTATGAGTCCTTGTGTAGTGTCGGATACGGAATCACGTGTGCATGAGTGTGCACTAGGTGCGTGTATCAGTGTAGTTTTGCTTTCCTGTTTGTTACAGTTTTAAATGATTTTTAATCATGTTTAAATTGCTATTTAAATCCTAAAAATAATGTATGATGTATGTTACATATTAGTTTAGGTGTTGGATGTGAATTGGATTCGAATTTTGGGTCGATTTTATAGTAACTGACACATGTTACTGATACACAGTTCTTCTAAATTTCCTAAGCAATTAAGTCCCTGTTTAGTAATAGTTTTCTCTGGTTTTATGTTCCCACATGATTGTTATTATTTGTAAGTGAAGTATTTCATTTGAAATGGGCTTTTGGATTTGTGATTCGAAATTAGGCATGTGGGTTCATTTCTATATAGGTTACCCAAACTAAATGTTTCCAGTTTTTGTTAACTTGAACTGATTTCCTCTTTCCTGTATAACTGAATTGTAATGTATTGGTTACTTTTCCTCCTTTTACCTGCACATGAATTCTAAAAATCATTTGGGTGATTGGTTATTTAGTTGATTTGAAATTATATGGTTTGGGTGGCAAATTGATATTAACTGATATATTCATTGGTTAGTCTTTTTACTTCCTGTCAACTGAAATGAGCTTTTAAACTGAGTTTCCTCATTCATATTAACTGAGATTTGTTCCTACTTCCCTGTAGGTTAAAATGGAATGATCATTGATTTCCTTTTTCTTCCTGAACTAAATTGAATAAGTTGTGTGTTTCACTAAACTGTCAATGCGAGAGATTGGTTCTTTCTTCACCCTGTAAATGAATGATTTGTTGGGTTGATTTCAGTTCATGTACTATCAAAACCTGCGAAGTCAAACCATCACATAGTGTTTTAAATGAATGCTTGATTATGTTAACTGTCAACTGTTTATTTCAGTTTTCACTATGGGTTATTTGAACTGAGAATAGGATATTGCACATTGTCCCTGTCACTGATTTTTACCTGTTAACTGAGTTTTTTTTCCATTTCCTGAGAGATGAATTGATTTTCCTTCCTTTTGAATTGACTGATAACCTGAAATGCAATCTCTGAAATTCTGAATTCATGTTAAACCTGAGTTCCGATTCCTTAAGGCTGAGATCAAGTGAATGCTTAATTCATGTTAGAATGTCTATGTGATTACTTGAACTGTCAGCTAGACAATTGATTTCCTTCCCTGTTTTGCATTATGTTCCTGCACACTGTTTCATGCCACTCAAGTCACACACTTAATGCCTCACTGTTAGCTGTTGCCTCACACACACACACACACCTGTTACACTACCACACACACACATGCTTCACAGCTCACTCTTATGTATACACTCATCACACACAAGTCACTCACTCACACCCTAACACACATGCCTATGTCTAACCCTCTTCACACACAAGTTTGTTATACCCTCTTGACACTCTAGCCTATTACACACACCCACCCTCACTTCACTCATGACACACACACACACACACACACACACACACACACACACACATTAGCATATATCTATTTGACACCCTCATGTATCTCACACACACAGTTTTGCCATTCACTATCTTCCCTACACTCTCAAGCCTAACATATCACACACATGCCATAGCTAACACACACCCACATGTGAGTGCTTGCCTTTATTCCTATACACATGTGTATATACATATATATATGTATATATATATTTGTGAGATAGATATACAGTAGAAACTCTATAAAATAATACACTTGGGACCACCAAAATTTATTAATTAAAAGAGTTATTAATTAATCGATAAATTAATAATTAATAATTTATATATTAATTAATATTTTATTAATTTATAGTAAAATACTTACGTAGTTTACAAACACCTTTCAAGCTTCCACTTAATTATTGTATACAATGCATGTGTATATCAAATGAAGGGCCCAATTTGAAAGAAACCTTCAATCTCCCACCTTATTATGCTTCTTGTGTTCAGTGTATCACTTTATGGACATTAAAAATATTCGTGCAAATACAATTGCGAACTGCTTTCGTCATTGTAAACTTCGATCAACAGATAACGTGACTTTTGAGAACTCAGATGAAGGTGGTGAAAGCACTCAAGAACTCCAGAATTTGATCAAAGAGTTGGGTTATCGCAATGCAATGGATGTCGAAGATGTTCTGACTCACCCAGAAGAAAATGTAGTTGCACAGTTGTTGACTGATGAAGAGATTATTGAAAGCGTTATTGGAATTAATAAAGATGATATCGATGAAGAAGATGATAAAAGTTCTACAATGGAGCCCCCTTCGCGAAACGAAGCTATTAAAGCGGCAATCACATTGAACAATTTCTTGTTGAGCTATGAGAAAACAACACCAGAAGTTCTTACCATGCTAAGGAAAATTAGAGACGAGATTCAAGGGGAAATTGATTTCAACAAAAAACAAAAGACAATTGAGTCATTTTTCAAGAAACCTTCATAAATCATTCATGTAATATGCTATATATAAGGAATTATTAATTTATATTTTATATGGGGTCTGAAGAAATTATCAAAAATGTATTATCTTATAATTTTAGCGAATTATTAATTTAGCACCCTATCCCCGAGTCGGGACCGGCCAAAAATATTATCTTAGAGAGTTTATTAAATAATCGAGTATTAATTTATAGAGTTTCTACTGTATATAGGTATCCTATATATATGAGTGTGTTCTATTGTATATATAGATAATATATATACATGTGTGATATTAAGGGTAGCCTATATGCTATGGTGTATTCCTATATAGATTATAATAATATAGTAATAAGTGTATTTCTATGTTATGTTATAATGTATATCAATATGTGTGTTATTTTTAAATATATATAAATATTGGCATGTGTAGATGTGTTATGATTTGGTTCCTAGGCATGGTATAGCCTATGGCCTAGACTCTTAGCCTATGGGTGTATCTGTGTGTCAGTATAGAGTCTAGATAGACTTGTGCAGTCTTGTTAGACTTAGAATAGGCTAGTTTAGCCTAGTTTAGACTAGTATAGACTTGATTAGCCTAGATTAACTTGTTTAGACCTAGTTTAGGCTAACCTAGTCTTGTTAGGCCTAGTTTGACCATAGCTGACCTAGTTTGACTTCTAGGGTTGACCAGAGTTGACCAAGAGTTGACTTTGGCCTAGATTGATCTAGAATCATGTAGAATGCATAGTAGGACTTCATTTTACCATTTTGGACTTGTTGTGACTTGTGTTGTTCTAAATAGGAGCCAGACACCACTCCTTGGACAGTATTTTTTTATCTCGGACACTCAGATACCAGGCGAGTACATTCTCTGATCATTTTATATCCTGCTTAGAATTATTTCATGCATTAAATTACTTTACTTGTGCTGTCACGACATTATCACGGATTAGTACTATACGGATCTTGTACTCCTGTGCTTTCACCATACATGTACAACTTTTTAGTGTAGATCGTGTACAACTTTTTAGTGTAGATCATGTACAACTCTTTAGTGTAGATCATGTACAACTCTGTAGTATAGATCATGTACAACTCTGTAGTGTAGATCATGTACAACTCTGTAGTGTAGATCATGTACAACTCTGTAGTATAGATCATGTACAACTCTGTAGTGTAGATCATGTACAACTCTTTAGTGTAGATCATGTACAAATCTGTTCCGTTCACATGTGCTATCCTGTACTCTGACTCACTAGCCACTGTTAGTTCCTTACTTATAGTAGATATTTCTATTACAGTTTTCTCTCTCTGTTTACATACTATATTCTTCAGTACCTGTATCTTACTTTACTGCATGATTATATTTTCTAACCTGCTATGAACTGTTGAGATGTACTGTACTCACTCCTATCCTGACTGGACCTGTTAAAAATATTACAGAGGACGAGGAAGAGGCCTGGGAGGATACCTTCTTCGGGACAGCTCTAGCTGAGGACATCACCCCGCTGCCTAGACTAGTTTAGTTAGGCCTTATCTTATTTTCATGTTGTCTTGAGACTGTTTAGCTAGACTTTACTTCTGTTCAGAGATGTTGAGTTGTATATATTCCTCATTTTCAGTAGCTGAGATATGTACTCTGGATATTTGCTGGGATATTATCGTAGACTATTCTATCTTTTGTATTTCCTTAAGTTCTATATCATATCGTGTTTTCTTCTTTCTTAGTTGTGATTGAGTTCATTTACTGTTTAGTATCATATTGCTAGATGTATGTTGACCTAAGACAGCGTTCTATCGTCGAAACTGCGGCATAGGCTGGGCGTTGTGACGTTCTCGTACCCTCACAGTGGGTGCGGGTCGTGACATGGCCATATGTAAAGTTTTAGGATATGACCAACATTCTAATCTTGGTTTCACTCTATTAAGTTTAGTTACTAACAATCTTTTGCGTCTTAAACAGTAGGAAGCAATTTCAAGGGTTAAGTTAATTAATTGACTAAGTGCTAGTCCACTATGAGATTGATGGCTATCATTACATAATTTCCCTTATCCAATTACTTTTAATTTTAAGATGTTAGACAGGAAGAGTTTTGGTAAGTTAGATATTTAGACTCATAGAAATTTATAGTAGTTACTCCATATTAACCAAACTGTAAATTATAAACAGGAGGATTTTCAGCTCCATAACCCTTTCTCGATCACCCAGAGCAAGGCAAGTATACTCCTCGGATTTGTTCATTTTTCATGTCTTGCATGTTCATCCCTGTATCTCCTTGATTGATACGATGTATCACGATATTGTCTGGTTTCATGTTTCATGTATTACTTGCATCTGGGAGGGGAAATACTATAGATATGTGATCAAACCCTGTTACTACTCATGTGAATAGCTTGGGTTCCGTACCGTGCACGTGGGACCAAAGACATACCATTTTATGTTCATTGCATCTACCCAAGCCGATCACAATCTAGATGTATTTCAATATTGCACATGTCAGGATTTCAGGTTGTATTTCAGGATTCATGGTTGGATTTCATACTCTGGTTGTATTTCATGTTCAGGTTATACTTCATATTCAGATTGTATTTTATGATTCAGGACTCTTACCATATTCTCTGTTTTACTTTCAGTATTTTCTGTTCAGTTTCATCTCGTGTCTTATTTCCTGTATTTATATATATTCCATGTTTCTTGATTCATACCATGAAGTTCATGTTCATTTCCTTCGATATACTTAGCTTCGCTCCTGACTAGGATATGTTGCAGGTGCTTGCAGGATATTATTCTACTCTATGGGCCAGAGCCCAGTATATTAGCTGAGCAGGATGAGACTTAGCTTGAGGTTTCAGGTTTAGACTACTTAGCTTTACCTTTAAATATTGACTTTAGAGTTCATAGCACTTTTCTTTCCTGTTGATTCTGGTATATTATGATATCTGGATTTGTGGATTATGGTGATCTTTCTAGGATACGTTATAGATGCTGTGATTGTATATATTCATGTTTATCTGGTTAGATTTCCCTAGAGATTGGTACAGCTTACTTCATCGTGTCTAACAATGAAGGCTGGGCGTGTCCGACTCGTGTCTGATTATTCAGGAGCGGGTCGTGACATGTTTTTAGTGGTAGCCCATGTAGGTCTATCCTAATGGTACCCAGATCTTAGCGTACTATTGGGGGACTTGATTAAACTAGGGAAATTTGATCACAGCATAGGAAAACTCGGTAAATAAGGGTATATCAGGTATATTGATATCAATAAACACTTATTATATTTAGGTCTAGGTTATTTTAACTGTTTTCTGTTTTTTAGATAGTTCAAAAGCACGCGACACTGGAACAGTCGATCCACCTATACTTGAGGATTTCGAGCTCCCACTACCTTCTATCACTCTACTATCTCTATGGGTAGTACGCAGTTGACGGAGACGTTTCAAGAGTTCCTTGACACTAGCAGGCCGTCCTTTTCCAATCCAGACTTGCAAATACATTTCCCGAGCTAGAGAGGACTTCTGACTTCCAGACTCTCAGACCTTAGATTTCCCCGACACCGAATGCGTATTTTCTACCGAGAAACAGATCGAAAACCTGGAGCTGCCACAGAAGTCCACCCAAGTTCCCGAGGACCCAACTTTTCTGAAGATTAGAGTCACCAGCCAGGAGATCAAGAATGTAGCACAGACAATAGAACGAGACGGAAACTAAAGCTCAGAAGAGACATGAAGACTTATGGCCGAGATAGCAGCTATTATGGATCCGCGAAGCGTCGCCACACTCAGACAACGCTTTTTCAGCCCAGCAGGAGATTCAGATTCAGCCGGCTATTATTTGTATTTTCTGCCACAGCTCAAGACACCACTACGAAGTGTGCCGTAAAAGATGAAGGCTATGCTTGTACTACTAATCGCCTGCCCACCAAGTCAAGGACTGCTGGAGACCGCTGATCACACTGCATAAGGACAAGCACGAGGAGCACCAATATCACAGAAGGACTCGTCTCTCCAGATTCAGCAAAAGCATGGAGCACTACTACAGGGACCAGTCTATGACAGAACAGTTGAAGAAGGTTGAAGAGATTCCAGTCCCGGAAGAATACTAAAGATAGACTGAAGACAGAAGACTCTTTTGCATGGTTGGAGAAAACCATGGATCAGGATTCATAATCCAGTTTTTCTTTAGATTCCTCTTGCACCTAGTTTGTTTCTTAAAAACCTCCTTGTTTCTATTTAAGGATTATTAGATTTTATTTCCTCTTCTGAAACCTTGGTCGCTATTCGAGATGTATTTGGAAAGTTTGTTTCCATTCTTGTTCATAACTCTGCTCTTATTCGAGATTTTCTTCCTGCTCGATAACTTGTTTCCTATGGCGTCGTTTCCTATTTCAAGATTTGGTTCTACTTGAATTTTGTTCCCCATTCAGACCCTGTTGATATTTAAGTCTTTACTTCGGATTACATTCCTAATCAAACTTATGTCATTCAAAACCATGTTTGAATCTTGTCTCTATTTGAGATTTCATTTTCTATCTTGAAATTTTGACTCGTTCCCTATGAGATTTTATTTCTCATTCGTGAATTATTTTTTGTTATATTCATGATCTTGTTTAATCTTGCCTCGTATTTTGAGATTTCACTTGTTTCATATCTGCTTTTTAATACCATGTTTTCATATTCATTTTTCATGACTTTGTTTTCTATTATCGGATTCTATTTGAAATTTTGTTTCCTATTTGAACTGTGTACTATTCAAGAATTATTCCTACTTGAAATATTATTTTGAAACCTTGCTTGAACCTTCGCTTCTATTGATGCTTGTTTGGGATTCTATTCTCTATTCCAGATTTTATATTTATTCGAGATTGGACTTTATCTGCGGCTTTGTTTCAAACTTATTTGAGATTTGCTTGTCGCATATTTACGATCCAATACCTTGTATTCCATTCACTAAATGATACATGCTTTCCATTAACTCTTCGTAATCTAGCTTTCTATTTGAGATTTCTATTCGTGATTTTGTGTCCTATCCGCAACTTTGTTAATACTTGATTTTCTATTTTTTACTATGTACCTTATTGGAGAATTCATTTTCAATTCAAGTTTTGCTCGAGATTTCATTGTTATTCTAGATTTTATTGAAACTTGTACGAAATTTTATTTATTTTTGAAACTTGTCTCCTATCTAATTCCTTGCCTCAGTTCATCCTTTGAGACTCTGTTATCCTTTCGGTATAACGTCCCATATGTGGAATCTTGTTACCATTCCAGATATCAGTTGATATTCCGTGATAATTTCAAACGTCGCCCTGTCTTAAATTTTAAATCTCCCTGGTTGCCCTTTTGTACTCACAGATAGGATCCCTTGTCGTCTCTTAGTACCTAATAAATCCTTGTATTCTAACAGTCAGGTAACTTCACCATTTCCGTGACTTGGACTACTGAAACTCATTTTGAACTCCTTGAAACTCTTTTGAAATTCCTAGGGATAAAGTCTAGAGGCTATTCGATGACCTATGGCATAACAGTTGCGCGCTGAAGCCATTAGCTGGATTATGGAGACTGAGGGTTCACTGCAACCAGTAGCGCACTGGCGAGACAGGAACTTTAAGTTGAAGTGATTTCAGACAATCATAGGTTTTCCAGTACTGTCGAGACTTGTCATATTCTTCATACCTTGATATCTTTGGTTGCTTCGTCAATGATTGTTGGAAAATGGATAAGGTTGACAGATTATTCGGTGACATATTGTTATTGGAGTCACGGAGCCGTAAGTCCACTGCAGTCAGATATATACTGGCGGGGTAGGGATTCTAGGCAAAGTGATTTTAAATAGCTATATGTTCCCGGACACCATGGAAACTATATCCCTTTTTATATGATTATTGGTTTTCGAGAATCACAGATCCTTGCACGTTCATCCTGATTTGATACTGTATCTCCTGAGTCTTGCGTACGTCTCCTCAATCAACCCTTGCTAAATTTTCCTTCTAGCATTTTATCATTAGATTATTGAATTCCTCAAATTGTATATTACCAGATTATGATTCTGTACTTCGTTTGTGACTTGTCTAAACTTTGATCTTAAGTCATGTCTATCTGACCATGATTTTCTATCTTGTTCTAGTCTACCTGTGTTAAACTATCGATTTTTTATCGTACCTAATAATTGTGTCTTCATGATTTTGCTTCTCTAAGATGTAATTGAACTTCATTCCATTCGTACCTATTTAACCCTTGATCATTGTTAGATCGTATTATTTTTCTTGTGTGTAATTATTGTATTTGATCTCAAAGGCTCAGGGCGTCTCAGAGTTGCACAGGATCGGCAAAATACTGGGCGGACAGCAGCAGACGGCCACTGGAGTTCACAGTTAGAGACAGAGTGTTCCTGAAAATCTCACCGACCAGAGGCGTCATTCGGTTCGGTAGAGGTGGGAAGCTCAGTCCGAGGTACATCGGGCCTTTCAATGTGACAGCACGGATTGGCGAGGTGGCATATCGACTAGCGCTTCCAGCTAGCATGGAGGGGATACACAACGTTTTCCATGTATCCCAGCTTCGACATTATATTCCAGACCCGAGTCATGTGGTGGACTACTCAGAGTTAGAGGTGGGTCCAAGTTTGACCTAGAGGAGCAGCCAGTGGAGATCCTTGAGCGTAGGAAGAAGCGTCTGCGGAACCAGACCATTCCTCTTGTCCGCGTCATGTGGAGACACCACTCTCCGGGAGAGTCCACATGGGAGCGCGAGGACGATATGCGAGAGCGCTACCCCGATTTATTTATTTGATTGGATTGTACCATGTATTCAGAATTTTTCTAATTCAATAAATGAACTACATTTGAATATTGTGTTGAATTATTTTAAATTTTATTGGTTGTCCTTTGAATTTCGAGAAAGAAATTTTTTTAGGAGGGAGATATTTGTAACCCCACCTTCCTTATTTTTGATAAATATATAAATATTTTATCAAGGTTTTTTTATTAAATCCCTAAAATATTATTTTCCTTGTAAATGGTAAATTCCATTTCCTTATTTTTTTTGTTTTTCATTTTCTTCTAGAGTTGGGCTCAGCCCAATTGGCCAGCCAGTTATTTTAATTACTAAGAACTTAGTTTTAGACATCTCTTTAAGTTTCAGCCAAACCCATATTAGTAGACTTTGGGGCCAATGTAATGCATAGGCATAGGCTTCCAGCCATCAGCAAACCAAATCGAGTCTATGCCATTTGTGTTGAACGTAAATTCAAATTGAATTTTCTCTAACAAAATTCTCTCCCAATACTAACTGACCTTGCGCGGAGAGGGAGAACGTGCTTCCCATCAAGTTGGTGGCTCGTGCCTACACCCCCCCTCCTAACAACCTTTATAAGCACACCTCATTTCCTTATTCATTCTCGTTTACCAGAGATCTTCCTTTATCTTCAAGCTCTGTCCTCTCCCACCTCTGATTCGTGATCGACCATGGCGGACACAAAATCGACACTGCGAAGGATTTCGACGAGTGGCTTATAGTCCAGAGACTTCATCCTCCGACGATCGGACGGCGCACGACGGCAAACTTTCTTCCTTCTTCCATCAGTGTCTTCACCATCCTTTGAAAACTCTGGTATGTTGGTAGATCTTCACATTTTGTTTCAATCAGCTATTTAGATCAATCGGTCAATTGATTGATTTTCCTTCATCCTGCAATCAGATTTGAAAGTACGGAGGGACGATCTATTCGATCGACTAGTTGTCTCCATCGATTACTTACAATTGAGGTGAGCTCATTCAAGTTTCCCCAGCTCCTTGTCTCTCTCAAGTTTATTTCCATCCATTGATATTCAATTTAGAATTGTTGATTCAAAAACAAATTGATCTTGGGAATGAAACAAGCAGGACAAGATCGGATCGGACAAGGAGAGCTTGTGTCCTAAATTGGAAGTTGAGTCGTTTGTTCATCTGAACCTATTTCATCAGGTAACCTTGCTTTTCTTTTGTTTTCTCATATAGAGTGCTATGGACAAGACGTATCAGAGATTATCATAATAGGATGAGTTTAATTCTGTTGTTAACTAGGCTCGAAAGGATTTTAGGAAGTTGTAGCAATGTCTCTAGTATTAATTGATAAGTTTAATGTCATGTTCATTTGATTAATGTTGAGTACTGAAATGATTGTGTATTATAGAATCTCTAAACTTTTATAAATAAACTCAGTAAAGGAAACAGTTGAGTAAATTGAGGGTGGTTGTGTGTAGCATTTTGCATGTTTAGCTTGATCTAAATTCATTAAGAGGGAAGGTGTATTTTAAGTTTGATGAAGGAGTATTTTAAGTTGATGTGGAGTACTGCCTTACTGATTCCAGGTATCATCCCTAATGTAAGTTTCGAGTTAATGGTGGAATATCACATTTTTAATTTAAACTGAGATTCCAGTTTCCTATTAAGGTCTTGATTCAAACAGGAATACCAGTTAGACATTGAAAATCTGATTATATTTAAACCCAGGTTGATTTCAACTCGAGATTGGGTTCTCTTTAGTTGAGCTTGTATCAGTCAACTATGTTACCTTGTAAATGCTACATTTAGTATTGACAGGTTTATTGTTGAACTTTTGGATTAAGTTGTATCAGCTAATAGGATCTAATATGTGCCTTGATACAACATGGGACCAACAGTGTCTCAGTGTTGAGGACTGAGTATATCAGTCTAAACTTGAGAGGAAAATCTAAATTGTTGATACCTGGATTGATAAGGAAATCTTTATAGATTCATTGTTTGGCTACATTTATTCATGAGGAATTCGATAAAACTGAAAAAGGAACAGTAGGTAAATCATGGTTTGGAGAATGACATCGAGATGATCCTCAATTGATAATGTAGGAAGGGTATTTGGTTTTAAGCTATGACTGTATGTATTTATCAGTCCTATTTGATTGACTGAACCATTATTCAGTACAACCAAACTGAATCAGTCAATTGAGGGTTGTTTTCAGTCCTATTTAAGTCCTGTTAATGGCTTATGACTGAGAACTTGTTCAGTCCTAATTCAAGACTAAATACCACCTGTGAAGCCCTATTTTTTTTGTATCAGGACATGGACTGATTTTAGATTGAAGCATGGACTGAACTTCTCAGTCCTGTTAAGGACTGAGACAGGGGAGCTTCTTATTAGGTTGATTTCCCTACATCTAAGAAACCATATCAGGTTAGAGATTAAGGTTGATTAGTTTATCTTGAGACTTTAAGACTATGGCTGGAAAGAGGTAGCAGACACACTTGATTTAGACTGTCCAAAGAATCAATGGGTCTTTGGTTTGAGCTATAACTAATTTTAAATACTAGTTTTCATATGGGGATTAAACTGTGGTTAACCAGTTGGTTCTGAGCAGAATGAAGGATTGGTGTTGTCTAATCATGTTCAGGATTAACACTGTGAAGAGCTGAGGATGGAAGGGATGTTGGCAGTTACTCAACTCGGTTGAGGAGATTGCCAAGTTTAAGAATGAAGGATATCAAGGGCTGATTGGTTAGGAAGGTGTGGTGTTGATAATGACAGTTTAGAGGAGGATAGGATAGGAAATCTTGGATATATTTATGATTGGAAAGTTAGCAATCAGCTCCTAGGAATGGGATACTCTGGTATGGAATCAAGGGATTTAGAATTTAAGTTTTGATTAAATAGCAGTCCTTGTTATGGCC
This sequence comes from Iris pallida, assembly GCA_029216955.1. Taxonomy (NCBI): domain Eukaryota; kingdom Viridiplantae; phylum Streptophyta; class Magnoliopsida; order Asparagales; family Iridaceae; genus Iris; species Iris pallida. The sequence continues at coordinate 70,615,518 of JANAVB010034417.1, read as the reverse complement.
ATATGTAATGTTTTGGGATATGACCAACATTACAATCTTGGTTTTACTCTATTAAGTTTAGTTACTAATAATCTTTTGAGTCTTAAACAGTAGGAAGCAATTTCAAGGGTTAAGTTAATTAATTGACAAAGTGCTAGTCCACTATGAGATTGATGGCTATTATTACATAATTTCCCTTGTCCAATTACTTTTAATTTTAAGATGTTAGACAGAAAGAGTTTTGGTAAGTTAGATATTTAGACTCATAGAAATTTATAGTAGTTACTCCATATTAACCAAACTGTAAATTATAAACAGGAGGATTTCCAGCTCCACTACCCTTTCTCGATCAACCAGAGCAAGGCAAGTATACTCCTCGGATTTGTTCATTTCTCATGTCTTGCATGTTCATCCATGTATCTCCTTGATTGACACGATGTATCACGATATTGTCTGGTTTCATGTTTTATGTATTACTTGCATCTGGGAGGGGAAATACTATAGATATGTGATCAAACCTTGTTACTACTCATGTGAATAGCTTGGGTTCCGTACCGTGCACGCGGGACCAAAGCCGTACTATTTTATGTTCATTGCATCTACCCAAGCCGATCACAATCTAGATGTAGTTCAATATTGCACATGTCAGAATTTCAGGTGGTATTTCAGGATTCATGGTTGTATTTCATGTTCAGGTTGTATTTCATGTTCAGGTTATACTTCATGTTCAAATTGTATTTCATGATTCAGGACTCTTACCATGTTTTCTGTTTTACTTTCAGTATTTCCTGTTCAGTTTCATGTCTTGTCTCATTTCCTGTATTTTATATATTCCATGTTTCTTGATTCATACCATGATGTTCATGTTCATTTCCTTGGATATACTTAGCTCTGCTCCTGACTAGGATATGTTGCAGGTGCTTGTAGGATATTGTTCTACTCTATAGGCAGAGCCCAGGATATTAGCTGAGCAGGATGAGACTTAGCTTGAGGCTTCAGGTTTAGACTACTTAGCTTTACTTTTAGATATTGACTTTAGAGTTCATAGCACTTTTCTTTCCTGTTGATTCTGGTACATTATGATATCTGGATTTGTGGATTACGGTGATCTTTCTGGGATACGTTATAGATGTTGTTATTGTATACATTCATGTTTATCTGGTTAGATTTCCCTAGAGATTGGTACAGCTTACTTCATCGTGTCTAACAATGAAGGCTGGGCGTGTCCGACTCGTGTTCGATTATTCAGGAGCGGATCGTGACATATTTTTAGTGGTGGACCATACAGGTCTATCCTAATGGTACCTAGGTCTTAGCGTACTATTGGGGGACTTGATTAAACTAGGGAAATTTGATCACAGCATAGGGAAACTCGGGAAATAAGGGTATATCAGGTATATTGATATCAATAAACACTTGTTGTATTTAGGTCTAGGTTATTTTAACAGTTTTCTGTTTTTCAGGTAGTTCAAAAGCACGCGACACCGGAACAATCGATCCACCTATACTTGAGGATTTCGAGCTCCCACTACCTTCTATCACTCTACTATCCCTATGGGTAGTACACAGTTGACGGAGACATTTTAAGAGTAACTTGACACCAGTAGGCCGTCCTTTTCCAATCCAGACTTACAAATACATTTCCCGAGCTAGAGAGGGCTTCTGACTTCCAGAATCTCAGACCTTAGATTTCTCTGACACCGAATGCATATTTTCTACCGAGAAACAGATCAAAAACCTGGAGCTGCCACTGAAGACCACCCAAGTTCCCGAGGACCCAACTTCTCTGAAGATTAGAGTCACCAGCCAGGAGATCAAGAATGTAGCGCAGACAATGAAACGAGACGAAAACTAAAGCTTAGAAGAGACATGAAGACTTATGGCCGAGATAGAAGCTATTATGGATCCGCGAAGCGTCGCCACACTCAGACAACGCTTTTTCAGCCCAGCAGGAGATTCAGATTCAGCCGGCTATTATTTGTATTTTCTGCCGCAGCTCAAGACACCACTACGAAGAGTGTCGTAAAAGACGAAGGCTATGCTTGTACTACTAATCGCTTGCCCAGCAAGTCAAGGATTGCTGGAGATCGCTGATCACACTGCCTAAGTACAAGCACGAGGAGCACCAGTATCACAGAAGGACTCGCCCTCCCAAGTTACGTCTGGAGCAAAAAATTGGGGCTCGTCTTGGTACCACGTCCGTACAATGTCGAAAAGTTGTCCACTAGCTGACTTGACCTTCAGGTCTTCTGAGACTCGGGCCATCTTCAGGCATTGTTCCACGTTCTCCAACCACTCGTCAGCGTAGAGAATCCCCTTTGTCCCATGGAATTTCCTGGGTCTGAGGTCTATGAAGTTTTTGGAAGTTCCAGGGCATTGTTGGAGAGCATCTCTAATTTGAAGAGCCTCTCTCAAGGTGTCACGAAATATGTTGGCTTACTGCTGGAAGATTCCCAGGGGTGTAACATTGTCCAGTGCTGGTGGCGGAGGCAGAACAGGTGCTGGATACATCGTAGGTGCTGGATGCATCATAGTAGCTGGGTACATCGCTGGTGCTGGGTGCATGGCTGGTACTGAATGTGGAACACGTGTTGGATACGGGACTTGTGCTGGCAGTGGGACAGATGATGGTGGCAGAACGTATGCTGGTGGTGGAGTCTGCAGAGAAAACTGTGGAGGTGGTGGAATGTCGTCTCTGCCGAGTCTCGAGAGCTGCGGCTGTGGCAGATTGTCCATATGAGTGAGCTAGCCTCCTTGTGTTGGTGAGGTCATGTATATGAAAAAGCCTCATGCAATCGGTAGAGTGTTCAGGGGAGTGTTGTTTCTGTCTTAAGAATCCATTTACTGCAACAAAAGAAAACATTTTAGCCGCTGAAGGATTTCAAGCAGGATGCAAGCCAATGATTTAATGAAATCAAGGATTAGAGGCCAATAATGAGTCAAAACATGTGGATGAGATCCTAAGTGTCTAATCCTATTCGTAGGCTCCCAACGGTACAATAATATAACCGAAGTGATTAATATAGACCTGCATGGGCCACCAAAAAAACTTGTCACGACCCGCACCCGCTTTTTGGATATAAGACGTGTCCAAGCCTAGCCTACACCGCAGTATCGACGGTAGAACACTGTCTAATATACACAAGTCATGGCAGTCTATTTCTCATCCACAGAATAATAAAGAATCATCTGAGACCAATGAATGTCAATAAAACTTAACAATAAAGAATATAGACTGAATGTTTCCCAGAATCAAGTCACGTCCGGTGGACACAAATACACTACCAATAGACGGAAACAGAGAAATACATAAACTAAACTAACTGAGTACAAACTGCTAATCAAAGACAACCTCAACTGCAAGGCACCATGGTTTGATGCTGACTCAAACCCTCTCGTGTGCTCCTGACTCAAACTCGGCTAAACCTGAAGAGATCATCAGGTCCTCAGAGGACTAACAAGATACACAAAACATGCCTATCTAACAGTTTTATCATACATAAGATATAAATAAAAAAGACAGAACAAGACAAGTGACTATGAATACGGACACTAGAACAACTACGCATAGCTGAAACTGCTGGATGAACAAGGAATACGAGATCAATAAAAAATCAAACCCTCATCCCGAGTGTGGACTCATGGGTTTGTACTAATCACTTACCCTCATCCCGAGTGTGGACTCTCTGGTTAGTTCAAGGCAAACACCCTCGTCCCGAGTGTCGACCCTCTGGTGCCGATGAACAAGATGAATACCCTCATCCCGAGTATGGACTCTTTGGTACAACTGGTCAACCCTCATCCCGAGTGTGGACTCTCTGGTTGAGAAAATGATAACAAAGATTTAGCAGTTCAACTACACGTACTCGTTCTATGACATGACTCAAGTAAGGTACTGGTGAGAACAACTCCAAGTGTGAACTACAAGGCCAGAACACGACTATGTATCAATGTAACAACTCAACAATATATAATATGAAGAGCACATGTCCATAAACAATCAAAAAAACTGGATAATGAAATGTAATGCATGTAAATAAAATTGTAGAGGGAGGCAAGGTATACTTGCCTGTGGTTCTGAGCTGTTGATGAGAATCCGATGCCAAACTCGAGTCCAAATTCCCTATTTGATAATTTATGATGTCAATAAAGGAATCAAGGTAAGAAATACTCTATTCACTATGTCTTTAGCCTAAGATCTTAGTCTAGTTTGGTTTCCTTATCTAATGAGTTTAACCTTGTTCCTATGCCCCCTTCTAGACATGTCAAGTAAAATCCTATTTACATTTGTTTATCCATATAGAAGACTTATTCGTGCACTTATTGCATTGAGTGGTAATACTGTTATAGTTAAGTATACTCTTAACCTTCTATTACTCAACACTTAACCTCATATAAAGTGGCTAGCACTTCATTTAGGTATCTGTTGACATTAGGGAACCCCCTTCCCATTACCTTAGCTTAGAATACACACATATGAACTCCAATTGTTACCCACCTATATAGGTTTATAGAGTTTCCCTGTTATTCCTTGCTAAATAGTACATTCTGCATTCAGCTTAGGTAGCCTCACACACAAAAGTGCATACAGGTACAATCATTTCCTACGGGAGTTCTTATCACCTAAACTCTTGTGTCTTGTTGTACCTATATCGTGTATTGGTCCACCCTTGACTTGGTATCACTAATACCTCGCTCTATGGCTTTCTATCACTCTGTGGGTTAGGCTTCAAGGTACTTTGCTGTCCTATATCCTAATTAGCTGCTACACCATTTGCTAGCTAAAGCCCACCTGTGATTAGAGAAACATGGCATATATTTACCATGTCTAGCTGTACCAGTCTGCCATTTGAAAACACAGCCTACAGTGGCCATAACCTACATGTACCACTTAAGGCTATGGAAATTCTTATACTAGAATTGTCCTGATTTTTCCAAGATTTACTCTGTAATAGGTACCTATCCCTTTGCCTATAGGTACCTTCCTTACCTCATGCTATCAACTACAAACAAGGATTGTATATGATACTCTCTTCGACCCTCACTGTCCTACCCTTCAGGTATTCACTAAGTGCAGTCCTCCATGTGATCTTATTGATATATCTGTCAAAACCTATATATTGTTTTCTTGCTACACTGTTAAACCTAGGTAATGTAATCTGATATCCTATGAACTAAACTAACACTAGGTAATCCTCTTTTAGCACTCAACTCGACTACTAACACTAACTCAACTGACTGATTTATGATATACACTTTAGCATACTAATGCATAGGCTGATCCTACGTAGGAACCTCCATACTAACATTTTACACCCCATTACATGTTCTGTTACTTGGCAGGGATACAAACCTGTCCTATGGGTACCTACCCTAGTTAGTCCAACACTTTCTTAGACTTGGTATACTCTGATTTGCATGGATAGAACATAAACTGTTACCAACTCCTATCCCTTAACCTCTGTTTTACTAACCCATCTACAGGCATACAGCCCTTAGTGTTCAGGAAGCCAAACAGTATAATGGTGGTTAATGCAATTGTATATGTCACTCATCCAAACACATGGCACTGATGGGTTGCCACATGTCCCAGTCTAACCTATTGGTGCTCTATACCAGAGAACCCCTCTTCTAGGCTGTTATATATGTCACGCCTTCCAGTTTCATAGGGACTTGTACCCTTATTCTGAACATACTTGGTCACTTAATGATAGATAGTATAAGGTTAATGTATTAGGTTATGGACTGATACTCTATGACCATTTATCATACTAGTTTGCAACTGATACTAAGATGTCTACCCAAACCCCATACTGACTTTACCTACGAGACCAAGACACCCTCTCGTATTTCCACTTACAAAACCCTTGATCTCAAATCATAATCTATATTAATAACAGTACTTGCCTATGGGCCATGCTAATGGCACATTGTATATGACTTGGTTTTGGCTACCTGTTCTCAGTATTACCTCGAATCTATGGGTTTTCCTTAGTGTTTGGTCAAGGACAGAAGTATCATTACTGATACTAGAGTCGAATGTGATATTACTACTAATCGAATACCAAGAGTCGGGCAGGGTATAAGTATCAAGTTGATACCAAAGTCAATTATGATATCAAGTATCATTACCAAACATATTACCCGATACCAAGTGTCATCTCTGATACCAATTGACCCCGACTCCCTACTGTCTCTTATTCATTGTTGTATACACAAGTTGTTCTTCCCTATTAACCATGATAATCTAATCTGGGTTTTAAGAATTTCATGATATGGAGTATAAACAAAATACCTATTGATAAACTCGTAGGCTCCTCTCAGCTGATCGTGTTACTTCACAAAATTGTGGTATGGAAAGGCTAGGGTTTGTCGAGAGCTTGGAGTCGGCTGCTCTCATCATATATATATATATATATATATATATATATATATATATATATATATATATATATATATATATATATATATATATATATATATATATATATATACTAGTGTATTAGATAGGATTTTATCAGATTCAAATCAATCTGGGATTTGATTGGGGGCCAGGTTCGGATGAGGAGAAATTTTGTTTTGAACAAATGAATCTAATCCCGAGGTGATTTAAAAATGAAGGGATTGGCCGTTTGAAATCATGATTTGGATATATAATTTGGCATTAAGGCCCTTTTGGAAATAGGTTTTGCATAAGCCCTCTTATGCTAACTAGCCCACTTATCTAAGGTACAATTTATCAACCAATTAGATTTACAGAAAAGAAATAAAATAATAACAATAATACTAATAATATTTCAAAAAGAATATTTTGTTCAAGGGCTCACAGTTGCACCTGAGCTCTTTAATCCGAAGGACATCACTGTGTAACAGTAGACCCATTTCGGAGTCCTAAACGATGTATGCTTCTCATTATCCAAGAACATCTTGATTTGGTTGTAGCCTATGTATCCATCCATGAATGATATATGTTCAAAGCCATATGTGTTGTCGATCATTACGTTGGTGATCGGAAGGGAAAAGTCATCCTTCGGACAGACAGAGTTGAGATCCCAGAAGTCTATACAGACCCGAATTTTTTGTTCTTTTGGGTGACGGGACAATATTGGCTACCAGTCAGGGTGTTGTTCTTCACAAATTAACCCACTTGTTATGAGTTTATCCACTTACTTCTTAATGGCATCCACGATGTTAGGGCAGAAGCGTCGCTATTGTTGCTTAACGGGCTTAGCATTAGACAGGATGTTAAGTTTGTGCATCACGACCTGTGGGTATAACCCCGATATATTTTTATAGCTCCAGGCGAAGACATCGATATATTCCTTAATAAGTTATACTAAGGATTCCCGATCTTTCCCTGATAGACTTTTGCTGATAAAGATGGGCTTGGGTGAGGACTCATCCCCTAAGTCAATTTGTTCGACTTAATTTTCAGTATGAGGTTCTCATTGTTCAAAACGTGATACCCAATGAGATTCTAGACGTCGAGCCTAGTGTTCTTCTTCGAAGAATTTTAGTATTTGATCGTCTTCTTCTTCTGGAGGATGTGTGGATGTCATGTTAGCCGGCAACACCTTCCTGAAGATTGGGCCGATGCTGGTGTCGGAGTCCCAAGTGGAAGCTTCAGATGAATGAGAGTGCATCTCAACCTCAGTTTTTGAACTTTCTAGGGTCGTCGGAGGCGTGACACATCCAACCCACCGTCGAGTACGGTGGTAGTAGTCTTGAGGCTTTTTTTTGAAATAAAAAGTCATAAGGGAAGGTATCGACCCTTACCGTAGTTCAAGCCTTTACTGTCACTACCACATTTTAGTTTGAGGGTATTTTGGTCATTTTGAAATTTTGAATTTATTTTAAAATTATTGGGGTGATGATTGTTATTTTTGACTTTTGCTAGTTGAGACTTTGGAGACTAACCTAGATGTTGACTCTAGCTATGGTGACTTGAATAGCATGGTGGGACCTGTCACGACCCGCACCCGCTTTTCGGATACGAGACGTGTCCAAGCCAGCCTACGCCGCAGAGTCGGCGGTAGAACGCTGTCAAGCCCGCAAGAAATAATGCTCAATTATCACAATTGCCGCTCATTCATATCTCTAAATTTATTACAACATTTACAATTAAAGAAAATACAGGATTTTACAATTAATGAAATTGATACAATGCTTTCTATTTCTAGGTTGTCTTCAGCATACTCAAGTTCTCCCAGTGCTAAGAGTGATCGCGGCTAAACCTGAAAAATGTTGGTTATCCAGTCAGGATTGGAACAAGTACACAAACCGACGGCAATGCAAAACACAATAGAATTAACAAGACATGAAAATAGAATATGAGATATGAAAGCTGGTAAGAAACTGATGACATGGCACGGTGGAGAAGTAAAAAGGAAAAACTAATAAAAGACATCTATCTAGGTGGTGTGAAATATCCTTTTCGACATGTGAACGGCTAGGGGGTAAATAAGGCACACTACACGTGTCGTGTGCAGCAGCTAGCATTCACGAGAGACACTGGGATAGTTCTGGGTAGTCCACATGTCTACTAAGATATTTCCCCTCCCGACTACTCCGTGTGACGAGCGTGTCAACAAGCAGCAAGATATATGTATAGACATGAGATGAAAATACTACTATGAATCGGAAAGCAATCAGAAAGTGCACTTGCCTGGGGTCCTTGCTGGTGAAACCAATAATACCTTTACATCCAGATTAGTCCAGTTAGCCTGGTGTGATGCGGTGATCGGACATGTCCCGTTTAGTCCATTAGCCAACTACGTCATGAATAGGTCCAAATATTTTAGATAACTAGTTATCCAGTTAGAAAATATTCCTTATTTAGGAATATACCTTTATATATATATCCCTTAGAAAAAGATAAACTATTTAGGACATAATAGATATTTGGGCCCTAAAAGAACCATTTTATAATTGATAAATTCCATGTGAATAAACTATCTAGAACTTTATAAAACATATTTGAAAGACCCTTTATGAAAATACTATATTTAGAAATTATCAACTTCATATACGCATAAAATATTTTAACCAAAAATATATGTACAATATATCCCAAAAGTCCAAAGAATTTACTGGCACAAATACAATTGCCAAATGTTTATACTTGATTGTGAATATAAACTTAGCAATTAGTAATTATATGCTAATAATTATTATCAATGATACTTAGAATTTAATTAACAGTGTTACAATTAACATGGGTAGTAATATTAGTAATAAACTATTAGTACTAACACTAATAATAAAAATATCTATCTACCAAACTATTATAACAAAGTAATAAAATAATCTATTATCATCAATACTCTGCTCTTATAGGAAAGTTAGAGAGAGAGAGAGCAGAGTATTATAAAAGAAGAAAGGAAAAGAAGGAAAAGAGGGGGAGGCTCACCACGTGGGGAGAGGGAAACGTCGGTGGTCGGGTCGACGTGCCGGCACGGGGCGGTCGGAGCGGTGGTGCTCGACATCCAGTCGGCAGCGCTTGACGCGGCTAGGGAGCTGGAAGGAACACCGGCACTGGCGTGGAGGGCTGTCGCCGGCGCGGAGTTGATGCACTCGCCCGTTCCGGCCAAAGGCTCGAGGTCGCGGAGGATGGTACGCCGGAAGGGTCATCGAGAACCCGACGGTCGGCATGATGGTCACTCCCAAGGCGGCGGAGTACCGGCGCAGATGTCGGGGCGCGGATGGACAGCATGGGGAGCCCACGTCCAGGGGAGTGCGGTGGATGGATCGTGATGCCGAAGCAGACCCGACGACGGTGAGACTTCGGAGGCACCCGCACAGCGCGCGGTCTTGCTAGGGTTCCAGTGGGCGGCCAATGGTGGATCTGGCGGACGCGGCTTGGTGGAAGGTAAGTGGAGATGGTGGTGGTGACGTTTGATATGGATGGTGGTACCGTTCGTGTCGAGTGTGTCCGGCACGAACTGGGTTTATAATATTTAATGGAATAAGACGGGATAGACACGGACACACGGGTCCGGACACGACTATTGGCGGTGGCTGGTTTGGTTGCTGGTGGTGGCTGGTTTGGTTGCTGGATGAGTTTGGCGTTGGAGGTGGTCGGGTTGGCGGGGTTGATGGTGATGCCTTTGATGGTGGTCGAGAGGGAGGCAGGGGTTCGGCAAGGATGGGGAATCGATCACAGGTGGTTGCGACGAGGGCCTATCGGTGGTCAGGCTGCGACATGGATGAAATAGGGATGCTAAGTTTTGTGGGAAATCGGTTGATCCATATATATATATCCGGCTTGCGATATACATCAATTGTGAAAGAGATTAGGAGGGCTAGATTTGAATTTGATTCATATTCGATTCAAAGAAATATGTTGTAATCGGCCAGGACTGTGGGAGTTTTGAATTTACACAACTCTATCTAAGCCCTTCACAATGGGTTTCTGTAAAACTCCTCCTTCCTGGGCCAAGAGGAGTAATGATAATAGTAATAATAATGCTGGTGTAATCGGCAATGAAAGTAATCTTTAGTAATAGATTTAATGATTCGTACCCAAGGGTTATCAATAGTTTAAACAATAGAATTTTAAATTCTTAGTCGAATATAAGTCAAAATAATATCTAATGATGTTTAAATAAATTTTTATAAAAACAAACCTTTAAAATAAATGATAGTGGTAGAACAGATAATTCTAGTTATCCAATAATTTGCAAACTATTTTTCCTATAATTATCAAACAATATGTATATTATACCAGTCAAAATAAAACGTAGATATAATATTTGGTAACAAAATAATCTTAATGATAAATAAATTCAAACAATATTTTTATATACTCTAAGAATCAAGTCTAACAGTAGTTAGTTCCAAGGAAGTACATTTTACAAACAAACTAACTTAGTAAATAATTTTGTCGTTCAAAATATTAGCATTCCCTTCGTATAATTAAAATAAAATACGTCTTTCTCATGCGACATTTCGAAATATGTTAGAAAATATATATATATATATATATTTTTTGCTAAAGAAAAATAATGATAACTAATAATGATAAATAATTTATATTTAATCACCAAAACAAATATTAATATTATATAACCTCAATAAAATAATAATAATAATAATAATAATAGTAGTAACGAAATTCAATAAGCCAATAATTAATTATTTATAAAATCTAAAATATCACCATTTAAATAAAATAAATAATAATAAAAATATTTCAAAATTTTCGGAAAGGGGGGCTACAAATCTACCCACCTTAAAAATAATTTCGTCCTCGAAATTCTAACTCATAGGCATGCTTAAAAATTCAAAATAAAAATGAAAAGAAAAATCCACTATTACCACAATCTTCTCAAATTTAATTCCTCGAAAATAGTTTATATCCTCCTCCTAATCATTTTGTAGCTACGAAGTCTCGAGGGCTTCTACCCACCTTTGGTCACACTACTCCCTTGAAACACAGGTCACCAAATCATATAATCTTCTACTAGTGGCCAATAATTCTACCAAAAGATATCTAGGCATATGGCATCTAGGATCCTCTCCTATCTATCAATTACGAGTTTTCGTCTTTCCAATTAGTGAAAGGCAAAAACAATAAAGAGCTCGAGAGAGATGTTACTGAATACAATTTACGTGATTCAAGGACGAATGTATAATTCAAACGGAATTGTCAAAGCAGTCGTGGATGGGATCCTAGAGACATCTACATCTCAATCCATGTAGGGTAAATAGATGAAGAGCGAACCAATTGTATCATGGTTGATCAGACCGTAATACAATGATTCTGATTAGACAATATGTTAGCGGGCGTCCCCAATAAACACATGTCTTGAATCAAGCTCGATAAAAGAGTAAGCTTGCGAAACTAGGCTGTAATAGCAGCATTGGTCAAGAGAGTCAAAATATAAATAGGCGAAATTTTTGGAAAGGAGGCACAAGTAGTTCGAATTTTGTGAGAATCAAAATCTAACTCGAGATTCGTATACGAATAACAAAATCGAAAATTGTAAACTAACTCCTTATAGCAAAAGAGAATTTAAAATAGACAATTCTAATTTATGATATAAGATTTCTGTCTAATAAAGCAAAAAAAAAAAATTGAACAGTTTATCAAAATTTACGCCTTAATTATAGACAAGCCTAACATACCAAGCGATTAGTATATCCACATTGAATCACATTGTCACAACAAAGTAATAGTGTACCTATAGGGATCTAGCAAGCTATCTAAATTGTAAGGCCTATCTAATAACCTTAACTACCCAACGGTCAATTTGAATAAGGGACTCCTATTCCTAGTCATTATCCTAAATCATTTTAATCCTAGTTTGTGAATGAATATTTCTGGACGCAGGCTCGCAGCAGTACGACTAATATGGTACTACCGCGAGTTCGCATAATTTGCAAAGACTGACCTGCATGGGCCACCACAAAAACTTGTCACGACCCGCACCCGCTTTTCGGATACGAGACGTGTCCAAGCCAGCCTACGCCGCAGAGTCGGCGGTAGAACGCTGTCAAGCCCGCAAGAAATAATGCTCAATTATCACAATTGCTGCTCATTCATATCTCTAAATTTATTACAACATTTACAATTAAAGAAAATACAGGATTTTACAATTAATGAAATTGATACAATACTTTCTATTTCTAGGTTGTCTTCAGCATACTCAAGTTCTCCCAGTGCTACGAGTGATCGCGGCTAAACCTGAAAAATGTTGGTTATCCAGTCAGGATTGGAACAAGTACACAAACCGACGGCAATGCAAAACACAATAGAATTAACAAGACATGAAAATAGCATATGAGATATGAAAGCTGGTAAAAAACTGATGACATGGCACGGTGGAGAAGTAAAAAGGAAAAACTAATAAAAGACATCTATCTAGGTGGTGTGAAATATCCTTTTCGACATGTGAACGGCTAGGGGGTAAATAAGGCACACTGCACGTGTCGTGTGCAGCGGCTAGCATTCACGAGAGACACTGGGATAGTTCTGGGTAGTCCACATGTCTACTAAGATATTTTCCCTCCCGACTACTCCGTGTGACGAGCGTGTCAACAAGCAGCAAGATATATGTATAGACATGAGATGAAAACACTACTATGAATCGGAAAGCAATCAGAAAGAGCACTTGCCTGGGGTCCTTGCTGGTGAAACCAATAATACCTTTACGTCCAGATTAGTCCAGTTAGCCTGGTGTGATGCGGTGATCAGACATGTCCCGTTTAGTCCATTAGCCAACTACGTCATGAATAGGTCCAAATATTTTAGATAACTAGTTATCCAGTTAGAAAATATTCCTTATTTAGGAATATACCTTTATATATATATCCCTTAGAAAAAGATAAACTATTTAGGACATAATAGATATTTGGGCACTAAAAGAACCATTTTATAATTGATAAATTCCATGTGAATAAACTATCTAGAACTTTATAAAACATATTTGAAAGACCCTTTATGAAAATACTATATTTAGAAATTATCAACTTCATATACGCATAAAATATTTTAACCAAAAATATATGTACAATATATCCCAAAAGTCCAAAGAATTTACTGGCACAAATACAATAGCCTAATGTTTATACTTGATTGTGAATATAAACTTAGCAATTAGTAATTAAATGCTAATAATTATTATCAATGATACTTAGAATTTAATTAACAGTGTTACAATTAACATGGGTAGTAATATTAGTAAAAAACTATTAGTACTAACACTAATAATGAAAATATCTATCTACCAAACTATTATAACAAAGTAATAAAATAATCCATTATCATCAATACTCTGCTCTTATAGGAAAGTTAGAGAGAGAGAGCAGAGTATTATAAAAGAAGAAAGGAAAAGAAAGGAAAGAGGGGGAGGCTCACCACGTGGGGAGAGGGAAACGTCGGTGGTCGGGTCGACGTGCCGGCACGGGGCGGTCAGAGCGGTGGTGCTCGACATCCAGTCGACAGCGCTTGACGCGGCTAGGGAGCTGGAAGGAACACCGGCGCTGGCGTGGAGGGCTGTCGCCGACGCGGAGTTGATGCACTCGCCCGTTCCGGCCAAAGGCTCGAGGTCGCGGAGGATGGTACGCCGGAAGGGTCATCGAGAACCCGGCGGTCGACGTGATGGTCACCCCCAAGGCGGCGGAGTACCGGCGCAGATGCCGGGGCGCGGATGGATAGCATAGGGAGCCCACGTCCTGGGGAGCGCGGTGGATGGATCGTGATGCCGAAGCAGACCCGACGACGGTGAGACTTCGGAGGCACCCGCGCAGCGCGCGGTCTTGCTAGGGTTCCAGTGGGCGGCCAATGGTGGATCTGGCGGACGCGGCTTGGTGGAAGGTAAGTGGAGATGGTGGTGGTGACGTTTGATATGGATGGTGGTACCGTTCGTGTCGGGTGTGTCCGGCACGAACTGGGTTTATAATGTTTAATGGAATAAGACGGGATAGACACGGACACACGGGTCCGGACACGACTATTGGCGGTGGCTGCTTTGGTTGCTGGTGGTGGCTGGATTGGTTGCTGGATGAGTTCGGCGTTGGAGGTGGCTGGGTTGGCGGGGTTGATGGTGATGCCTTTGATGGTGGTCGAGAGGGAGGCAGGGGTTCGGCAAGGATGGGGGATCGATCACAGGTGGTTGCGACGAGGGCCTATCGGTGGTCAGGTTGCGACATGGATGAAATAGGGATGCTAAGTTTTGTGGGAAATCGGTTGATCCATATATATATATTCGGCTTGCGATATACATCAATTGTGAAAGAGATTAGGAGGGCTAGATTTGAATTTGATTCATATTCGATTCAAAGAAATATGTTGTAATCGGCCCGGACTAGGGGAGTTTTGAATTTACACAACTCTATCTAAGCCCTTCACAATGGGTTTCTGCAAAACTCCTCCTTCCTGGGCCAAGAGGAGTAATGATAATAGTAATAATAATGCTGGTGTAATCGGCAATGAAAGTAATCTTTAGTAATAGATTTAATGATTCGTACCCAAGGGTTATCAATAGTTTAAACAATAGACTATTTAAATTCTTAGTCGAATATAAGTCAAAATAATATCTAATGATGTTTAAATAAATTTTTATAAAAACAAACCTTTAAAATAAATGATAGTGGTAGAACAGATAATTCTAGTTATCCAATAATTTGCAAACTATTTTTCCTATAATTATCAAACAATATGTATATTATACCAGTCAAAATAAAACGTAGATATAATATTTGGTAACAAAATAATCTTAATGATAAATAAATTCAAACAATATTTTTATATACTCTAAGAATCAAGTCTAACAGTAGTTAGTTCCAAGGAAGTACATTTTACAAACAAACTAACTTAGTAAATAATTTTGTCGTTCAAAATATTAGCATTCCCTTCGTATAATTAAAATAAAATACGTCTTTCTCATGCGACATTTCGAAATATGTTAGAAAATATATATATATATATATATATATATATATATATATATATATATATATATTTTGCTAAAAAAAAATAATGATAACTAATAATGATAAATAATTTATATTTAATCACCAAAACAAATATTAATATTATATAACCTCAATAAAATAATAATAATAATAATAATAGTAGTAACGAAATTCAATAAGCCAATAATTAATTATTTATAAAATCTAAAATATCACCATTTAAATAAAATAAATAATAATACAAATATTTCAAAATTTTCGGAAAGGGGGACTACAGGACCCTAGTCTAACTTAAGTCAACCCAAGTTAAGTCATTTAGAATCAAGTTTCACATAGGAGAATAAATGATTAGATTCATGGACTTTTAACTTAAGGAGTGATTTCCTTTACCATTGAAACTTAGCCCAAGCCCATAAGTCATAACCCTAACCTTAATTCTTTCCTTTAGTGGCCGACCACATAGGGATCCCCCCACTATATAATCTCTCTTCCTATTCTTCTTGCCTCTTTTGTATCAAATCAACTTTTGGAAAAGAAAGGTATTGGTCATTCTTCCCCAATCCATAACTATTCCATTTTAATTCCTTTTTGACTCTAGTTTCTTGCATTAGAGTCTAATCCTACTCTATTTTTTGTTCATGGAGAGAAATCTCAATTTTGGTACAATTTGGAGCTATTGGCTTGCAAGAAGAATCATTCTATTCGGGGCTTTTTCCTTGTCATTGACACTCTATAGGTAAACATTAAACTATATTTTAATTCTGATTTCTTTGCATAATAGCCTAGATCTAGGTGTCTTCTAGCTGTGGTATATGATTTGTGAAATTTTATAATAATTTTGTGTCCGTATCGGACACGTATCATAATCTATTTCTAAGTGTTTGTGTAAATGTCTCAATGGAATTTATTTTACTATTTTTGAAAAGTAATTAAATGGAAATGTTGATCTATATGTATGTTATGATTTCCATGTGGACTGAGTCGACCTTTGTGTCCTTTTCGTATCGAAAATTGACACAGACATGCAGCACGAGCAGTATGCTCGATGCCCTGCTATTCGGGGTGTCGTACGCACTATACACGACACTTTGTTATTCAGGATATTGTGGTGTTGTTATCTTAGACACTTAGTTTCTCTCTCTTATCTTGTGTTTCATCTGTAGATTATGTTGATATTATCTATCTATCTTATCGTATTTTTTTCTTTAGTTGTGATTGAGTTATACTTTATATTATTCCTCCATTCGAAGAGTATAACTGTATAGGTATCTTATAACTGTTAGATGTATGTGACCTAGGACAGTGTTCTACCGCCGATATTGTGGCGTATGCTGGACGTACCCACTTCTCGTGCCCCTACACTAGGTGCGGGTTGTGACACGTTTTTAGTGGTGGCCCATGTAGGTCCTAATTAGAATTGCGGTGGTATTCGAACTAGAGTATCACTGCAGACTGCAGTAGGATTAGGAAATTTTTGAAGGTACTCAATCACATTAGAAAAAACTCTTAATCAGATTCCTTTTATCTAAATTTTCTGCTTATTGTCTTCCCTTGAATATAAACTGTCCTTCTTTGCTATCTTGACTCATTCTCAGAAATTATTTTCTTGTTTGATCTGTCTCCAGGATGGTCGAGACTAGATCTCATCGCCCAGGACAAGGGGACACTGATGAGAGGTCTACCCTCGCTTGTCCTCAGCAGCCAGCCCCGGTACCGCAGCCCCAGTTATGTCAGCTAGGGTGGGTTTTTCAGCTGCATTTGGAGGAGCCCCTCCACTAGCTCGCAGACAGAGCCTAGTGATTCCAGAGATGCTCCAGCAGCAGCAGCCGCCTTCAGGATCCGTTGACGTAGTCCAGCTGTTCACTTTCTTCCAGCAGTTCATGGAGGCCCAGCAGGCCCAACAGCAGCGTCTGACGGCAGAGTTTAGTCGGGGCATTGATCTAACGACAGTTGAGAGGGCTATAGCTCAGCCTTCGGCAGTTCAGCAGCAGCATCAGCCGAAGGAGAAGGGCATCCAGGATTTCCAGAAGATGCACCCGCAGGACTTCAGGGGTACAGATGGCATCATGTACGCAGATGAGTGGATTGAGCACATGGAAGAGATCTTCAGGCTGGCAGAGATCCCAGCGAGGCTATAGATTGAGGCGACGGCTAGTATGATGCAATATTTGGCTCGCACGTGATACCAGACAGACCCGAGGGTTGGTACAGTTGGGCAGACTTGGGCAGCTTTCAAGAAGTTGTTCATGGAGAAGTTTTTTTCCCGACGTAGCGCTTGGTGCCCTCAAGACGCAGTTCGAGGCTTTGGTGCAGGGCAGTCAGACTGTCGAGGAGTACGCCGGGGAGTTCTGTCATCTGGGTAGGCTTGTTGAAGGGTTATCTGAGGCGACGAAGGCCCGGAGGTAAAGGAAGGGACTAGTCAAGGAGGTGAAGTCCTATACCAAGAGTGCCCGCAGTGCCACTTTTGAGGAGATCCTGGTTGGTGCCTTAGCAGCGAAGGATGATCTTGAGCTGAGGCTCAAGAGGGGGTGAGACACTCAGGGAGCCAGTGGTAGCGGTGGACCGGCCAAGAGGCCACACTTTCAGCAGCAGCAGCAGCAAAAATAGTTTCAGCTGCAGCAGTTCCAGCAGCCGAGACTTCAGGCAGCTCAGCAGTAGCAGCAGGCCCCGAGGCAGCAGCCTGTCAGTTGTGGTTTCTGCAAGAAACTAGGGTATGTGTGAAATGACTGTAGGAAGAGGCTCGGGAGGTGCCAACTATGTGGTTCGGTAGAGCACCAGTTGAGGGAGTGCCCTCTATCTTCGGGATGAGCAGCTTAGGGAGCGGGGGCCAGAGCCCCAGCAGTTCAGCAGAAGGGACCGCTATCGACTCAGCAGCAGCAGTTTGTGCAGCATCAGCAGCAAGCCAGAAGAGGCCAGCAGGGGCGAGCTTTCGCCATGGCTGCCGAGGATGCAGAGGCTATTGGAGAGCTGATCGCAGGTTCTGTTCTACTCGACTCCATTCCAGTTTTTGTCTTATTTAATTTTGGGGCTTCCTACAGTTTTGTATCTGTATCATTTGCTGTTAGACACTACCTTGTATCTGAATCATTGCCTAGAACCTGCAAGATCACGACCGGGGGTAGTATTATCCTCGTGAGTGATGTTTGCAGAGGGCGGAGTATTATTTTGGGAGGCCGGGAGTTGGAGGTGAGTCTGCACATAATGTCACTACCGAACTACGATATCGTATTAGTTATGGATTGGTTAAGCAGGTATCGCACCAGTATAGATTGACGTGGGAGTAGAGTTCTGTTCGGAGCGCCAGGAGAGCCAGAGTTCGAGTTCACCCGACGGCAGGCGGAGCTGAGCAGCGGACTTTTTTGCAGAGTTTCAGTCGAGGAGCAGACAGCTCTACATCCTTTGATTACGGAGTTCATGGACATCTTTCCAGGGGAATTGCTAGGACTTCCACCGGACAGAGTCGTTGAGTTCTCGATAGACTTTGTTCCTGATGTGGCACCAATTTCTCAGCATGTCTATCGAGTGAACAACATGAGTTGGTAGAATTGAAGAAGCAGGTGGATGAGCTGCAGGACAAAGGCTTCATCCGATCGAGTTCTTTACCTTGGGGTACACCAGTACTCTTTATACCCAAGAAGGATGGGTCGGTACGGATGTGTATTGACTACAGGGCACACAACAACCTCATAATCAAGAACAGATATCCACTTACGTGGATTGATGATCTCTTTGATCAGTTGAGCGGAGCTCGAGTTTTTTCGAAGATTGATCTGAGGTCAGGTTATCATTAGGTAAAGGTAAAGAAGGAGGATATCCCAAAGACCGCATTCAGGATACGGTATGGTCAGTTTGAGTTCTTGGTTATGCCATTTGGGCTGATCAACGCCCCGACGGTATTTATGAACTTGATGAACAAGGTATTCCACCAGTACTTGGACAAGTTCGTGGTGATATTCATCGATGATATCTTGGTGTACTCGAAGTCTGAGGAGGAACATGAGGAGCACTTGAGAGTGGTTCTGGAGATACTCAGGAGGGAGGAGCTTTATGGCAAGCTCCCGAAGTACGATTTCGTTCTGGATAGAGTTGACTTCTTGGGTCATGTGGTGACTGAAGATGGGATCTCAGTGGACCCGAAGAAGATCACGGCAGTTGAGGCTTGGTCGATACCGAGTTCAATAGCAGAGATCAGGAGCTTCTTGGGACTGACAGGCTATTACAGAAGGTTCGTGCAGGATTTCTTCCGAATTACAGAGCCGTTGACTAGGCTAACCCGGAAGGATGCAGAGTTTGTTTGGTCAGAGGAGTGTCAGGTCACTTTTGATGAGTTAAAAAAGCGGCTGATGACAGCTCTGATTCTGACATTGCCATCAGGATCAGGAGGATTCACTATCTATAGTGACGCCTCAGGGAAGGGTTTGGGTTGTGTCTTGCAGCAGCATGGGAAGGTGATTGCCTATGCTTTCAGGCAGTTACGTCCCCATGAGAAGAACTATCCTACCCACAACTTGGAGTTTGTAGCAGTGATATTTGCTTTGAAGTTGTAGAAACACTATTTATACGGAGAACGGGTGGAGATCTTCACAGATCATATGAGCTTGAAGTATGTGTTTACATAGAAGGAGCTCAACATAAGGCGACGCAGGTGGTTGGAGTTGATGAAAGACTTCGACATTTTAATACAGTATCACCCAGGGAAGGCCAACGTGGTTGTCGATATCTTGAGTAGGTATCCAACAGCCATGTGTTTGACTATGGATCGTCACTTGCTAGCAGATTTAGAGAGCCTAGGGATTGAGGTGATTGTGTCAGGAGTTCAGATGCAAATGTGGGGCCTTCAAATACAGTCGGACTTGATGGAGAGGATCAAGTCAATGCAGTTCGAGGATGTTGCTCTAGGTGTATCCGAGAGCAGGTTCGAGCAGGACTGGTGGATGATGAGTTTACTCTTGCAGAGGATGGTGCTTTGAGACACGGTTCCAGGCTGTGTGTGCCCAGTGGAGAGCTCAGGGAGCAGGTCATGCAGGAGGCCCACCGATCTCAGTACTCTATACATCCTGGTGCCAACAAGATGTACAGGGACCTGAGGAAGCATGTCTGGTGGTATGGGATGAAGCAGGAGGTAGCTCTCTTCGTAGCCAGATGTTTGGTCTGTCAGCAGGTCAAGACAGATAGGCAGAGGCCAGAAGGTTTGTTATTGCCATTGCCCATTCCAGAGTGGAAGTGGGAGCATATCACGATGGATTTTGTTTCTGGATTATCGTGTAGACCAGGAGGAAAGATGCGATTTGGGTTATTATAGACAGGTTGACCAAATTGGCCCACTTTTTGTCGTTTAAAGTGGGTACGTCTACTGAGAGGCTTGCAGAGGTGTACATGCGACAGATTGTCAGGATTCATAGAGTTTCGGTCAGCATTGACTCGGATCGGGATAGTCGTTTTACTTCCCATTTCTGGCGGAGTCTGCAGACTAGTTTGGGCACTCAGCTCAAGTTTAGTACTGCATACCACCCTTAGACGGACGAAAAGTCAGAGAGGACTATTCAGAAGCTCGAGGACATGCTGCGGACATGCGTCTTGGATTTCGGAGGATCCTGGGAGGATCACCTGCACTTGGTGGAGTTTGCTTACAACAACAATTTTTAGGCCAGCATTTAGATGTCACCCTTCGAGGTACTGTAGGGGCGTAGATGTCGTACACCCTTATCTTGAGATGATGTTGGAGAGCAAGCTTTATTGGGACCTGAGATGGTTGTTGACACAGCCGAGAAGGTGAAGCTCATAAGGGATAGACTTCACGTAGCGCAGGACAAACATCAACATTGGACCGATAGCCACTGGAGGCCTTTGGAGTTTAAGGTACAACTTAGAGATAGGATTAGAAGTTGGTTGTTTGTTTGTGTTTGTTTGATCATGTTTGATTATTTTGTAACATGAGACCTTGTTTGTGTTTAGGTCGGAGACATGGTTTTTCTGGGGATATCTCTGACTCGTGGTACCATACGTTTTGGTGAAGGTGGAAAGCTTAGCCCACGCTTCATCGGACCTTTCATGATCAGTGGGAGAGTTGGTGACGTAGCATACAGGCTAGACTTGCCACCTGCACTAGTGGGTGTCCACAACGTATTCCATATATCACAGTTGAGACGGTACGTGGCTGATCCTAGCCATGTACTTGGTCATTCGGAGATTGAGGTGGGACCTACTCTCAGTTATCCAGAGCAGCCAGTAGAGATTCTAGATCGCCGAGAGAAGGATGAGATGCGCGAGCGATACCCATATCTTTTTGGACCTTGAGGTATGATTGTCTATCCTTCTCATCAGTTTAGTTTTGCATTTAATTTCGAGGATGAAATTCTTTTAAGGAGGGTAGATTTGTTACTACCATATTTTAGCTTGAGGGTATTTTGGTCATTTTAAAATTTTGAATTTATTTTAGAATTATTGGGGTGATGATTGTTATTTTTGACTTTTGCTAGTTGAGACTTTGGAGACTAACCTAGATGTTGACTCTATCTATGGTGACTTGAATAGCATGGTGGGACCCTAGTCTAACTTAAGTCAACCCAAGTTAAGTCATTTAGAATCAAGTTTCACATAGGAGAAATAATGATTAGGTTCATGGACTTTTGACTTAAGGAGTGATTTCCTTTACCATTGAAACTTGGCCCAAGCCCATAAGTCATAACCCTAACCCTAATTCTTTCCTTTAGTGGTCGGCCACATAGGGATCCTCCTACTATATAATCTCTTTTCCTATTCTTCTTGCCTCTTTTGTATCAAATTAACTTTTGGAAAAGAAAGGTATTGGTCATTCTTTTCCAATCCATAACTATTCCATTTTAATTCATTTTTGACTCTAGTTTCTTGCATTAGAGTCTAATCCCACTCTATTTTTTTTATGGAGAGAAATCTCAGTTTTGGGATAATTTGGAGCTATTGGCTTGCAAGGAGAATCATTTTATTTGGGGCTTTTTCCTTGTCACTGACACTCTATAGGTAAACACTCTAAACTATGTTTTAATTCTAATTTCTTTGCATAATTGCCTAGATCTAGGTGTCCCCTAGCTGTGGTGTGTGATTTATGAAATTTTATATTGATTTTGTGTCCGTATCGAACACGTATCATAATCTAGTTCTAAGTGTTTGTGTAAATGTCTCAATGGAATTTATTTTACTATTTTTGAAAAGTCATTAAATGAAAATGTTGATCTATACGTATGTTATGATTTCCATGTGGACTGAGTCGACCTCTGTGTCCTTTTCGTGTCGAAAATAGACACGGACATGCAGCACAAGCAGTGTGCTCGATGCCCTGCTGTTCGGGGTGTCGTATGTACTGTACATGACACTATTGGACACGAAATTTCTTGGACGCACGGAGCATATGTCTGACACGCAACATGGTTTCGTATCGAGGAAGAAATCGCGTGTGTACGTATTTCACACTGCACTGTACAGGTGTGTTTCGTCCTGCTGATATGGGCTTCGTGTCCCTCGTGGACATGTCGTGGTGACGTGTCAGGGACACGAACGTGTTGCCCTATATTGGGCGAACATGGGGACGCGAGCACGTGTCATGATTCGATTCGTGTCGTGTGTACGAACCCATGACACGTGCGTACCACACTGTCAGTATACAATTTCAGAGCTCGTGTGTGGAACTGTTTTGGACAAATTTGTGTCTAGTTTTTGGACACTAGGACACATGCATGATATACTCACATGTGACACTTCATTTACCAACCCTTTAATTTGATTATTAATTGTATTTTGAATTCGAAAATCAAGTTTCCCCATTATTCTGATACTAGGGCTGTTAATTGATTTTTCTGAGATTAAAATGAATTTTTTTGATTTTTGGATGATTAATTATCACTGACTGGTTCACATGTATATATCTGAGTTTAATCTACATGTTAAGTTTCATGTTAGCTAGGTGATTTGGTTTTTGAATTGCATTTGGACTGTCAACCTGGGAAAAACTGATTTGTGTGCATTGATTTCATATATCAACTGTTATGTGTGCACTGAATTCTCTACACACACACACATGTTCATGTACTGCTAACACCCTTCACTCATACACACACACCACTGATATCTATACACACACACTCAACTGCTCACTGGAAACCTATTTCATGTTACACTGAAAACTGGAAAACTAAGAACCTGGAACTGATACACTGTTTATGTATGCACTAATTTCCCTATACACATACACACATATGAACTCAAAACTGAGAACATATTGTACACACACTCACACAAGTACACTAAACCTGAGAACCTATACTACTACTGTTGTACTGTTTTCTCATATAGCACGCACACCCCCTATAAACAGGATATACACTCACACATTGATTTTACACGCACACATTCACACAAGCTGGGAACACCCCCTCTTTACTGCCACACACAGGAAGCCAGTACACACAAACACTGTTATGTACACACACATGACACACACACACACACACATGACACCCACACACACACACACACACACACACACACACACACACACACACACAGATATATATATATATATATATATATATATATATATATATATTTTTTTTTTTTTTATATGTCACACTATATCCCTCTCTATATATGTATATATATGATATCTATAACTTGCTAGATAATAATATGTAATATATATATGCATATTGCCTATATGATTTTAGTATATATAAATGTGGTAAATAAATATGTGTGTTGCCAATGTAGATTGGTACATAGGTTTATAGCTTTATGGTTTCCTATGTTTAAGCCTATGTATATATGGCATGTATATACATGGGATGGTTGATAGGCTTGTATAACAATTGTGATAGTGTGTGAATGCTAGATAGGTATGGTTAGGCTTAGTGAGACTTGTCTGGTTAGGATTTGACCTAGTTGACCTAGTTTGACTACTGTAGTTGACTAGAGTTGACCAAAGGTTGATTTTAGCCTAGATTGACCCAAACATCATGTAGAATGCATTGTAGCAGTCTATTTTACCATTTGGATATGTTGTGACTTGTGTTGTTCTAAATAGGAGCCAGACACCTCTCCTCAGGCAGTATTTTATTTCAGATACTCAGGATATCAGGAGAGTACATTTTCTGATTGTTTTATACTTGATAGGATTTACATTTATGCTCTAGATTACTTTACTTGATGTTGTCATGTTGTTAACACGGATTGGTACTATATGGATTCCTTCGTGAGATGTTATCCCCTCGGGAGCATCGGGTTATAGTATGTCATGTGCTTTTCACTTTCATCACGTACTCCGGTGCTTTCACCATTCACGTGCACTCTTGTGATTCATGTACTCTCATGTTCACAGAGCCTCCATGTATACAATCATGTGCACCCTTTTATGGGCCTTCATGTGATATCATGTGCAATAACATAACCTGTCTGGATCCTTGTGTATTGATTGGGGTACGGAAGAGTATAAATGGTCATGTAAACAATTCCAAAGTAGTATACTCATGTGTAAACTCTTAGATTACTTATGTACAAATTCAAGCCGTTCACATGTCTATCTTATACTCTAAATCACTAGTTCACTGTTAGTTCTCTACTTATAGTATCTATTTACAGTACAGTTCTCTCTCTTTTACTTCATGTACTTTCTTTCAGCATTTCATGTATCTTACTCTATTGAATATTTATATATCCTATCATATTATGAATTCTGTCCCATATACTATAGAGCAGGCCTAGATGACACATGTGAGCTGGAGTCCCAGGAGGACCCAGCACTTGTAGTGGACATTACCCCAGTAGTCTAGGCTAGTTAGCTAGACCAGTATCTTATTTACTATATTGTCTTGTTGGATACACTTGTATTTATTTGAGAATTTGTTATTTTGGATATTGTGGAGTTGTTATCTTAGACACTTAGTTTCTCTCTCTTATCTTGTGTTTCATCTGTGGATTCTGTTGATATTATCTATCTATTTTATCGTACTTTCTTCCTTAGCTGTGATTGAGTTGTACTTTATATTATTCCTCCATTCGGAGAGTATAACTGTACAGGTACCTTATAACTGTTAGATGTATGTGACCTAGGACAGTGCTCTACCGTCATACTACGTCGTAGGCTGGACGTACCCACTTCTCGTGTCCCTACACTGGGTGCGGGTCGTGACATTTACCGCTATTCAAGCCGTTGCCCATTTTTGAATGAGGTATTTTGCTTGATTAGTATAACAGTATATTTGCATTTTGCCTCTATCGAGCTCCGGTTTAGCTGGAGGGAGATCCTGATGACGTTAACTCCATTTTGCCAAAGATGATAGGTTTTTCATTTTTCTTGGGTAGGACCATATAACAGACTTCTCAGTACGGGACAACCCGATTTACATTGTTGACAGTCGTTACTTGTGTTTGTAATGATCATAAGGCATTATCTAGAGTATACATAGTATTCTAATATGGAAGATTAGAGTAGTTCAAAGATAGCCTTTTATTAATAAAATAGGGAATTTTACCCGTGGGATTATATCATCTAGTAAAGGTGCCTCGGTATGGGCAGATATATAATCCCCAAGTTTTTTATCAGTGAGAAATGAGATAGCCTTCAAAGAGGTGCGAGAGCCTTTTGCCCTATATTGGCCACCAGTGGAGCTGACATTCTAGCCGAAGGAGCTTTCGGGGACCTTCTGGCACTCTGACTCTGACAGACGCCTGAGCCCTGCCTGGGAGCTTGACGACCATGGAAACCAGAGCCTTCCCATACAACTTAGCCAGGAGAGGAGCTGACACCTGGAGAGGTTTACCTTTGTGCCATACTCTCAATGGCTCTTCAGTCACTGCTTTGCCCTCTGCCTCGGCTTCTGCTTTGTCATCATTATTATGGGCATCATCGTCCAAATGGAGCATCTTGTATAGAACAACGTCAGTGAAGTACACCTTTATTCCACTGAAGGGATCGACATCCGCGAATTTAGTTCTGATGATGCCATTGCTAGATACATATTTCATGCACTGGTGGAGGGTGGATGACATGATCATGTACTGGTGTATCCACGGACATTCCAGCAAGATATTGTAGGATATGTCGACATCGATGACATGGCAGGTGACCTTTGTCTGGAGATCACCTACGTGGCACTTCAAACGGATCTTGCCTAAAGGGTTACTTTTGTCGGCGTTGAAGTCGCTAATTGTGGTATTGGAGGCAGTCAACCGGTGCATCGGTATCCCTAAAGTTTGGAGCAGACTCCGAGGGATGATGTTGAGGCAGTCAACTGGTGCATCGGTATCCGATCCACCTTGATGGCACCAATGTACCTGTGTAATACAAAGACCTGTTGTGCTTGTTATTCTTGATTAGCATGTCCTGCTGAGTGAACGTAATGTTGGGCATGATTTCCCCAATACTATGGCAGTATGGACATGCGACTGGGTCCTCCTCAGGCTATGGGACCTGTTTTATAAAAGACTCAGCATCCTTCAGTGCTTCACATAGAGCATCTCGGGTATCTTTAGAGAGTTGGAGAAGCTCAAATAGAGATGGCTAAGCTGGAGTATTGGCTAGATGCGCTAATATGTCGAAGTTGTGGGGTTTGATCAACCCCGAGGCACCATCTTTCTTAGAGGCTTGTCAAAACGAGCCTCATTTTGCTTTTGTTTTTCTCCTCCCATAGGTTGGCACAGACCCTCCTCTGAAGCAACAGGAGGTGCTTCTTCAGCTGGAACCTCATCCTGCTGAGTATTTTGCTTGGACCTAGTCACTACTGGAAAGGCTTCTACAGAGGAGGCAATGACCATTCGACAAGACTTGGACTTCTTGTCTTTACTTTTGCTAGTAGGGCATACCACTGATTGAGTCAACTCAGAGGCTAGATCTGGATGAACCCACATGATCAAACCCAGAACATAGTGAGTGGCACCAGTCCACTCATATTGTCACGATTTAGAGGAATGTTTGTCACCTCCATTGTCGCCTTTGGGATGGAGACAATGCTATCTTGAGCCTCAGTTGGTGGCAGGGTGCCAAAATGAAGGGACACCATATTCATCGAGACTGTTTTGTCCTCCTAGTCGAGAGTGAGGACGTTCGTATTTATAAAATATTGGATGTAGTTCTTCAATATATAGCAATCTCGGGTTAGGTGCCCGACGAACCGATGATAGTGACATTATTTTGGGTCACCGACTCTGTCAACCTCATCAGGGTGTTTAGGATCAGGAAATTTGATCTTATCGCCTTGCATAAGCGCCTTGAAGAGCTGCAGAGTGCCTTCATCATTGAAGGAGTAAACCTCCTTCAGTCGTGGTGCCACTAGTGGATTTTGAATAGGGGTTGACGTACCCTTGGAGGTGTTAACAGTCAATGCATGTTTCCCCTTGGATTTATCCCCACTGTTATTGCTGTTGGAGGGGAGTTTCCCTTTGTCGTCGAACGCAGGAAACTGACATCTAGGAGACTGGCATCTCCGTCCTTCATTTCAATGCTTTCGGTACTGATAATGAGCACGGTCCAGTCTGTGTATTGGGTGGAATCGACCCAAAGTTTAACTGCCGATGTCATGTTCTTATGACAGGAATCCATTAGCACCGGCTCAGGAATACCAGGAGGTAGCTTCAAATATGCTTGACGAAAGCGCTCGATGTAAGCTCGAACTGACTCTTTTTTCTTCTGGGTGATTTCCATAAAGGAAGACATTGTCATGTCCATTCCATCGTCATAGAATCGGGAGAGGAAAAGATGCTTCAGATCCTCGACCTCGAAGGACGATATTCAATTACCAGGGAGGCTGTAAAACCATTCGTATGCTACCCCCTTTAATGCCCCAATGAATAGACTCATCAGCAAGGTGTCATCATTTGGCAAGTGTCCTGTCATGGAGGCGAACTATGTGCCTCTACTGGACTCCCCCATGCGCGTTCCCCTCCACCGTTTCCTCCTAATCCCCCGTGCCGAGGCCAAACATCGATGATGTGCTTCGTCCCCAATCTCCCCTTCTCCTCTACCTCTTCTACTTCCTCCATCCCTCGATCTCATGTTTCTGCTCCCTCCTCTTCTTTTCTTTTCGGTCACAGTTCGAAAATGGGATGGACATTGGTGGTTCATCGTCGGAGAGGAGCTACAGCTGCTCTAAAGGGCTCTGCCAAGGCCTCTGGCCTTAGGAGACAAAGCTCTCACACTCATTCTCCTTCATTCCCGGCACTTACTCCTTCTCCGGGCAATGATGTATCTAACATGATCAACAATATGCCTAAGAGACCTGACTTTCCATTCCGGCCGTCTAGCGATGCTCCGGCTCGTGGGCAGATAGGTATATATTTGGTATGGATAGGGATGCCATTAAGATGAGCTTCGTCCAGCCGAAAAATGTCCAAGTAAGGAAAGTAATCGAGGTTGTCAAGGATGACATTGTAGAGATGGAGGAGTATTGGAAAAGTACTATTATTCTCTATTGCATGGGAGCTAGACCATACATCGATCAGCTTAAGGGATTTGCTCTGGGGATGTGGATGCCAAAAGGAAGTATGGAAATTTTCTCTAGAGAAAATAGATTCTATTTTATCAAATTTGGACTGGCGGAGGATCTAGAGAGAGTTATTCAAAATGGATCGTGGACGTTTGATGGTAGACTGGTAGTCATGCGACGGTAGGATCCACCTTCCAACTTTGACAGAGATTATCTGGCTACCGTGCGAATTTGGTTCAGATTTCCTTGGCTATTATCCCAGCTCTAGTGCTCCAAGGCTATTACAAAACTAGTCAGTAGTGTAGGGAAACCACTACGCACTGATAAGGCTACTGTTAATAGCGAACATCTATCCTATACAAGGGTCTTCATTGACATTAGCGCGACAGACAAACAACCTGACAAACTTGAGATCAAATTACCAATTGGAGACATAATATTCCATAAAGTTGAATACGAATGGGTTCTGCCTTTCTGCCAAACCTGTAAGAGCTTCAGACATGTTATATCGCAATGCCCGGATGCGAAAGCCCCTAGCAATGAACAATAAGTATATGGCTCTATATAGGAAGCTGTGAATCCCGAGATGGTGGGTATGCCAATCTCGGAGGTCCTGAACATAATTAAAAAAAATAGTGGTACTAATACGGAGGCTATCAATATGGAAACAGAGATGCATGAGGTTCACAGGGATACTTATGCCTACAATTTTAGGGAAAGGAATATTGTAAAAGCTGAAAAATTAATACAAAAGGAGGAACAAAGTAGAGAGGGAGGATGTACGAACTCCCAAAGGGCGGTCGTCCTGCATGGAGGAATTTATCAGCAGAATAAAGAGGGAGAGAAAATGAATGAGAGGGCAGATTCCAACGTAGTTATCTTTAGGGCCAAGAATGTCAGACAGAAGGGGGACCATATCCGAATGAGAAGAAGGGTGGAAAGTGGAGTAATGGTGTGTTTTGCCATGCCGGTTGTTCAGGATAACCTTGATTGCCCAAAAACGACAGAGACGACGGAGGCAGAGCCTTTTTCATAAGCTTTGGTTGTGCCTAATCTTGTCTGGCAAGCTAAAGTGGAAACTAAGACTGGAAGTGGTAAAAGCTCGCTCTGGAGACATGATGGACTCTCTTATCCTCTAAGAGAGAGTTCGCATGCCAATAAGGGAATCAACACTCATTATTTCACCTATAACATGAAGGGGCCTATTCGATAGGCAGATAGAAAGATATTATGGATTATGCCAAGAAATTAAAATATTTTATTATCAATAGTTTTGATTCAAAGATCAAGTCGATCTATAAGATTAAGGGGAGAATCCTGATACATTGGGATTTTGTTCACAACTTAAATTACGGAAAGATGACTCGGGTTTGGGTCCTATGGGACACCAGGGGGTGACGGAGGGATCCATTCCACTATTTTGACCAAATGATCACCATCAAATTTATCAACAAGGGTAAGCTTGAAACTATGATTGAGGCTGTATATGGACATAATGATCGGATACAGCGAGATAATGGAGAGAGATCACTTACATCAGCAACAGGGTGAGGGATAGAGTGCTTATAGTTGTCATAGGGGACTTAATACTATCATGTTTGCCAATAAAAAGTATGGGGGTCAGCCAATTCAAAAAGCTATTTAATTCAAAACCTTTCTCCTATCCTGACGGCTTAATTATATAGCTAAATCTGGACATACTAGGACTTGGAACAACCGAGCTATTCTCAACCTCATCTATATTCAACTTGACAGAGCTCTTTGCAATGGTTGCTGGCTCGAGATCTTCCCATGTACTAGAGCAAAATGCCTGCCTTCGGGTACTAGTAACCCTCGCCTATTGTCATCAGACTAGCAGATCAACCTATCTCCATAGACAGACCATTTAGATTCAATAATGCTTAGGTTCATAAGGAGGGATATAAGGCAATGGTTCAGCTTGGCTAAAATTCTGAAGTGCTGGGCTCTGCACGATACAAGCTTGTGTCCAAGCTTAAATCCACCAAATTTTAGCTCAAGATATGAAACATAGAGAGTCCTTCCCTGCCTCTTTCAAACTAGACTTCATTCGAAACCCATGAATTCTACTATCGCTAAGGAGGAAGTGGTCATGCAGGAAGCAATGTATAGAAAGAGATTCCTTGATGAGGTCCAAGTTAGACAACGGGCAAAACATAATTGGCTTAGAGATAGAGACAGATGTTCTATGTTCTTCCATGCCACGGTGAAAGCCAGATAGCATCAGAATGCTATCTACAGCCTCTTAGACTCTAATGGAGATCTCATACTGATGCTGAGATCATTAGCGATTAAGCGATCCACTTTTCCATGATCTATACAATCAATCTTGCTACCTGAACACCTTTCCATACTTCGAGTTCAAGAAGTTGATTGCTGACTATGGCAGTCAACTTCTGAGGGAATTGATTTCTATCGAAGAGATTGAAGCAATTGCCAAGAAGGTAGACCCGAATAAATCTCATGGACCGGATGGGTTTGGAGATGCTTTTTCAAGACACACTAGAATCTTCTTAAATCTGATGTGCTACAGGCGGTCGTAGAATTCTTTGAGTCGGGTAAGCTGCTTAAGGAACTTAATCATACCTTCATCGTGATGATTGCTAAAATCAAGGGAGCTACTTCCTTAGGAGACTTCCAACCTATAGTGTGCTACATTTTCTTGTACAAGATCATTACCCACCTAATGTGACAGGATGACGGCTATTATACAGAAATTAATCTCCACGAGTCAAACAGCTTTTATCAATGGTAGGTTGATCTCTGAGAATTGCTTGCTAGTCCATGAAATGGTGAGGGACTTCAATAAGCAATAGAGAGAAAAAAGCATGCCTCAAATTGGACCTTAGAAAAGCGTATGAGATGGTCAATTGGGATTTTTTGTGCCATATTATGAGATACATGGGATTCGACAGATGGTGGAATTATAGATTGAGAGAGTGCATCTGCACTCCCTCTTTTTTCAAGAGTTCAGGGGATGTTTCAACACAAAAAGTCCAAAGGACTAAAACTTTTATATTAAAATAAAGAAAAGGGTACAATGAGAATCCTTAACAGAAATTTCAAGTACAATAGATCCGGGGACTGGGGTGATGGAAGTTAAGTCTACTTCGACTTCTTTACTTCGTTGATGATCCGATGTGAATGTTGATGAAGCTTGTTCACTGATAAACTCTTGACAACAAAGGAACTCTATCACTGAAAGCTCTCTGTCTGAAAGTTCTTAACAAAATGTAGCATACGTAGTCTCTCCGTGCATATGTCTCTCTCTGTCTTTGTCGATTGGGTGAGGAAGACATTGTCCTCTATTTATACCTTTTCTTCACGAAAATAGATATGCACGCATGGGCAGAAAATACACTTATGTCTCATAGGCACATGGAAATGAATAAGCACATAAGCATCTGAGGTTAGTGATGAGTGAGCGTGTTCGAGAATCATGTATAGCTTACAATGTGGCTTGAGACGTGTTGTACAAACACTTCCATGTCAGCACATGATCTTTTCACTATGGCTTGACTATGCATCAAAATAGCATTAAACGCATGACATTTAACTGCATACTGCAAATAACATTCAATAACGTTTAACTATATCTTAGAAATAGCCATATAAGACTACTCTTGTACAGCTTTAAAAAATATAATAATAATGGTGACATAATCAGTGACGCCTTCTTCAGAGTCCGTCCACTGCACACTACCCAAGGTTCATCGTTCTATCTAGGGTACAAAGAAAATCAATCGATACATAGTCATGCGTCAAATGGATTATACGTCTTTCTGATTCCTCTTTGGCTATGCATCTTAAAGACAGAACTGCTTCAGACTTGAGATTTCACCCTTAGGCGCATAAAGTTCATGCACCTCTCATTTATATTTTTTGTGCGTCTATAAGACCCCTTTTAAAGTTTTGAAATCTTGAACAAGTTTTGAAATACTTTGAAAGATGCATAAAAGGAAACTTTGTCACATAAAGCCTAGAAGCATAAGATCACCTGTCATACTATCGTTGCTTTGACTTTATCCCTTAAAATCTGAACCGTCTTCAAAATTCTTGGCATCCATTTCTTACAATCACTTGGATCGAGACTTAGTCAACTGTCCCCCACAATTTTAGGAACAGAAAATCATACAACAATTAATGTTGGCCCAATCAGTGTTGTAGGACTACAGAGGGTGACCCATACTTGCAGATGTAAAGTGGCGGTCAGGGATTGAGCACCTTCTGAGGGGCCCAATCAGTGCTGTATTCTTACCACCAACCTTATGAGGTTGTGGGAATATTGGTACTAGACTATATGTAATTGTGATTTGCACTGAGAGACAAACTGATGGAGAAGATCTGAAACGTAACAGATCTACATCATACAGCACTATGACTTAAAGATGAAAATCCATAATGTAATAGATCTCCATCTATGTAATCATGATTTTGAAGTAAAATTTTGTCTTTATTTTTAATGTTCTTTCATTTGCTTGCAATTTTCTATTTTTGTGAGTTCTGGCTTATATTTGAAGAATCATTGTCTCCAAATGTCGCATAACTACTTAAAGTAGAAAACTGTCGTATAATCACAAACGAACCATGTCATATACAACTTAGAAATATTTTGAGATGTATAAAATCTTCCATAAAAAAAACGTATGACTCCACTGTCAACCTGGCGCATAAAACATTCAAACTGGTTGAGATGCATCGTCTCAGACACATAATATTGCAATTCTAAATGAGACAACTATCAATTTTTTGAAATTGTAACGCCCCAGTCCCAAAACACTTAGTCCTAGGTACGTATCCATGCCAGCTGCATACATACGAAGTATACTCCAATATATAAAAACTTGTATGTATACATAAGCTGTAAAATACAGTAAACCAAGAGTAATCTAATCTCATCCAGAAATGAAGAATAAAAGATATCATAAAATCAACTGTAATAAGTCTTTGTACAATACGTTGGGCAGAGACAAAGTCCACTACCAACTATCTCAAATAAAAGATACAAGAAGGAATAGATAAAATAAAAAGACTAGCCAAGTGCAATCATCTTCGAAAGGATGGAGAAGATCACGTCCTTGACTAGAACACCTGCAACTATCACAGAAGCACACACCTGGAGAGATAACCAGGTCCTCAGAGAGACGTA
Organism: Iris pallida; assembly: GCA_029216955.1. Lineage (NCBI taxonomy): Eukaryota > Viridiplantae > Streptophyta > Magnoliopsida > Asparagales > Iridaceae > Iris > Iris pallida. The sequence goes on along the minus strand of JANAVB010034417.1, from coordinate 70,581,504 downwards.
ACAAGATACAATAAACATGCAAAATAAATACTGAATATAAAATATCCCACAAACAAAAGTAAGTGACAAGACAACAATAAGGTACTCTAACCATACTAAAGTGAACATGCAGTTAAGAACAAACCTTTCGTCGCATGAGCCCTGGCTGTAAATAGGATCTGGTATAGTCTCCACATGGGCACCAGTGACCACAGCGCATGACGTTCAAAAATGACAGTGGCAAACCTGAGGGGCTAAACATACCCGTATCTCCAGCGGAGCTTCCGGGTTACAAGGGAAGTACAATCGAAGCCCATACGACAAGGAAATGTTCTTCCTACCCAATGTACCTATCATGTCGCATCCACGACCACGTAACACTACTAACCGTCAAGTCTTCTAATATACAACTATTGACAGTTAGACCTAACGCATGTGTACTGGGGATCAGCCAACACGCAACGACCTCTACATGCTTCTCATCTCACACATCCTCATGGTACAACTGTGTCAAGGTATATATAATACACTACAAACGGTAGTCTCTTAACTCTAAGTCCATATGAAACCAAAGGATAATAACAAAGTACAACTAATATCACTGAGCAGACAGTAAATCAAGAACTGTAAAAACTAGAAATAAATGAACAGTAATATGTAATAAAAATGCAAACTGAATATAAACAGTATAATGGCAAGGTATCTTGCCTGAGGTTATGTGCAAAAGAGAATAATCCAGTAGCTCGAACCGGCAAATAAACAAAGCAAGAAAAGCCAATCCTGCAGATGACTCCGGATGCTGCAACAAACATCACGAACGAGTTTGGAATAAAAGATATGCCTAGGAAAATGCCTGTCCAAAAGTTAAATTCTGGAACAGGGGCAAAATCATAATTTCAGGTCAATACGATGTCCACCTTGGACCCGCTTTGCACCGAAATACGTGCCAATATCTACGGTCTCTAAAGTCGTCAAACTACATGTCTACAGATTTGTTTTGATGAGACGAACCCAACGGTATGTCTAATTTTGGATTCCGGTGTGATGTGCACAAAATCGTCCGTTGAGTGGGATTGTGGGCCCGCTAAAATGGCGTCCCGATCAACCTTCTCAGAATTGAACCAAACTTGGCTCACAGGACCAGAAAAATATTTCGAGTCCAATGGCGCAAGTTTTGTCGCGATTTTATGAGTGTACACGAAGTTGTGACTTAATTTGCAAAGGGTCGATACGGGGGTATCTCGACGGATACGTACTGATTTCGTCGCGCACATGCAACGAAATCGAGTTCCGTCAGTTCCCACACATCGACAACATCCATATGCGCCTTTCGATACGTATAGTGCACGACCACGTCGCCCGGTTTGTCGGGCCGTATCAGGTGTTTTCTACTTTTTGAAAACAGAATTTATAATTTTTCGTAAAACTTTTGTCACGACCCGCACACACTGTGAGGGTGCGAGAACATAACAACGCCCAGCCTACGCCGCAGTGTCGGCGGTAGAACGCTGTCCTAGGTCACAACATCTAACAATATAAAGCTAAGCAGTTATACTCCCCGAATGGGGGTGACATAGCAGAAGTAAACTCAATCACAACTAAGGAAGAAGAAAGCACGATATGATATAGAACTCAAGAAAAATACAGATGATCAGACAGTCTAAGATAACATCTCAGCAGATATCCAGAGTACAAAATCTCAGCTACTGAATATGAATAATATATACAACTCAGAATCTTCAGACAGAAATAAAGTCTAACTACTAGTCTCAAGACAACATAAGTAAGATAAGGCCTAACTAAGCTAGTCTATGCAATAGGGGTAATTTCCTCAGCTAGAGCTGGGTCCTCCTGAAAGTCCAGCTCACAAGTGACATCTAGGGCTGCTCCGTAGAAGGTATCCACACAGGCCTCCTCCTCGTCTTCTGTAATATTTTCAACAGGTCCAGTCAGGACAGAAGCGAGCACAATATGTCTCAACAGTTCATAGCAGGTTAGAAAATATAATTATGCAGTAAAGTAAGATACAGGTACTGAAAGAAATGCAGTATGTAAACAGGGAGAGAGAGCTGTAATAGAAATATCTACTATAAATAGAGACTAACAGTGGCTAGTGAGTCAGAGTACAATATAGACATGTAAATGGCATAGTGCTACACTATGGAAAGATTCTGATGCTATACTACTTGGATAATATTCACATGTCTACTTCTACTCCCCCGTACCCCCAATCAATACACAATGATCCAACCAGGTTATGTTATGATTCCATGCAAAGGCCCCCGAAGGGTGGTACATGGAGGTTCCATAAATGGAGATTCTGGGGAAAACCTAATAAATGGGATAAGGATTCAAGGAAGACTCTGTGACCATGAGAGTACATGTCACAAGTGATCAATAAACCAATGAAGCATAGTGATACGCCATGTAAGCGAAACGCACAGAACATGTAGTACCCGATGCTTCCTGAAGGGATAACATCTCAAGAAGGAATCCATATAGTACTAATCCGTGTGACCAACATGACAGTATCAAGTAAAGTAATTTAATGCAGAAAAATAATTCTAAGCAGGATATGAAATGATCAAAGAATGTACTCGCCTGCTATCTGAATGTCCAAGATGAAAGTACTGTCCGAAGAGTGGTGTCTGGCTCCTATTAGAACAGCACAAGTCACAACAAGTCCAGAATGGTAATAAGATGCACTACAATGCATTCTACATGAATCTAGGTCAATCTAGGCTAAAGTCAACTCTTGGTCAACTCTGATGTCAAACTAGGTCAACTAGATCAAACCTAAGCCAAATAAGTCTATATTAGGTCTAACAAGACTAAATTAGGTCAAATAAGTCATTCTAGGTCTAAACAAGACTACACCAGTTAACACACACCATTACAAGGCTATGCAACCTATCAAGTCTATACTAGTCTATTTTAACCATTACACTACATCACATATATGAATATAGCTATCTACACATACTAAAGAATGTGCCTAGCACACTAGTTATCACACATATATAAATTTCCCTATCCTACTCTATCATCTAGATATCCACACAGGACTAGGCATTGGTATTTACTCATAGACATACATACACACATACATACACACACACACACACACACACACACACACACACATATATATATATATATACAGAGAGAGAGAGAGGGGAAACATATGGTGTGTGTGTCTAAAGGGAATATGTGTGGGTGAAAGTAGGCAATAAGTGACAGGGAAACCTGTGTTATAAAGTGTGTTAGAGGATATGTGAACTTGTGTATGTGTGTTCCAGTGTGTGTGTGGATAAACATTTGTGTGTGTCAACATTAGAATGTGTTAACAGTGTGTGTTGACAGGATATGAGTGTTAGAGAGTAGGCAATGTGTGTGTGTGATATATGTGTGTTCAGGTGACAGGAAAATGTGTGGGCTGCTGTGTGTAGTGTTCAGGTGAGTTCAATGTGTCAACATTTGTGTGTGTTAACAGAGTATGGAAATAGTGTAGTGTGATGGTAGGATGTGTGTAGGGACCCATAGTGCTCAGAAATGAGAAGCTAACCATCTAGATAGTATATGCCATCAACCCAATACAAACCCAACTCAAATCTCAGTTATAATGTAAACTAAAAAAAATCAGTTTTCAGTCCATCAATTCAAAACCCCATTTCAAGTCCAAATCAAAACCAAAACACCTCAAAATCGAAACCCAAGTAGACTACAAGTAGGAGAACTATATTAGGGTTTAAAACCAACATTTTACCTAAGTTAAACAGGTTAAATAGACTGCCCAAGTTCAATATTAAAACTAGAAAAAATAGGAATGCATATGTATCAGGATTTTAGGGAAATCTGGAAAACAGTGATTACATGTGTTTATGTGAAACAGTTAGGAAAAAATAGTTCAGGCATGAAAAGCTTTCATTCTCAGGTTTAGGAAATCATTCTCGGTTAACAGTTAAGGAAACAAAAAATTGATTCAACTCAGTTGAAGAAGGAAAGGAACCCAATTCAGTTTCCAGCATTTTCGAAATCCAACCCACCAATCAAAATCACATTCACAAACCCAAAGCCAAATTCAAAGTACAATATTGAACTAAACAAACACCAATCATGTGGGGATCATTAATCAGTGAAGAACATAAATAAACAGGGATTTAAGTGTTTAGGAAATGGAAAAAATAATGTATCAGTAACATGTGTCAGTTATCATGCAAATAACCCCATTCGAATCCAATTCCATGCTACAAACCTAAACTAACATATGACTAATTTAACATAGATAATATATCATATTAGGATCTAAATAGCAATTAACATCACAATTTAAACTATTTAAAACTGATCAAAACAGAGAACAACATTACACTTAACCAACCCTCGTGCATGTGATTCCAGTGCTTGTGCACACGACACGACACGACACAGATCTCGTGATCGTGTCCCAGTGTCGAGGGGGACTAGGGCTAGGTCGGGGACACCTTGATTCGTTTCCATGATATGCGTGTGTGCGTCACGACACGCGTGTCAGTGTCAAAAATCGACAATAGCCGATTCAATGCAAAACCAGTGCACGGCTTCGTGCGTGTCCGACACAACACGAGAGGCCCTAAGACTTGACACACGTGATGTCAGTCAATGCCCCATAGTGTGTGTCAAGTTTCACATGTCCTGGTTGCGTGTTGTGTCCGATACAGCCCCGAGTAGCAGGAGAGCTGTACGGTGCAGAAATGCATGGGTTTCGTGTCCCATTGCGTATCCGACACACACTAAAATATGCTCAGTCAATTGGAAACCTATAAACAAGACCTAGATCTAATTTTCCATTCAAACATAATTTGAAAATCCAAACGAAAAGCCCTTTGGGGCATTTCATCAAATACCTATAGGAAGGGACTGATACGTGTCCATTTAGGACACAAAATGGACACAAAACCTAGGTCTAGGCATACCTACATTAAGGGTAGACCTAGGGTTATCCAAACATGCAAAGAAACTGGAATTTTAATGGTGTTTATATAGATTACCTATTGGTGTCAAAATGTAAGAGAAGCTTCCAATAGAGGGGTTCCTCCTTGCTAGCAAACTTCTTCAAATTGCCCCAAAGCTGAGGTGAACACCACAAATAGCAAGAAAACCTAAATTAAAACCTACTGCAATTTGTTTGAGGGAAAAAGGAGTCAAAATGGATTCTATGAATTTATGAAGATGGAGACTCACCTCTTTCTAAAACTTGTGAAATTCTAAGGAGGCTAGCCCTAATTTCTAGGAGACTATTTATAGGGGATTCCCACTGCTAGGTGGCCGGCCATTAAGGATTAGGGTTAGGGTTTGGCTCATGGCTAATGGGTTTGTGGGCTTCTATGGGCTTAGTCATTAGTCTGACTTGTGAAGTTCACAAGTCATTAATCAATTCCCTATTCTAATTCCTATTTCCAATTGATTCTAATAACTAGAATATGGTTAACTTAATTAACCTAGGGTTTCATAATCTAGCCAAGTCCAACTCAACTAGGGTTCTTCTAGGTTAGCCTACCAAGGTCATGCTAGTCAAAGTCAACCTAGTCAACCATCATTCAAAACAAATTCCAAAATAATTCCTAAAAATTATCATAAATTCAAATAAATTATAATAAATTCAAATAACCCTAAAATGACAAAATATCCTCTAGGCTAAAATGACAAATAAGTATCCCAATAAACATGGTTAGGCTCTAGGTTAACCAGTCTCCAAGGTTACACTATCAAAATACCAAATCATAAGTCATGATTTAAAAATAGTTTTAAATAATTTAAAAATTACCAAAAATCATATCATGATTTATTTATCAATATTAAAAGACTAAAATTACAAAATTTTAAAATTACCCTCATTTTAGAAAAATAGGTGTTACAACTTCAACAACGTATAACTTTTAAACACTAGATGAAAATGAATCCAGAAGGTGCGTTACATCTTGGTTATGTTTCTTTAATTTTCTTCAATTAGTCTCGACAAAATCCTATTGTACGGAAAAAAAAAGTGGCCAGCAAGTTGGTGTTTTTAAACAGTTTTTAATATTCCAGAAAAGTAGTTTTCTCCAACTTTGCCTCGATTTTTCGAGCAAGTTGGATGGGCACGTCGAAATCCTATGGGAGATCTCGAAGAGGGTCATGTGGGCTTTCTACACGAATTTACGGATCTAAAAATGGAGTTAAGATGAGAGAGATATCGATCGGGGAAGTTGAGTACATTAAAGTAGAAAACTGTGTGGTGTTTGTTGTGGTGTCGTCACGAGGTGCTGCTATCGAGGGCTTGCCGGTGGTGATTGAGGAGGAGGAGGAAGGAGAAGGAAAAATGATGGAAGAGATTAGGAGGAGAAAGGAAATTAGGGTTTTAATTTGGTTGTGAAGGTGGTAATAAATACATGCATAATGGGAGGGGGAAGGTTCGGCCAAACATATGCTGCTGCTACTGCTTGCTTTGTAAAGGGGGGTCGGCCAAGCACAATGCAAATGGTGCTGTGCTCTTTTGCATGCATGTGGTCGGCTCCCACATGGTGGGGCCGACCACTTAGGTGTTCTTTCTTTCTTTTTTTTCCAAATCTTTCCTTTT
>JANAVB010034417.1:70561802-70574255 GCA_029216955.1 Iris pallida | reverse complement strand
ATATATAATATAAAAATATAGATATATATATATATATATATATATATAGGTACATATATATATATATATATATATATATATATATATATATATATATATAATATGTACATATCTATATATATACCTCCAAAAATCTCCACAAATTCAAAAGAAAATTTTAATCTTATCTACCCATATATAAAATCAATTTAAACTTATGTACATATATAGTTAAATTCATTTGACAATAAAATTAACTAAATAATAATAATAATATCTAATAGAATAAATCTGTTTATTTAGTCACATAAAAAACTTTAATAAAAATAATAAAAAATAGTCCATTGGGTGAACTTACCACACACCCTCATTTGAGTCCAAAAAATTGTACAACGTGTTGCAAATATTTTAATAATAAAATACCTATAATTTTACAAATATTAAATAATTAGAAATTGTACATAAAATTCTAAATAATTTAGAAATATTTCTACGTACATAAAATATGTCTACATGGCCACCTTGGTCCCATCTCATGCCTACATGGGCTTAAATTTGGTTCGAGCCCAGTTCGGACTGAATTGGACAAACCGGATCATCTAAAAATTAATATATAAAATAATATTTAATTAAAATAATTTAAATATGTCCATTCACAATTTGGTCTGGTTTTCCAGTTTGGACATCACCATGGCTAGGCTTCCCCCGGCATGGCTAGTACACTAGTCTAGGCACACTGCTACATCTTCCGTGCCAAAATTTATGGTAGTCTTGTGTTCCAAAATTCAACAATGGCTAAGGTCATTTATAATGAAATAAAAATCATAATTTGCATAAATTAATTTTTAAGTCTAATAAAATAATAAAAATAATAATAATAAAAAATAGGGGGTTTTACATCCTACCCAACTTACAAGAATTTCATCCTCGAAATTGAAGATTAATAGGGTAGATAGGGTTGAGGGATAGGAAGAGTTCATCAATACCAAAATACAATTAAATTTTGGAGGAGGCGATAAAACGGCGTTCAACACCACCATGTAATAAAAAATTGTGGAGTCGATATATGCAAAAATATATCATGATTATGGAATTCAAATAAGGATTGCTAGTGAAGGTAACAAAATTTTGAATATCCAATTTTAGAGAACAGTAAGGAATTGAGTAAACCAAAGAGAATAAATTAGACATTTAGGAAATGTGATCCCTTAAGGGAGAACTGGATTCTAGTCGTCTTGGTCGAGGGTTTGATTAAGTGAACGATTAGAATCATTCTCTAGTGCCTAAGAATAATTGGGAGGACACGATAACAATTCTTGGGTTGAAAAAATGAAGAGTAGTTAAAGGCGAGGATATAGCCACATAAGTCGGTCGGTGGCTATCTACACTTGTGTATAAATAACTGATAGGGCAACTAAAGATGATATCTTGGGTCTATCTATCAAGTACCGTGTGTGGTCTTTCTAAAGTAAGTAAAGTCAACAACAATAAAGTGTTCAAAGACGATGCTATTGAGTACGAAATACGAGGTTCATAGGCGACGAAAATAATTCTAATGAGAGTTGTCAAAGCTGTCGCGGAAGAGACTCTAAGGCAGGTTTAACTATGTCTCAATCCACGTAGAATAATTGTAACGCCCCAGTCCCAAAATACGTAGGACCAAGTACGTGAATATGCCAGCTGCACATATACGAAGAACACTCCAATATATGGAATCCTCATATATGCACATAAGCTGTAAATAAATAATCACATGCCAGAATAACATATCTAATCTTATCACAGCTCAACACAGAAGATAATGAAGTCCAAATAAATAAATAAGAGTATTAAAAGATAGCCGGGTGAACATACTCACTCCAAACAGCTATAAAAAATAGTCTCACAAGATCGGAGTCCGACCTCCGCAAGATAGAAAGAAAAGAGATGTAAAATAATGTCTACAACTGTCTCAGATAAAAAAATGACTAGAAGTCATAAGGCACTGCCTCGTCATCAATGTAGGATAGCTCCAATGCCGCTCCGTACTTCTGTGGAAAATTGTCTAAACCTGGAGAGATAATCAGGTCCTCAGGGAACATATCAAGATACAAAAAACACCATGCCATATAAACTGTGATAATATAATAAGGAAAAAGGTATGCATGTAATCGGGTTCCTGACCATTCTACTGTGAATATGCAGTTGAGATACATTCCTTCGACGCATGAGCCCTGGCTGAATATAGGATCCGGTATAGTCCCTTCTTGGGAACCAGTGACCAAGAGCACGACGTTCAAAAACGACAGTGGCCAACCTGAGAGGCTCATACCCGTATCTCCAGCGGAGCTTCCGGGTTACAAGGGATGTGCAATCGAAGCCCATACGTCAGGTAATGTTCTCCCCACCCAATGCCTAGTATCATCATCTCCATGACTGATATGTACCTCTAGTAACCGCCAAGTCTTCTAGCATACAATTTTATTGGCAGTTACCCCTATCCGTCGTACGCTCCATACGTATCGGTGGCCAGCCAACTACGCGGAAACGTGTCCTATATGTGACTCACATCATGTGATACAACAAGTGTCAAGGCCGTATGAGATATACCAATACCTCAACATCAATGGGTGGTCAATAAACTAAGTCAATACAAGAGAATAAATAAAGCAAGATAACGACCGATAGAGTCGCTTGCACCCAAGTGTGACTTGGACGCACAGTTTAAATATCACAAAATAAAATGCTGAAAATAACAACTGAAAATAAGAATATAATAATCACAGAGTAAGGTGGCAAGGTATCTTGCCTGGTGGTGCAAAGTGGCAAGTCCAAAAGTAGCAAGTGTCAGCACCAAAACTCACAAATCACAGATGACTCTAAACGCTGAAACAAATATCAAAAATGATCTCGGTGAAGAGGCTATACCTAGGAAACGCCTGTCCAAAAGTCAAATTCTGGAACAGGGGCAAAATTGTAATTTTGGGTTAAAATGATGTCCGTCGTTGGACCCGCTTTGCACCGAAACGCGTGCCAAAGTCTACGGTCTCTAAAGTCATCAAACTACATGTCTAGGATTTCAGTTTGAGGAGAGAAACTCAACGGTATGTCCAGTTTTGGATTCCGAGGAGCCGTGTACAAAATCGCTCGTTTGAGTGGGTCGCGGGCCCGCCAAAATTGGGTTCCGATTCGACCTTCTCAGAATCGAACCAAACTTGGCATACAGGACCAGAATTTCGATGCGGACCTGTTGGCGCAAGTTTTGTCTCGATCCGACGACTGTACACGAAGTTATGGGAAAGTTTGCAAAACGTCGATACGGGGGTATCTCGACGGATACGCGTTGATTTCGTCGCGCACACGCAACGAAATCGAGTTCCGTCAGTTCCCACACGTTGGTAACGTCCATACGCGCCTTTAGATGCATATAGCGCACGACCACGTCGCCCGGTTTGTCGGGGCGTACGTCGTATCGGACAAAATTCAGAAATTTAATATAACTAAGCACAGGTTTTTTCTCAACTCCAACATCAATCTACTTTTTACACGCAAATCGAAATGACGATCCAGAAGATGCGTTGCGATCTCGGTTATATTAGCTTTTACCATTTTTAATTATTTCTTATAGTACTTTAATGTACAGCAAGAAAATTGGCCGACAAGTTGTCGGTTTAAAACAGTTTTATAGTAGTACAGAAAATAGATTTTTGTTCAACTTTGTCTCGATTTTTCGAGAAAGTCGATGGATTATTTTCGAAATCCATCTGGAGAATCTCGAAGAGGGTCAAGTCTACTTTCCATAAAATTTTCGGATCGAAAATCGGTGCTACGAGTTAAAAGTTACGTCGTCGAAAAGTAGGGTACCTTGAGTGGAAAAACTGCTCCGTGGGTGACGTGGGACTGAATTCCGATGCTCCGTTTGTCGCGCACAAAGCTCCGTTGTTGGTGAAACGAAGTCGTGGGCGATGGTGGTATGATCAGCCTCAACTTTCGTTTTGGAAGTTTAGGGTTTTGAGGCTTGTGAAGGAAGATGTATTTATATCCACTTGTATCAAAACCTAAAACGAATAGGTTTTAAACAAATAATGAGAATCCCCACCCCCACGGGTTGGGTTGCTCGCGCTCATAGCAGCAAAGCTGCTGGGTTGACTTGTTGGTGGGGTCGGGTCTAAAGTGTTGAGGGGGGTCGGGGTTTTGGTATTAGCAGCTACAAGCTGCTGAGTAATTAAGTTGTGGGGGTCGCCCCCCCCTTCTCTTACCGCAGCTTACAGCTGCATGGGGGTTCGGTCCCCACCAACGCTGCTTATTCTTTTTTTTTTCATAACTATATTTTTTTTTCATAACTATATATATATATATATATATATATATATATATATATATATATATATATATATATATATATATATATATATATATATATATATATATATATATATTATAAATATATATATATATATATATATTTATATATTTATATATTTTATAAATATATATATATATATATATATATATATATATATATATATATATATATATATTTTTATATACATATATTTTTATATAACTATATATATACATATACATATATATATATATATATATATATATATATATATATATATATATATATATATATATATATATATATATATATATATATATATATATATATATATATATTAAAAAAAAATATATATATATATATATGAATAAAAATCTAAAAATCATATAAATTATTAATACGTAACAAAATGGTTTTTAATAATTGAAAACTATATCTATTAACAATTAGAAATATATCAAGCACTATTATACATATAATATCTAAAATTACGAATATACCAATTACCACATAAATTCCAAATAATATCGAAAAAATTATTTTTAAAACACTAAAATATTTCAAAAATATTGGGGGTTTACATCCTACCCAACTTAAAGAAAATTTTGTCCTCGAAATTAAACTAAGGTCGGGGGATCAAATGCAATGCAAGAAAATATAATAGCACTTAAAATGCAAAACATACCTTCGTCTTCGAACAACTGCGGGTAGCAATTTTGGATGTCGTCCTCGCGCTCCCAAGTAGACTCCCTAGCAAGTGATTGCCACGCGAACCAATGGAATAGATTGATTCCGTAACACCTTCACTCGGCGATCAAGGATACCTACTGGTTGCTCTTCGTACGACAAACTCGGTCCAACTGTGATCTCGGAGTGATCAAGCACATGATTGCTGTCCGCCACGTACCTCCTCAGCTGAGGCACGTGGAATATGTCATGCACTCCCTCTAGCGACGGTGGTAAGGCCAATCTATAGGCAACCTCTCCAACACGTTCCAAGACATCGAAAGGCCCGATGTACCTTGGACTCAACTTGCCACGTCCTCCGAATCGAATCGTGCCTCTAGTGGAGGATATCTTCAAGAACACATGGTCACCCTTTTTGAACTCCAAGGGTCAACGACGATTATCTGCCCACTGCTTCTGACGATCCTGTGCTGCTCGCAGGTGGTCCTGAATCTTCTTCACTGTCTCCACTGTGCTCAAGACCAACTCGGGACCCAATAGCTGTCGCTCTCCTATGTCGCTCCAACAAATAGGAGACCGACACTTCCTACCATACAATGCTTCAAACGGAGCCATTTGAATGCTCGCTTGATAGCTACTGTTGTAGAAAAACTCAACAAGATGAAGATGGTCCTCCCACGAACCACAAAAATCAAGCATACACGCTCTCAACATATCCTCTAGCGTCTGAATGGTACGCTCCGACTGGCCGTCTGTCTGTGATGGTATGATGTGCTAAACTTCAATCGGGTGCCCAAACTCTCTTGTATGCTCCTCCAAAAGTGTGAGGTAAATCTAGAGTCACGGTCCGACACAATACTAATAGGCACACCATGCAATCTCACAATCTGCTCCATATATATCTCTGCCAATACCTCTGTCGACTGGCCCACTCTAAAAGGTAAGAAATAGGCTGACTTCGTAAGTCTATCAACAATCACCCACACTGCGTCACGTCCTCTAGGATCCGAGGAAAACCCGTGACGAAATCCATAGTAATGTGCTCCCACTTCCACTCGAGAATGGGTAGTGGCTGCAATAATCCGGCCGTCCTCTGGTGCTCCGCCTTCACTTGTTGACATACCAAGCACTTGGCAACGAAACGAGCTATCTTCCGCTTTATTCTGTGCCACCAATAATACTGTCGTAAGTCACGATACATCTTGGTCCCTCCGGGATAAATAGAGTAAGCCGAACTGTGTGCCTCTGCCATCAGCTCCTGTCGTAGATCTCCATTGGGAACATAAATGCGATCACCACATCGCAATGTCCCATCGGTGTGAATCCTCAATCCTGTCTGCTCTCCTGCTTCAGTCCTCTCTTTCAGCCATCGAAATCTAGCGTCATTGGGCAATGTTGCCTTGATGCGCTCTACCAATGATGATTGCACTTCAAGGTTGTCTAATACGCTATCTGCTCCCGGTAATACTACCTCAATACCAAGCTTCTTCAAGTCTCTAATCAATTCCTTCTGTGTAGTCAAAAAGTATGCCATGGGCTTACGGCTTAATGCGTCTGCCACGACATTAGCCTTATCCGGATGATAATGTAGCTCAATCTCATAATCCTTCATCAACTCCAACCAACGTCGCTGTCGCATATTCAACTCCTTTTGTGTGAACACGTACTTGAGGCTCTTATGGTCAGTATAGATATCAACCTTCTTGTCATACAAGTAGTGTCTCCATAGCTTCAAAGCAAAGATAACCTCTGCGAGCTCTAGATCGTGGGTCGGATAATTCTTCTCATGCACTCTCAACTGTCGTGATGCATAAGCTACTGCACGACCGTGCTGTATCAATACACATCCTAATCCCTTTCCGGATGCGTCGCTGTAGATCACAAATCCTCCTGGGCCCGATGGTAGCGTCAGGATCGGTGCTGTGGTCAATCGCTTTTTCAACTCGTCAAAAGCATCTTGACACTCGTCTGTCCATACAAACTCCTGATCCTTGCAAGTCAATCGAGTCATAGGCCCCGCTATTTGAGAGAAATCTTCTACGAACCGTCGGTAGTAACCCGCAAGTCCGAGGAAACTTCTCACTTCAGAAGCTGATGTGGGAGCGGGCCATGATTTGACTGCTGTGATCTTCTCTGGGTCTACCGATATACCATCGCCCGTAACAATATAACCAAGGAATGATACCTCCTTGAGAAAGAAATCACACTTGCTAAGCTTCGCAAAGAGTCTCTCGTTCCTCAATGTTCCCAAAACTATCCGTAGATGCTGCTCATGCTCCTCTTGACTCTTGGAGTAAATCAAGATATCGTCTATAAAGACTACTACAAATTTGTCCAAGTACTGGTGACAGATCTTGTTCATTAAATTCATAAAAACTGTGGGAGCATTGGTTAAACCGAAAGGCATGACCAAGAACTCGTAGTGTCCATACCTCGATCGAAAGGCCGTCTTTGCAATGTCTTCCTTTCGAACCTTCAATTGGTGATAGCCCGATTGTAAGTCAATCTTGGAGAATACTTTTGCTCCACTCAGTTGATCGAATAGATCGTCTATACGCGGCAAGGGATACTTGTTCTTCACCGTCACTGCATTCAACGCTCTGTAGTCAATGCACATGTGCACTATCCCATCTTTCTTAGACACAAAAAGAATGAGTGCTCCCCATGGTGACGTACTGGCACGAATAAATCCCTTTTCTAATAAGTCATCAATCTGCGTCTTCATCTCTACCAACTCCTTGGGTGCCAGACGATATACTCGAGATGAAATAGGCTCGGCTCCGGGAATAAGCTCAATAGAAAACTCAATATCTCGGTCAGGTGGTAGTCCTGGCAACTCATCGGGGAATACATCCTTGAACTCGGTGATAATAGGGTGCTGAGGGGTGTCATGCATCATCATATGAGTTCCCGATGTGGGTGCATCACAACTATCTCCGTCTTCTTTGGTGAACTCAAACTCTGCCGCATTCGGTGGTCTGAAGATGATACTGCTCCTATGGCAGTCTATGAGAGTGAAATGCTAGCTCAACCAGTCCATTCCAAGAACCACATCAAATGTCGGCATAGGGAATACAAGAAGTTATGCCATTATCTCTCTGTCATTTATCACTACAGGACAAAGTCTACAAACACCACTAACAGGTATAACTCCTTCTCCAGTGAGGATTTTAACATTCTTAGCTAAAGGTGTGATGGGAATGCTGTGTCTAGTGGCAAAACTAGTGGCTATAAATGAATGTGTGGCTCCAGTATCAAATAATATAATAGCAGGAAAAGATGCAACTAGAACCATACCTGCTATGACCTCTGCCTCTGTCTCTACATTCTCAACAGCTAGAGATAATGCCTTTCCTTGGTTCTGTCCTGGGCCTTAAGCTCTGGCCTTGTTGTACTGTGCTGTCTATGGAGGTAATGGTGGACGAGGTGCTGGGGCTGTGGGCCTCTGGGCCTGATGTGCCTGAACTAGAGCCTGCTTCTCAGGAAAATCTCTGGCCAAGTGCTGTCCTGATCCACATCTCAAATATAAGCCCAAACGAAGTCGACAGTCATCTCTAATATGCCCCTGCTTCCCGCAAAAGTTGCAGGTGGGCTTCTGATAACATATGTGCCTCTGCTGGTACTGTCCCGTGGTCCTCCTGATAGGTCCACTCTGAGTAGCTCAGGCTGGTGTAGCTGCTGGGGTATGGCGGCTCGACGTCTGCTGCTGTTCCTTGCGAAGAATCTCCTGAGCACGAGCTTCTTCCAAGATAGCTGAATGGGAGACTCGAGACTGGGTAGTCGTATAAGACTTGAGCTCTGGTGCAAGCCCCTGGTGAAATCTCCTCGCCTTCTCTAACTCTGTCGGAATCAATCCCGCACCAAATCGACTCAGGCGATTGAATTTCGAGTCATACTCATCAACTGTCATATTCCCTTGCTTCAGATGGAGGAACTGGTCGTAGAGACCATCTCTGACATGAATAGGAAAGAATCTCTCATAAAATACATCATAAAACTGCTTCCAAGTGATCCCAGTGCCTAATCGTCTCTTTTCCGCTTTCCACCAGTGGTGAGCATTATCTTCTAACAGTAAGTCCACTGCTGTCATCCAATCTCGAGCTGGCAACTGGGAAGCCTTCAGTAGCTTCTCGGTACTAAGAAGCCACTGTGACACCTCTAATGGCTTCTCCGTCCTTCTAAAGGCCTTGGGGTTCATATCTGTGAAATTCTTGATAGAGCCTTCATAGGGATGCAGAGCCGGTACTGGTACTGGTACTGGAGGTGGTGGTGGAGGTTTAGCCATAGCTGCCATCATCGTCTGTCTCATCAGCTCAGTCTGCTGCCACTGAGCCTACATCATGGCATACATAAACTGACTAGAAGGGCTCCCATCAGTCGGTGGTGGTGGCATCTGAGGTCCCGACTGTGGGAGAAACTGCTGAGGGAATGGTGGTGGAGGAGGCAGTGGTACATTCCCTCCCAGTGGCATGGTAGTAGTCTGTCCAGCCTGGCTGTCTGGGGGTGCTGCGACCTCTGGGTACTCCGTCGTCGGTGTCGTAGTAGGCTGCGACAGTCCTGGCTGGTATGGTGTTGCTGGAGTCATGGGAGGATTCTGTCCCTCTGAAGTAATCTCCTCACCAGATGTGAGGGCCAAGGCAGAAGTGCGTCCGCTTCGTAGATTCATACTGTTGGCACGAGGAAGATAAGTTGATTTTAGGAAAGATTAGATATGTAGTAAATCGAATAATCAAGGAAGTTCCGAAAAGATTGGAAGTCAAGAGATAGTAGTAGTTCTAGATGAGATATTCTTATTCCTATATGCAGGCTTGTTGGGCACAGTCATGTAACCCAACAATATTAAATTGACCTGCATGGGCCATCACAAAAATATGTAACGCCCCAGTCCCAAAATACGTAGGACCAAGTACGTGAACATGCCAGCAGCACATATACGAAGAACACTCCAATATATGGAATCCTCATATATGCACATAAGCTGTAAATAAATAATCACAGGCCAGAATAACATATCTAATCTCATCACAGCTCAACACAGAAGATAATGAAGTCCAAATAAATAAATAAGAGTATCAAAAGATAGCCGGGTGAACATACTCACTCCAAACAGCTATGAAAAATAGTCTCACAAGATCCGAGTCCGACCTCCACAAAATAGAAAGAAAAGAGATATAAAATAATGTCTACAACTGTCTCAGATAAGAAAATGACTAGAAGTCATAAGGCACTGCCTCGTCATCAATGTAGGATAGCTCCAATGCTGCTCCGTACTCCTGTGGAAAATCGTCTAAACCTGGAGAGATAACCAGGTCCTCAGGGGACATAGCAAGATAGAAGAAAACACCATGCCATATAAACTGTGATAATATAATAAGGAAAAAGGTATGCATGTAATCGGGTTCCTGACCATTCTACTGTGAATATGCAGTTGAGATACATTCCTTCGATGCATGAGTCCTGGCTGAATATAGGATCCGGTATAGTCCCCTCTTGGGCACCAGTGACGAAGAGCATGACGTTCAAAAACGACAGTGGCCAACCTGAGAGGCTCATACCCGTATCTCCAGCAGAGCTTCCGGGTTACAAGGGATGTGCAATCGAAGCCCATACGTCAGGTAATGTTCTCCCCACCCAATGCCTAGTATCATCATCTCCATGACTGACATGTACCTCTAGTAACCGCCAAGTCTTCTAGCATGCAATTCTATTGGCAGTTACCCTTATCCGTCGCACGCTCCATACGTATCGGTGGCCAGCCGACTACGCAAAAATGTGTCCTATATGTGACTCACATCACGTGATACAACAAGTGTCAAGGCCGTATGAGATATACCAATACCTCAACATCAATGGGTGGTCAATAAACTAAGTCAATGCAAGAGAATAAATAAAGCAAGATAACGACCGATAGAGTCGCTTGCACCCAAGTGTGACTTGGACGCACAGTTTAAATATCACGAAATAAAATGCTGAAAATAACAACTGAAAATAAGAATATAATAATCACAGAGTAAGGTGGCAAGGTATCTTGCCTGGTGGTGCAAAGTGGCAAGTCCAAGAGTAGCAAGTGTCAGCACCAAAACTCAAAAATCAAAGATGACTCCAAACGCTGAAACAAACATCAAAAATGATCTCGGTGAAGAAGATATACCTTGGAAATGCCTGTCCAAAAGTCAAATTCTGGAACAGGGACAAAATCGTAATTTCGGGTCAAAACGATGTCCGCCGTTGGACCCGCTTTGCACCGAAATGCGTGCCAAATCTACGGTCTCTAAACTCATCAAACTACATGTCTATAGTTTTAGTTTGAGGAGAGGAACTCAACGGTATGTCCAGTTTTGGATTCCGAGGAGCTGTGTACAAAATCGTCCGTTTGAGTGGGTCGCGGGCCCGCCAAAATTGGGTTCTGATTCGACCTTCTCAGAATCGAACCAAACTTGGCATGCAAGACCAGAATTTCGATCCGGACCTGTTGGCACAAGTTTTGTCTTGATCCGACGACTGTACACGAAGTTATGGGCAAGTTTGCAAATCGTCGATACGGGGGTATCTCGACGGATACGCGTTGATTTCGTCGCGCACACGCAACAAAATCGAGTCACGTCAGTTCCCACACATCGGTAACGTCCATACGTACCTTTCGATGCGTATAGCGCGCGACCACGTCGCCCGGTTTGTCGGGGCGTACGTCGTATCGGACAAAATTCAGAAATTTAATATAACTAAGCACAGGTTTTTCCTCAACTCCAACATCAATCTACTTTTTACACGCAAATCGAAACGACGATCCAGAAGATGCGTTGCGATCTCGGTTATATTGGCTTTTACTATTTTTTAATTATTTCCTACAGTACTTTACTGTACAGCAAGAAAATTGGCCGACAAGTTGTCGGTTTAAAACAGTTTTATAGTAGTACAAAAAACAGATTTTTGTTCAACTTCGTCTCAATTTTTTGGGCAAGTCGATGGGTTATTTTTGAAATCCATCTAGAGAATATCGAAGAGGGTCAAGTCTACTTTCCATAAAATTTTACGGATCGAAAATCGGTGCTACGAGTTAAAAGTTACATCGTCGGGAAGTAGGGTACCTTGAGTGGGAAAACTGCTCCGTGGGTGACGCGGGGCTGACTTCCGATGCTCCGGTCGTCGCACACAAAGCTCTGCTGGTGAAACGAATTCGTGGCGAAGGGGGTATGATCAGCCTCAACTTTCATTTTGGAAGTTTCGGGTTTTGAGGCTTGTGAAGGAAGATGTATTTATATCCACTGTATCAAAACCTAATACGAATAGGTTTTAAACAAATAATGAGAATCCCCACCCCCATGGGTTGGGTTGCTCGCGCTCATAGCAGCAAAGCTGCTGGGTTGACTTGTTGCGGGGTCGGGTCTAAAGTGTTGAGGGGGGTCGGTTTTTGGTTTAGCAGCTACAAGCTGCTGAGTAATTAAGTTGTGGGGGTCGCCCCC
>JANAVB010034417.1:70204302-70559302 GCA_029216955.1 Iris pallida | reverse complement strand
TCACAATTTTTAAATGGTAACTTTATTTGATCAATCAAAACAACCTTATCACATCATTAATATATTTTTATTTTATTTCAAAAATTTATGATATTAGCAATCCAACATTTAAGTAAATTTTCAAATAATCTTATCAGTCATAAAATCTTTTTTTTTATGAAATTTGATATCCAAATTCATAATTTTTTAAAAAAACCAAAATCTAAATAGATTTGTAAGTCCTCAATCTTAGCACACAATTTAAAATAAAGAAAAATTCTCAAAATTTGTTTTCAAAACTTTCAAATATTTTAAACCAAAATTCACCATCCAAACTTCCATTTAAAATTCAAAATTTACTAAAAACGAAAATCGCAAGTTGTACGACGCAAATTTAAATAATTTCTACAACCACATTTGAAATCTAAGATCATTTTCAAACCCAATTTATAACTGTTCAAAGATGTATAACTATAACCCAATAAATCATATATATCACAACTCAAAAAAAAAAAATTAATTTTATATTTGATCAAAGAGGTATAACTATAACTCCATAATTCATAAATATCAAAACTCAAAAATCCAATCAATTTCTCAAATTAATGGTATAAAGATTCTAGCTATTTTTTTCGTACAGTATCAATCCTATGGTGTTTACTATTTAGAAATCTCAAGATTAAAACTTTCCTTGGTAATATTCTACTTTACAAATTACTAATCATTAAATCACACCTTTTAAAAAAAGCTTTTTAACTCAATTAGAGTCTTAAATGTATTCCAATTGCCAATATAACCATTTTGGCCATGTGTTTAACCGATGAGCATATACTAGTGTAGTCATCTTCCTAGTTGACTCTAAGCACGAAAAGAGGAATCAATGGTAGAAAGGAATCAAGCAAGATGCAATTCAAGGAAGTCAAACGAGAGTCCAAAATTTGAAGCCAAGGGAAGAGGTCAAGCTGTATGGATGAGATTCCTAGATTCTAATCCTATGTTGCAGGCTCACATCGGTACAATAACATAACCGAAGTGACAAACTCAACCTGCAGGGGCCACTACAAAAATATGTAACACCCCAGTCCCAAAATACTTAGGACTAGGTACGTATCCATGCCAGCTGCATACATACGAAGTATACTTCAATATATGAAAACTCGTATGTATACATAAGCTGTAAAATACAGTAAACCAAGAGTAATCTAATCTCATCCACAAATGAAGAATAAAAGATATCATAAAATCAACAGTAATAAGTCTTTGTACAATACGTTGGGCGGAGACAAAGTCCACTAGCAACTATCTCAAATAAAAGGTACAAGAAGGAATAGATAAAATAACAAGACTAGCCAAGTACAATCATCTTCGAAAGAATGGAGAAGATCACGGCCTCGACTAGAACACCTGCAACTATCACAGAAGTACACACCTGGAGAGATAACCAGGTCCTCAGAGAGACGTAATAAGATACAATAAACATGCCAAATAAATACTGAATATAAAATATGCCACAAACAAAAGTAAGTGACAAGACAACAATAAGGTACTCTAACTATACTAAAGTGAACATGCAGTTAAGAACAAACCTTTTGTCGTATGAGCCCTGGCTGTAAATGGGATCTGGTATAGTCCCCACTTCGGCACCAGTGACCACAGCACATGACGTTTAAAAAACGACAGTGGCAAACCTGAGGGGCTAAACATACTCGTATCTCCAGCGAAGCTTCCGGGTTACAAGGAAATTGCAATCAAAGCCCATACGACAAGGAAATGTTCTCCCCACCCAATGTACCTATTATGTCGCATCTACGACCACGTAACACTACTAACCGTCAAGTCTTCTAATATACAACTATTGACAGTTAGACCTAACGCATGCGCACTGGAGATCAGCCAACACGCAAGGACCTCTACATGCTGCTCGTCTCACACATTGTCGTGGTACAACCGTGTCAAGGTATATGCAATACACTACAAACGGTAGCCTCTTAACTCTAAGTCCATATGCAACCAAAGGATAATAACAAAGTACAGCTAATATCACTGAGCAGACAGTAAATTAAACTAAATATAAACAGCATAATGACAAGGTATCTTGCCTGAGGTTATGTGCAAAAGAGAATAATCCATAGCTCGAACCGACAAATAAACAAAGCAAAAAAAGCCAATCCCGCAGATGACTCCGGATGCTGCAACAAACATCACGAACGAGTTTGGAATAAAATATATGCCTAGAAAATGCCTGCCCAAAAGTTAAATTTTGGAACAGGGGCAAAATCGTAATTTGATCAATACGATGTCCACCGTTGGACCCGCTTTGCACCGAAATACGTGCCAATATCTGCGATCTCTAAAGTCGTCAAACTACATGTCTATAGATTTGTTTTGATGAGATGAATCCAACGGTATGTCCAATTTTGGATTCTGGTGTGCTGTGCACAAAATCGCCCATTGAGTAGGATTGTGGGCCCGCTAAAATGGCGTCCCGATCAACCTTCTCAGAATTGAACCAAAATTGGCTCACAGGACCAAAAAAATATTTTGAGTCCAATGGGGCAAGTTTCGTCGCGATTTGATGAGTGTACACGAAGTTGTGACTTAATTTGCAAAGGGTCGATATAGGGGTATCTCGACGGATACGTACTGATTTCGTCGCGCACATGCAACGAAATCGAGTTCCGTCAGTTCCCACACGTCGACAACATCCATACGCGCCTTTCGATATATATAGTGCATGACCACGTCGCACGGTTTGTCGGGGCGTACGCCGTATCGGGTGTTTTTCCACTTTTTGAAAACAGAATTTATAATTTTTCGTGAAACTTTAACAACGTATAACTTTTTAAACACTAGATGAAAAGTGAAGCCAGAAGGTGCGTTACAATCTTGGTTATGTTATCTTTGATTTCCTTCAATTAGTCTCTATAAAATCCTTTTGTACGAAAAGAAAAGTGGCCTGGTGTTTTAAAATAGTTTTTAATATTCCAGAAAAGTGGTTTTTCTCCAACTTTGTCTCGATTTTTCGAGCAAGTTGGATGGGCACTTCAAAATCCACCTAGGGGATCTCGAAGAGGGTCATGTGGGCTTTCTACACGAATTTACGGATCTAAAAATAGAGTTAAGATGAGAGAGATATCGATCGAGAAAGTTGAGTACCTTAAAGTGGAAAACTGTTGTGGTGTTTGTTGTTGATGTCGTCGCGAGGTGCTGCTGTCCGAGGGCTTGCCGGTGATGAGAGGGGAGGAGGAAGGAAGGAGGAAGAATGATGGAAGAGATTAGGAGGAGAAAGGAAATTAGGGTTTTAATTTGGTTGAAGGTGGTATATAAATACATGCATAATGGGAGGGAAAGGTTCAGCCAAACATATGGCTGCTACTACTTGCTTTGTAAAGGGGGGTCGGCCAAGCACAATGCAAATGGTGCTGCTGCTCTTTTGCATGCATATGGTCGACTCCCACATGGTGGGGCCGACCACTTAGGTGTTTCTTTCTTCTTCTTTTTTTCCAAATCTTTTTTTTTCTTATCCTTACCACTTATGTATATATATATATATATATATATATATATATATATATATATATATATATATATATATATATATATATATATATATATATATGTACATATCTATATATATACCTCCAAAAATCTCCACAAATTCAAAAGAAAATTTTAATCTTATCTACCCATATATAAAATCAATTTAAACTTATGTACATATATAGTTAAATTCATTTGACAACAAAATTAACTAAATAATAATAATAATATCTAATAGAATAAATCTGTTTATTTAGTCACCATAAATTAACTTTAATAAAATAATAAAAAATAGTCCATTGGGTGAACTTACCACACACCCTCATTTCAGTCCAGAAAATTATACAACGTGTTGTAAAATATTTTTAATAATAAAATACCAATAATTTTACAAATATTTAAATAATTAAAAATTGTACATAAAAGTATAAAATAATTTAGAAAATATTTCTACGTACATAAAATATGTCTACATGGCCATCTTGGTCCCATCCCATGCCTTCATGGGCTTAAATTTGGTTCGGGCCCAGTTCGGGCTGAATTGGACAAACCGGATCATCTAAAAATCAATATATAAAATAATATTTAACTAAAATACTTTAAATAAGTCCATTCACAATTTGGTCTAGTTTTTCCAGTTTGGACATCACCATGGCTAGGCTTTCCCCGGCATGGCTAGTACACTAGTCCAGGCACATTGCTACATCTTTCGTGCCAAAATTCATGGTAGTCTTGTGTTCCAAAATTCAACAATGGCTAAGGTCATTTCTAATGAAATAAAAAATCATAATTTGCATAAATTAATTTTTAAGTCTAATAAAATAATAAAAATAATAATAAAAAATAGGGGATTTTACAGAAATCCTTTTTCGATTCTGTGCCATTAATATAGACATCATTTGGTACGTGAACCGAGGAGTTTGGTATGATTCATTCGAATGACTCGGGATTCCAAGAGCCATATACTTCTATACAACTTGTTGATAACCGTCTATAAATATGCCTGAAGAGAGAAAAAAACTTTACTTTCTCAAAAATTTCTATCTTTCCAAGAAAAGAACTTCTTCTTTCTCTATTCCATCGAAAGATTCAAAATAATGGCTCCCAAAGCTTCGTCCAAGGCACCATCAGCAAGCAAAGGCAAGGAAAAGTCGGTCGATGATTTAACTGAGACTGTCCCCGACGTAGTTCAACCGTCGATCAAGGATAAAGCCCTACTTTTGTTGCTGAGGAAAAATCCTTGTATTTTTTTCATTCATTGTATGCAAACAAAAATCCATAAGGCTATGCGCCAACAAGTCTTGACACATGATTGAGAAAACTCAGCTAAAAAATATGCAGACTAAACTATCCATTACGCTCATAGTTGTTGTTGTGAAGCTTCAACAGAAAATGAGTATTTTGGATTATGCGCTTCTGTAAGTTGCCGTATGAGCATAAGCAACTTGCACTTATGCGCCCCTTGCATTATACGTCATAAAAAATTTGGCCTTGATGACAGTAATGGATACGTGCACGAACTCCATGTGCCTATTTTTTGTCATTTAAATGACAAAGATACAAAATTTGATTAAGTCATTTGGTTGATCTTCTTTTTTTCTACTTTGTAGTCCAGTTTCCAGTCGACTTGCTTTGAGAATCGTACTTGGATACACCAGAGGGATTACTAAGCAAAAACTACTCTGACCAAGTATCTTAAATAAGGGCCCAAATAAATAAGGATCAACCTTCCTTGAGACAATAGATAATTATTGGTCAAACCAAGAGCTTTCTGGAGTAGATGATGAACAACAAGAAGTTTTTCCAAAACAACGAAGAATTTTTAAGGCCAACTTTTCTATTTGGCGGTGCCTTGACTTTAACAGAGAATGACACCACAAAAATCAAAAAGGACAAACATGCTTGGATAATTGTTTTAAACAACAGTAAGATGTTTGTACCATCTACAGAACGTCACCTACCCTTGACAGATTATGCTCATATCACGTTTTCAAGAAAGATGGAATATTTGATTGCCCCAACACAGGTCGGTGCTCCTGCTGGACACATCAAAGACAAACTTCCTACCTTGAACATGATCAGAAGATCATCGAAGAAGCATGGTCAGGAACAACAAAGGAGCCATCCGCCGTAAGTTTATCAACGACTGGAGATCAGGCCAAAGGTATTGAATCTTCCAAATAGATCTGACGTCTATTTTTTGTTTTCAATATTATAATCTTTTTTATGATAGCTACTCTGGAGGTTCTTCCCCTTCTATCTGTAGTGGAGACTCAAACAACTACTGTGCCAATGACACTACTAACAGGGCACACCTAGAGAGTATGGACAGAATTTATGTGTGAAGTTTTTATTCTCTCTTGCTGAATGGAATTCAAGGGATTGTAGAGTGTCACTCCTATTTTCTGTTAGACGTATTTTCGGTATACGTATACAAAATTTTGATAATTGTCAGGTGACCCGTATTTTGACTTATCTTCTTTAGCCTAGTATTGGTTTAATCTTGACTTGGTTTAATTTGATTTGGTTCAACTTAGCTTGGTTTGGTTTGGGCTTGGGTTGAGATGAGTTGGCTTGGTATATATACTAACCTCTCTCTCTCTCTCCTCCATTACTTCTCATTTACTTTTTCATCTTCTTCATTTACTCCTCCCACCTACCAAGCCCTAGGCAAGTGCAACTTGCTTCATGATGGATCTCAAATTTTATTATTCTATTATCTTCCTTGCTTGATTCTAAACCTCTTTAGAACATAGAGTTTTTGGTTTTGATGGTTACATTTTTGTAGATCTAAGTTTGTAATTTTTCTAATTTTTCTTGGTTTTGATCTCATTAAGTTTGTTATTTCCTAGACCTAATGGTTCAATGTTGTGGGGAATTTAATTTTGCCTAATTTTGGCTTTTGAAACGTTTAATTTTGACTTCGTTTGAAGAAGTAATGGCATTTTTGTGTTCATGGGTTCCAACAAATCTTTGGTGCTGTCGGGACGATGAACAGCGTCATACGCGCGTTTCCCGTACGATTTTTTGTCGTGCGCCCGCATACTGTGCATCCGCGCGCTGAGTGTTTCGTAAGCCGCGCACCCGTACAATTTTCTGTCGTACGTCCGCGCGTCGTGCCTCCGCACCATGCGCAACGTACACCCGTGCGCTTTGTGTTTCATGCGCCGCACGCTCGTACGATTCGTTTGTCGTACGCCAAGCGTCGTGCTTGTGAGATCCGCACGCCGTAGCCAGTTTTGTCTGCACGCGCCGCGCGTCCATGTGCAAATCACCCTAAATGACTGTTTTTGCTTGTTTAAGCTGTTTTGTAGCTAAAATCTTGAAAAACTCAAAACATGAAAGTTGTAGATCTTTGTCTTGGCTTCAAGAATCTTTATGTCTCACTTAAATTGGAGTTCATATGTAATTGATAGTTTCAAATCACCCATGAATGTCTTCGAACTTCCTTGTATGTTTATGTATTTAGCCTAAATTGCGGTGACCAGACTTGACCACTTGATGTTCTTGAATTAGTAACTTAAACATGATAATATGAACCCATTTTGATAATCTTGATAGTTGCCCATTGAGGAACACTCCTGACAAGCACTCTTGATATGACAAGTAAACTTGACATGACATATAAAATCTTGATTGCTGTTGTGACAGCAATTCATGTCTTGCTAGTGTAGCTCTTGCCTTGACTCCGTTGTTGATTGTTCCTGTACCAGCTACCTTTCTCGTCTTGCATCATGTCTAGGATATGGATTCCTGGTAACCACGGTCAGGGATTCATAATGAATCTGACTAGGTTAATGACTAGATTTATTAAGTAGTTCATATAGAAAGATTTCTCAGTTACAGGCGATCCCGTTATTCCGACCACACCTGTGGACTTGAAGCCTGCCGATGAGTAGGGCACATTCCAGCACACTGTCATGTATTGTACTTCTTGAATCATGAGTACTAAAGTGCACCAGTAATCTTGATAACCCTTGTAACTCTTATAACCCTGCCTGGATAACCTGGATAGTCTGTAGGGCTTGTGATTGCAAGAACATCTCATTACATCTTGTTAGTAATTAGGCCTGTGATAACCCTAGTTAGCTAATCTTAGTAAGCCGTAGGACTTGATTAGTCGTTCCTATATGATTGCCTTGTGATCAACATGGGAATTATATTCCACTTCTTGTTTCTTAACGCAAGCTAGTATTTTCTTCTATCTCTTGCCTTTCACGTTATTTAATTATGTTCTTTTATCATTTCTCATATTCTTTACATGCTGGTTTTAGTTCGTAAGTGGAGCCTCTCTTGTGGCACTTGTCCTTTATAGGGTCTGACCCAGCTGGTTTTTTATGGCCAGATTTTAGAGTGATACCCGAGGATCTACCTGCCTTTCATCCAGATGGTGAACATTCATGATATTCGTTAGCATTTCTGGTGGAATAGCATAAAGAGAAAGATAGCTCGGTTTGTCTCATATTGTTTAGTTTGCCAAAAAGTCAAGGTTAAACATCAGAAACCAGCTAGACTTCTTCAACCTTTACCGATACCATAATGGAAATAGGAAATTTATTACCATGGATTTTTTAACTGGGTTATCTAAATCTCTAGCTAGGAGAGATGCAATATGGGTTATAGTTGACCGACTTACTAAGGTAGCTCATTTTCTCCCTTTCAGAATTGGTCAGTCGATAGATCAGCTAGCAGAGATGTACCTCAGGCAGATAGTCAAACTGTATGGAGTGTCAGTCAGCATCATATCAGACCGAGGTTCGAGATTTACATCACACTTTTGGCAGAGTATTCAAGAGAGTTTGGTAACTCGTCTCAAGTTTAGTTCAGCTTATCATCCACAAACTGATGATCAGTCGGAGCGTACGATTCAAACTCTTGAAGATATGTTACGATCCTGTACACTTGACTTTGGTGGTTCGTGGGAAGATCACCTACATCTAGTGGAGTTCTTCTGTAATAACAATTTTTAGGCCAGTATCCAGATGGCACCATTTGAGGCACTGTATTGCAGAAAGTGCAGATCATCTTTAGCTTGGGATGATATAGGCAAGAGGCAGATGCTTGGTCCTGAAATGGTTACTCAGACTATCGAAGTGGTCAGACAAGTTAGAGATCATCTTCGAGTTACACAAGATCGTCAGCGCCATTGGGCCGATTCTCATCGGCGTCCTTTTGAGTTTTCTATCGGCACCACATATTTCTTAGGATATCGCCTACCCGTGGCATCATTGGATTCGGCGTATAGGGAAAGCTTAGTCCTAGGTATATAGGGCCATTTGATATTCTCGAGCGAGTAGGTGATGTATCATATCGTATCGCTCTTCTGTCGTCGTTACGTGAGGTATATGATGTATTCTATGTATCCCAATTGCGACGGTACATCCCGGATACGAGCCATATCCTTGATTATTTGGAATTGGTTGTTAGTATCAACCTTTCATATGAGGAAAGGACCGTATCCATATTGGACCGAAGAGAGAAGGTACTCAACAACAAGACTACTAGTTTAGTCTGTGTTGCTTAGGGCCATCACTCCTTGGGTGAGTCAACTTAGGAACGTAAGGATGATATATGATCACGATATCCACACATGTTTGGATCATAAGGTATAATGTCTTTCTTATGCCTTATGCTTTTAATTCCTTGCTTGCATGAATGATTGCTTGATTGACTGCTAGTCGTAAATAGCTAGTATTAGTATAGCTTGTCCTGACACCTCTAGCCTCTTGATTAAATTTTGAGGACAAAATTCTTTTAAGGTGGGTAGAGTTGTCACTCATATTTTCTATTATACATATTTTCAGTATACGTGTACAAAATTCTGACATTTGTCAGGTGACCCATATTTTGACTTGTCTCGCTTAGCCTAGTCTTGCTTTAATCTTGACTTGGTTTAATTTGGTTTGGTTCAACTTGGCTTGGTTTGGTTTAGAGTTGGGTTGAGATGAGTTGGCTTGGTATATATACCAACCTCTCTCTCTCTCTCTCTCTCTCTCTCTTTCTCTCTCTCTCTCTTTCTTTCTCTCCTCCATTAATTCTTATTTACTTCTTCATCTTCTTCATTTACTCCTCCTACCTACCAAGCCCTAGGCAAGTGCAACTTGCTTCATGATGGATCTCAAATTTTATTATTCTAATGTCTTTCTTGCTTGATTCTAAGCCTCTTTAGAACTTAGAGTTTTTGGTTTTTATGATTATATTTTTGTAGATCTAAGTTTGTAATTTTTCTAATTTTTCTTGGTTTTGATCTCTCACTACAACAAAAAGGCCTATTAATAACGCTGATAAGACGTATTGATGATGCCTGATACCTAAGCGTTATCAAAGTTCGAAATACCTTTTTTCTATGACGGTTTGGGCTAATTCTGGGCTTTTTATAACGTTTATAAAACAAAACGTTATTAATATTTTAGAGTGGTGGCAAACCTGTAATATTTTGCAAACTTATTAATATTAATTCTTCTCCTTCTATTTTCCCTCTCCTCCTCCTCTTCCTCTTCCTCCGCTCCCATGCTCAGATTAGAGTTAGGTTTAAGGTTTCTCCACCGATCCATCCGTCCGATCCCCTCCGCCATGGACTCCGACGGGGCCTCCGTCGCCCTCTTCTCCGTCGACCTCCTCGAGCGCAACATTGCCAGGGGGCGCAGCACCATCACCTCCATGGCCTCCGGCAACGACGTCATCATCCTCGGCACCAGCAAGGGCTGGATCATCCGCCACGACTTCGGCCTCAGCGACTCCTTCGGTCCGTCCCAAAACCTAACCCTAATTTCCTACCCCCTCCCCTCTTCCCGTTAATTTTTTTTCTTCCCTAGTTTAATCTCTTCGATCCGACGCTCGCAGATCTCGACTGCTCCGGCGGCCGAGGCTGGCGACCTACCACCTGCGGACCATCGCTCCCCTGGTGAGGGACCTCTGCGGGAAGCACGGATGCCATACGACACCGCAGGCTTCCTCGAGGCCAACAGGAGGACGGTGAAGGTCCTCAAGAGCGTCGCGCTCCAGGCCCGCGACCTTGTATTAATGCTCTAGGTCAAGCAATGGCAAGAAATCAAATCTGAGGCTCTAGGTCTCCTTCTTACCAAATTCAGGCACTGCCTGAGATTCTTACTGGATCGATGCTTTTAAAGGTAAATCTGCTTATGTGAATTAATGCTTTCACAACTTATACTTGTACAGATCCCTTCAAAACTGATTGGGGCAATTCCAACCAATATTAGGTAATTTGGCACTATGCGAGCTTAGTCTTTCAGCAATATATGATGTTAAGTTTTGTTCAATGCTATCATAATAACACCACGTTCTGCCACATAAGTAGAATATGCAAAATGCACATACACCATTCTGACCTTGCTAAAAAGTCAAATTTTACTATTATTTCTGGGATCCGTTGCAATAGATTCTACTAGATTACATTTCAGCAGCTTGAGTGTCTAGTAACATACATTGATTCAGCAAAGTGGCCTTGGTATTCTACCAAGAACAGCTTAAATGTTTACATATCGTCCATACATACATAAAACAGGATTTTATTTTATCGAGAGCCCAATGCTCTACCACTTTACTCTCTAAGTCACATGTATGTATAATGAACAAGTATATATTTGATGGGGTTCATCCATTGTCGAAAATTGCAACGGACTCAAATGTTTCCTTTATTTATGTATGTTTTTCAGTGGCAAGATTTAGCACATTCAGCAAAAACTCGGTCATGCTTTTGGAGATTTATTTTATTGCAGCTATCCGTCCTACGAGCTGACCTTGTAGGCTGTGAAATTGCTGAAATTGAGGCAGTGTTGGAGGAAGCTGCGGAGCTTGTAGATGAATCTCAACCGAGAAAACCATGTTACCACAGGTTAATTCCAGAACCAGAAAACATCGATCAGGCTATTACTTTTTCTTTTCCTTTTTAAATTTTATCTTGATTATATTGTGTGCTGCAGTACCTATAAAGTTCAATATGTGTTGAAAAGTCAGGACGATGGTTTATGGAAGTTTTATAGAGGTGGAATCCAGAGTACCTTTTGATTTTCTCAGCTAATCAAATAATAGGTTAACAACTTGCTATAAGCCATCATTTGCTCTTCAACGTCCTGGTCAGGCATGCATTTGCCGCGAAGATGATCAGTTAGTGATTTGATTTATCAGTTTTCTTGGCCACTTTAACATCCCTTTAAATTCTGTTTGTTTCAGAAGTTGTACATATGTTATTTGAAGAAGATGTGCATTATCTTCATCAAAGCTTTACAAATGTAGCTGTGTTGTTCGCTCGTTCCTGTCAATGTAAAACTCTCACGATGTGTAGTGACCATTTCCCTCGTTTTTAGCTTTTTTTTTTTTGCATTTGCTTCATTCTTGTTTCCTTTGGAGGAATTCAGACTATAGAATTTGTTGTGGGCAACTGATAGTGGCAAGATGTAATTACAAGTAGGATAGTTGTTGGCTTTGCATGTAATTTTCTTTAAAATTTTACTGGCAAACAGTTATTGGTATTCTGATCCAATTTCAAGTTTATTTCCATTTGGCCAGTGAACTGAAACTATTGTGCCAACCAATGGTTCTTTTAGGGATATGATTGTTATCCCTTATAACAAACTTATCATTGTATATATAAGCATAGCCACACATCCATTCTGGGTTGCTGGCTCTATTAGATTTGATTTTTAGGCCTAACAATTATATATGGACTGATTTAGTTGTCTTCTCTTTTTCTCAGGATTTTACTGGTGTTTCGACTATCGTTTATCTTTCATGATTATTGGTTATGTGGCCAAGTTTTGATGCGGACAATTTTGGTAGTTGTAAATATATATATGTATTTGGATATTCTATTTTGAGAATGTAATGAAGATGTTGATATGTACTCTATTTTGAGAAATGTAATAAAGATGGTGATATATAATGTTAAATTTTTGGAATGTAATATATAATGTGCAGTATAGAGCGTTATAAATTTGCTAATTTGAATAATATAAAGTGTTATAAATGTGCTGCATTGAGCCTATACATATTATCTATTCATAATGTTTTACAAAAGTCCTGAATTGTGCACTATATATTAAATATTCATAACGCTTTTATAGAAACTATTTATGACGTTTTTTTTAAAACACTTTTAAAAAACATTAATAACACCCGTTTTCATAACGGTTGCTTTGAAAAAAAAGCGTCATGGTTTGTCATTAATGACGCTTTTTAGCCGTCATTAAAAGGATTTTTTAGTGTAGTGTCTTTTAAGTTTTTTATTTCCCAGATCTAATGGTTCCATGTTATGGGGAATTCAATTCTACCCGATTTTGGCTTTTGAACCGCTTGATTTCGACTTCGTATGAAGAAGTTATGGCATTTTGTGTTCAAGGGTTCGGGCACATCTTCGATACTGTCGGGACGATAAACAGTGCCGCGTGCCAGCGCACTGTGCCTCCACGCCATGCACGTCGTACCTCCGTGCCATGCGCATCGTGCCTCCGTGCCATCCACGTCGTGCATCCGTGTGTTGCACGTTTCGCGTGCTATGCGCCCGCACGATTTTCTGTCGCACGCACGTGCGCCGTGCCTCCGCGCCATGCGCGGCGTACATTCGCATGCTGCGAGTTTTGCAAGCCGAGCCCCCGTATGATTTTTTACTGCTCCATCTCGTGTCGTGCCTCCGTACCGTGCACCCGCGCGATGCGCGTTTCGCGTGTCGTGTGCCGTGCATGTTTCGTTTGTCGTACGCCAGGCGCCGTGCTTGCGTGATCCGTGCGTCGTAGGCAGTTTTGTCCGTGTGCACAGTGCACAGCATATTTTGTACACCGCGTGCCCGCACGATTCGTAGGCAGTTTCATCCTAAATAACTGTTTTTGCTTGTTTAAGCTATTTTGTAGCTAAAATCTTAGAAAACTCAAAACATGAAAGTTGTAGATGTTTGTCTTTGCTTCAAGAATCTTCCCGTCTCACTTAAATTGGAGTTCATATGTAACTTGTAGTTTCAAATCACCCATGAATGCCTTTGATCTTCCTTGTATGTTTATGTACTTGGCCAAAGTTGTGGCGACCCGACTTGACCACTTGATGATCTTGAATTAGTAACTTGAGCATGATAATATAAACCCATCTTAATAATCTTGATAGTGGCAAATCGAGACGTACTCCTGACAAGTTCTCTTGACATGACAAGTAAACCTGACATGACATATAAAATCTTGATTGTTGTTGCGATAGCTATTTCTGTCTTGCTAGTGTAACTCTTGTCTTGACTCCGTAGTTGATTGGGCCTGTATAAGCTACCTGTCTCATCTTACATCATGTCTAGGACATGGATTCCTGGTTACCAAGGTCAGGGATTCATAATAAATTTGACTAGATTAATGACTAGATTGATCAAGTAGTTCATATAGAGAGATTTTCCAGTTACAGGCGATCCCGTTATCCCGGCCACACCTACAGACTTGTAGCCTGCCGATGAGTAGGGTACATTCTAGCACACTGTTATGTGTTGCTCTTCTTGAATCATGAGTACTAAAGTACACCAGTAAAGTTAATAACTCTTGTAACCCCGCCTGGATAACCTGGATAGTTTGTAGGGCTTGTGACTGCAGGAACATCTCATTGCATCTTATTAGTAACTAGGCCTATGATACCCTAGTTAGCTAATGTTAGTAAGTCGTAGGACTTGATTGGCCATGCTTGAATGATTGTCTCATGATCAACATGGAAATTATATTCCTCTTTATGTTTCTTAATGCAAGCTAGTGTTTTCTCCTATCTCTTATCTTTCACATTATTTAATTATGTTTTTTTATCATTTCTCATATTCTTTACATGCTGGTTTTAGTTCTTAAGTGGAGCCTCCCTTGTGGCACTTGCTCTTTATGGGGTCTGACCCAGCTGGTTTTGTATGACCAAATTTTGGAGTGATACCCGAGGATCTACCTGCCTTTCAGCCAGATGGCGAACACCAGGCGTAACCGCGACAATGAGTGGGTTTTCTTATTTTTCTCTCCCACTGTAATGTAACTTATTCTTTTGAGGCATTTGGCCGCCGAGTACGTGTTAGCTCGTGTTGAAACTTTATTTGTCTGCCTAAGGGCTGTAACATAATTGACAAATCCTAGGGTTGATCATGTATGACTTAACTCTTTCTAGTCTCACATTTTGTACGTCTACCTTCATGATCATCTGAATATGTAATGTTTGGGATGTCTTACTTTGTATGTCTAATGATCTAACATCTTGTAACAATTATTTGCTTGCTTGAGATTGAGACACTAGGCTTGTTCTTGACCATAAGAGGCTGTTGGCTTGTAGATCAACCCTCATGCATCTAGACAGCCGTGATCATAATATGAGGTGGGTTGTACTTCAATGTATGTAGCTGGCAGTGTCTGTCCCCCGCTCTCCAGTATTCTGGTTCTGGGGTGTGACACGGTTTAAGTGGTGGCCCATGCAGGTCTTTTAAATAAAGATGTGTGAGGGTTTTACTGAATATATGTCTCAATCAGCATTCGTCCTTGATCTCTACCCGTGCCTTCTAATCTTCCTAATTCTTGACCTGATAAATGCTTATATCCATGATCTATCTTGGTCCTTCCTTATTGTTCCCCATGTCATTTCTTCAGTGGCATTGTTCCTAGTCCTACCGATCAGCCGGGTGGAGCACCTCCAGTGAACCAATAACAAGTGAACCAGCCGTAACCTGGGGACCAAACCTAGAACTCAGGGGCACCATATCGAGTCATGCCTTCCGGGGATCCAGAGCCACCAGTTCATCCAGTCCAGCCTGCAGAGCCTGACAATAGAGCCCTGATGGGACTCATCTGGGACTTGTTTGTATCACAAGAATGTCAGGACGATATCCTGCAGCAGACAATACAAACAGCCATGGGTAGAGTTAGTTATCAAGAGAACAATACGGCTAACAGCTTCAAGCGCCCGAACCCTCCCTTCTTTTACGGCAGTGAAGATGCTATTGCTGCTGATGCTTGGCCTTGGGATGTAGAGGTTATTCTAGAGGCAGCTCGGATTTCAAAGGAAGGAAAGGTAGCCGTTGTATGCCTGCAGTTAGTGGACTTAGCCCGCAGCAGGTGGACGATGCAAGCAGTTGGTTTGGTGATGCCTGTCTTGTAGACGGTATTCAGTAACAAATTTCAGACAAAGTACTTTAATGCAGTAGCCCGATATGATTTGCAGACAAGGTTTAGCAATCTCAAGTAGATGGAAAGGACGATCGATGGATATGCGATAGAATTTTCTAGGCTTAGTCGGTTTTCTTCCACCTTGGTGGCAACCGAATTGGACCGAGCGCAGCGATTCCAGCAGGGACTCCACCTAGAAATCATTCTAACAGTGGAGCAGTTTGACCACCAGACCTTTGATGTTGTATTGAGAGCAGCTAGGCGGCATAAATATACATCACAGAGGATAATAGATCGAACTGAAGGACAGAAGAGGCCTTATGGACAGTTGTCTCAGTCATCAACACCTGCTCCGGTCCTAGGAGGGCGACCATAGTTTCGTCGGTTAAGCACTCGACTCCGACGTACCCTCAGCAACAGAAACAGAAGCAATCTTCCATAATGGGCTACTCTCATTGTGGGAAGCCTGGACACGTAGTTTCAGAGTGTCGCAGAGCACAGGGGTTGTGCTTGGCTTATGGGGCACCGGACCACATGATAGGGTCCTGTCCGTAAAGAGCCAGTTTATCCTCGTCAACCCTAACCAGACTATCGGTTAGGGGACTAGCACTAGTACAGCAGCAGTAATACCAGCCTCTGAAGCCATTGTCGCCTTAGGCTCAAGCCTTCCAACAGCAGAGGCCGCAACAGTATGCTCAGGCCCAAGCTTAGATTCGGAGCAGGCAGAGAGGCCACCAGCAGAGGGGACCAGCACCAAAGGGACTGGGTCAAGCTATGGCTTTGACCATGGCAGAAGAATTGGCATCAGGTGAGGTGGTGGAATGTACCATTTTGTCAACTCTTTTCCAGCATCAGTATTATTTGATTCGGGTACATCGCATTCATTTATGTCTGCATGATTCACAACACGGATAGAATTGGATCTCGAGTCATTATCACTAAGACCCAATATACTTACTGGTAACGGTATTGTGGGAGTAGATAGAGTATTTTTCTCGTGTCGAATCGTAGTTAGCGGTAGAGAGTTTCCCGCTAGATTGATAGAATTTTCGACGATCGACTATGATGTGGTCCTAGGAATGGATTGGTTGAAGGATCAATATGCAAGAATAGACTGTCATATTGGCAAGATTATTTTTGGTATTCTCGGCGAAGAAGAGCTTTTGTTTTCCAGAGGCGAAGTAGAACCTTCTCCACCAATCTTGCGGATGGCAGTAGCAGAAGAAGTTCAGTTTTCCAGAGTAGTTAAAGAATTTTCTGACGTATTTCTCGAAGAGCTTCCAGTCATGCCGCCAGAGAGAGAGAGTTCACCATTGTTTTGATTCCAAGAACGACGCCAGTATCAGAGAGAGTCTACAGAATGGCACCATCGAAATTGGAGATCATGTACAAGATGATTGAAGAACTTAGAACCAAGGGAATCGTACTAATGGATCACCTTGGGGAGCCCCGATGCTTCTTATGAAAAAGAAGGATGGTACGTCAAGATTATGTGTTGATTATCGTACCTTGAATTTCGTAACAATCAAGAACAGATATCCCCTACCAAGGATAGATGACTTATTCGATCAACTCAGTAGAGCAGCAGTATTCTCGAAGATTGACTTACGGTCGGGGTACCATCAGATCAGAGTCAGAGAGCAAGACATCCCGAAGACGGCATTCAAATCTAGATATGGACATTGGGAGTTTCTCGTTATGCCATTCGGAGCGACCAATGCGCCATTAGTATTTATGGATCTCATGAATTGCATATTTATGCCTTATTTGGATCAGTTTATGATAGTGTTTTTAGACGATATCTTGGTTTATAGCAAGAGTGAACCAGAGCATGAGCAGCATCTTCGAGTAGTCCTTTAGATTCTCAGAGAGCACCAGTTATATTCAAAGTTTAGTAAGTACAAATTTTGGCTTGATCGCATTTCGTACTTAGGTCACATCATCACCAGAGGTAGAGTGGAAGTAGACCCCCAAAAGATAGTAGCTATAGAGACATGGCCAGTATCCTGCACTATCGTAGAAGTTCACAGTTTTTTAGGATTGCAGGCTATTATCGACTGTTCGTATCAGACTTTGCTCAAATTTTAGCTTCTTTGATGCAGTTGACCTACAAGGATATGCAGTTTGCTTGGACAGTAGAGTGTCAGAGTTCATTCAAGAAGTTAAAGCAAGGATTGATGATGGCACCCATTCTCACGCTTCCAAATGGGACTGGAGGATTCTCAGTTTATTGTGACGATTTAAGTAGAGGATTGGGATGCGTCTTAATGCAGCATGTCAAGGTAGTAGCTTATGCATCACGCCAGCTTCATGATCATGAGAGAAATTACCTAACCCATGACTTGGAGTTAGCAGCAGTGGTTTTTGCACTTAAGCTTTGGAGGTATTACTTGTATGGAGATCAGATAGAGATTTTTACCGACCACAAGAGTCTCAAGTATGTGTTTACCAAGAAGGATCTCAACATGCGTCAGAGAAGATGGCTAGAGTTACTAGTGGATTATGACATCAACCTGCAGTATCATCTTGGAAAGGGCAATATAGTTGCTGATGCGTTGAACAGAAGAGCAGGAGCTTATTTTCTAACATCACAACCCGAGTTATTAGCAGATCTTCAGAAGATGGGCATAGAGATAGTTCTTCCTACCAATGTGGCATTAATGGCCAGTATGCAAGTTTAGTCCAGCATAGTTGAGAGGATCAAGATAGCTCAGTCAACGGATTTTAAGCTTCAGCGACTTAGGGCGGAATGTGAAGCATGACAGAGAGTAGAGTTATGCATTCACGAAGATGGCATGCTTCGATATGGAAGACGTCTTTGTGTACCCAGTGGTGACATCAGACAAGAGATCATGGCAGAAGCTCACAGTTCACAATATTCAATTCATCCTGGTAGCATGAAGATGTATCGTGATATCCGTCAGCATTTCTGGTGGAATGGCATGAAGAGAGAGATAGCTTGGTTTGTCTCTCGTTGTTTAGTTTGACAATAAGTCAAGACTGAACATCAAAGACCAGCTAGACTTCTTCAACCTTTACCGATCCCAGAATAGAAATGAAAACATATTACCATGGATTTTGTAACTGGGTTACCTAAACCTCCAGCTGGGAGAGATGCTATATGGGTTATACTCGATTGACTCCACTAAGGTAGCTCATTTTCTTTCTTTCATAATTGGTCAGTCGACAGATCAGCTAGCAGAGATGTACCTCAGAAAGATAGTTAGATTGCATGGAGTGCCATTCAGCATCGTATCAGACTGAGATTCGAGATTTATATCTCACTTTTGGCAGAGTCTTCAAGAGAGTTTGGAAACTCGTCTCAAGTTTAGTTTGACTTATCATCCATAAACTGATGGTCAGTCAGAGCGTACGATTCAAACTCTTGAAGATATGTTACGATCCTGTATACTTGACTTTGGTGGTTCGTAGAAAGATCACCTACATCTAGTGGGGTTCTCCTACAATAACAGTTTTTAGGCCAGCATCCAAATGGCACCATTTGAGGCACTATATGGCAGAAAATGTAGCTCACCTTTAGCTTGGGATGATGTAGGCGAAAGGTAGATGCTTGGTCCAGAAATGGTAACTCAGACTATCGAGGTAGTCTAACAAGTTAGAGATCATCTTCGAGTTACACAAAATCGTCAGCGCCATTGGTCCGATTCTTATCGGCGCCCTCTTGAGTTTTCTATCATCGACTACGTATTCTTTAGGATCTTGCCTACCCGTGGCGTAATTTGATTCAGCGTACAGGGAAAGCTTAGTCCTAGTTATATAGGGTCGTTTGATATTCTCGAGCGAGCAGGTGATGTGTCCTATCGTCTCGCTCTTCCGCCATTGTTACGTGAGATATATGACGTATTTCATATATCCCAATTGCGATGGTACATCCCAGATCCGAGCCATACCCTTGATCATTTGGAATTAGTTATTGGTACCAACCTTTCGTATGAGGAAAGGCTCATATCCATATTAGATCGAAGAGAGAAGGTACTCAAGAACATGACTATTAATTTAGTCCGTGTTGCTTGGGGCCATCACTCCTTGGTTGAGTCAACTTGGGAACGTGAGGATGATATCCGATCACGATATCAACACCTGTTTGACTCATAAGGTATAATATCTTCCTTATGCCTTATGCTTTTAATTTCTTGCTTGTATGAATGATTGCTTGATTGACTGCAAGTCGTAGATTGCTAGTATTAGTGTAGCTTGCCTCGACTCCTCTAGCCTCTTGATTAAATTATGAGGACAAAATTCTTTTAAGGTGGATAGAGTTGTCACTCTCGTTTTCTGTTATACATATTTTCAGTATACATGTACGAAATTCTGATATTTGTCAGGTGATCTGTATTTTGACTTGTATTGCTTAGCCTAGTCTTGGTTTAATCATGACTTAGTTTAATTTGGTTTGGTTCAACTTGGCTTGGTTTGGTTTGGGGTTCGGTTGAGATTAGTTGGCTTGGTATATATACCAACCTCTCTCTCTCTCTCTCTCTCTCCCCTCCATTACTTCATTTACTTCTTCATCTTATTCATTTATTCCTCCCACCTACCAAGCCCTAGGCAAGTGCAACTTGCTTCATGATGGATCTCAAATTTTATTGTTTTATTGTCTTCCTTGCTTGATTCTAAGCCTCTTTAGAACTTGGAGTTTTTGGTTTTGATGGTTACATTTTTGTAGATCTAAGTTTGTAATTTTTCTAATTTTTCTTGGTTTTGATCTCATTAAGTTTGTTATTTCCTAGATCTAATGGTTTCATGTTGTGGGGAATTTAATTCTACCCAATTTTGACTTTTGAACAGCTTGATTTCGACATCGTATGAAGAAGTTATGACATTTTTTGTATTCAAGGGTTCCGACACATCTTCGGTGCTGTCGGGATGATGTACAGTGCCGCGTGCGCGCTTCGCGTGTCGTGCGCCCGTGCACCGTGCCTCTGTACCATCCACGCCGAGCATTCGCAAGCTATGCATTTCGCGCGCCCCCGCCCGCCTAATTTTATGTCGTGCGCCCGTGCGCCGTGCCTCTACGCCGTGCACCCGCGAGCTGTGTATTTCGTGTGCCGTGCGCCCGCGCGATTTGTTTTTCGCGTGCCAGGCGTCGTGCTTGCACGATCCGCGCGCCGTAGGCAGTTTTATCCGCACACGCAGTGCATTTCATGCGTAGTACGTTTCGCATGCCACGCGCTCGCGTGATTCATTTTGCTGTGCGCCAGGCGCCGTGCCTGCACGATCCGCGTGCCATGGCCAGTTTTGCCCTCGCGCGCCCGTGCACAAATCCCTCTAAATGACTGTTTTTTCTTGTTAAGTTATTTTGTAGCTTAAATCTTGAAAAACTCAAAACATGAAAGTTGTAGATCTTTGTCTTGGATTCAAAAATCTTCCTGTCTCACTTAAATTGGAGTTCATATGTAACTGATAGTTTGAAATCACCCATGAATGTCTTTGATCTTCCTTGTATGTTTATGTACTTGGCCTAAATTGTGGTGACCCGGCTTGACCACTTGATGATCTTGAATTAGTAACTTGAGCCTGATAATATGAACCCATCTTGATAATCTTGACAGTGGTCCATCGAAGCGCACTCCAGACAAGTACTCTTGACATGACAAGTAAACCTGACATGACATATAAAATCTTGGTTGCTGTTGCGACAGCTATTCCTGTCTTGCTAGTGTAACTCTTACCTTGACTGTGGTTGATTGTGCCTGTACAAGCTACCTATCTCGTCTTGTGTCATGTTTAGGACATGGATTCCTGGTTACCACGGTCAGGAATTCATAATAAATCTGACTAGGTTAATCACTAGATTGATCAAGTAGTTCATATAGAGAGATTTACATGTTACAGGCGATCCTGGTATCCCGACCACACCTGTGGACTCGTAGCCTGCCGATAAGTAGGGCACATTCCAGCACACTATCATGTGTTGCACTTCTTGAATCATGATTACTAAAGTACACCAGTAATCTTGATAACTCTTGTAATTCTGCCTGGATAACCTGGATAGTATGTAGGGCTTGTGATTGTGGGGAATATCTCATTGCATCTTGTTAGTAACTAGGCCTGTGATAACCCTAGTTAACTAATGTTAGTAATCTATAGGACTTGATTGGCCGTGCCTGCATGATTGTCTCGTGATCAACATAGGAATTATATTCCACTTCTTGTTTCTTAATGCAAGCTAGTATTTTCTCATATCTCTTGTCTTTCATGTTATTTAATTATGTTCTTTTATCATTTCTCCTATTCTTTACATGTTGGTTTTAGTTCTTAAGTGGAGCCTCCCTTGTGGCACTTGCTCTTTATGGGGTCTGACCCAGCTGGTTTTGTATGGCCATATTTCGGAGTGATACCCGAGGATCTACCTGCCTTTCAGCCAGATGGTGAATACCAGGCGTAAGCGTGGCAATGAGTGGGTTTTCTTATTTTGCTCTTCCACTCTAATATAACTTATTCTTTTGAGGCATTTGGCCACCAAGCACGTGTTAGCTCGTATTGAAACTTTATTCCTGTCTGCCTAAGGGTTGTACTTCAATGTGACCGTATTGCGACGTCGGTTGCACTTCAATGTACGTAGCTGGCTGTGTTTGTCCTCCACTCTCCAGTATTCTGGTTCTGGGGCATGACTAGAGAGGAACATTTATTTTTCCCATATCAAGACACCAACTGCTTATATGATCCAAGCTCTTGAAGCTTTCCCTGGACATGATGCCATAGTTGGGGACTTGAAGATACTACTTGACACACTTGAAAACTGTGTGATAAATCTTGGTTTAGCCAACCGTCGTGATTGTTAGGGTTATATACTAAAAACATCACTTTTTTATTAACTATATTTTCTTTTTTTTAATGAGAATCATAGGACAAATGTTGGCATTTTATATTTGTTATATGTTAATGCAAGTGTCTGATATTCTACATTGTAGATAATATGGTGTGTGGTGACACGCAGAAGATTATATTATCAGTCCCTTATAGAATATATAAATGGTTCACAACCTAGATGGGTTTGGACAAACTATTGGTAAGGTTGTAGTATAATCTGGCATTAGTCTATCTTAACTATAGGTTTATACTGAACATGAACACTTAAGGCTGTTCTCTTTGTACTGACTACATAAGAGAACAAATACCTCTATTATTATGTATGCTTGTGCTCTTAATTCGGATATAATAATAGACATGTATATGTAGTGTGCATTACTTTGATTCGTAAAAGAGTGAGATTCATAATGAGTCAATAACCTCTATGAATTGGGTAATTGCATTATGTGTATGATGGACTATTAATTATAAAAGGAATCAATGTTCTGATGTATCGGGTTGATGATGTCCCCTTAAGGAACTCATAAGGATTGTCATGTAAATCCTGCAGGTGGATTATATATAACTGACATGACAAATAAAGTTGAGTGGTATTACTTAAGGATAAAAGAAGTCGATCAATGTAGTTGTCAGTAACTTATTTTGATTAACGGACATTCGATATCTTAACATGGGGAGATAAACAATCATATAATAAGAAGGCGCCCATAAACATAATTTGGGATTATGAAGGTAGTGCAACATTAGCTTTAACATGCCTGGGTTGTGTGTTCGGGCTGAGCACGGGATACCTAGACCCGTTAGGAGACCTAAACCTAATTTTTCCTCACGATCCCTGTCGTAGCCTATATATACCCTCCATTCTCTGGCCGTCATATGTATCCTAAGAAGGGCATCTTTCTCTAATTCGTTCATCAAGAGAGGAGAGAAAGGGAGGACAGTCGAGAGAAGAAATGGTTGGAAGATCATCGCCCACACGACGTCCAACCCAAAGAAGGAATACGTGCATAAGATATTGGGGTAGGTGACTGCTCGAGGTTGCTGAAAACTGTCATCTTCTTCTCATCGCAGGTATAATTTGTAAACCCTAGTTTTCGCCTATGAAGGGTTAGAACACGTTTTAAATCTGTTAACTTTCTATCGATCAATACGCATACTAATCTGTGGTCCTGGGAATCCTCAGTTCCATCAGTGACCTCTTGGTGATTGTGTTTGATGAGCATAACAAACTGAATGACACCATTCATAAAGAAGAGACTGTCTTGGTGAACCAGAAAAGGGCCCTTAAGAAACAAATTCCTAAGGTGTAGGAATGAATTAAAAAGCGTAATACTCTAGAGGGGGTGAATAGAGTAGGCTGCGGAATTTAGCTAATTAAAAATGTTAGCAACAAGATCACAAATAATATATCACAAGTATGTAAAGATGACAATGTATACTGGTTTCCCTCTTGTGAGGACTATTCCAGTTGGAAGAACTCTAGCTTCCAGTTGAATCTACTATTAGAAAATACTGCAAGTTTTTATACGAAGTCCTTGCAACTTCTACAATGCGAGCTTTGATACGAAGTACTTGACCACCTTCAATTGTAAAGTGTCTTTCTTCAATCAAGCCTCTGATTACAATCTCTCTGAAACTTCTAGACCGTATCGCACTGGCAAATCGACTAGAGGATTGTAACTGGCTTGGGATTTAAAAATGAAAGCTTTTAGAACACTTTGGAAGACGTTTAACTTAGAGAGAAGAGATAAGAAAGTGAATGAGTGAGTTGAAATGATTGAAATCCTTCTCTATTTATAGTTTTTCCAAAGTCAGAATTCTGACAGAATTCGTGCAGAATTCGGACAGAACTCTTTGAGAGAATCTCGACAATTAGGCGTTGCATCCGTAACTGTAGGAGGACAAAGTTCAAAAACCAAACGGTACTAAACGAATTCTGGCCAAACTCTGGCCGAATTCTGGCTGAATTCTCCTGGGGCCAATTTTGACTTTTGGGATGTTTTATAAAACAGATTTTGGTTTTGGCTTATTAGAAAAGTTTAAACAGTTAGGAGCTTTTGTAAAATGGACTATTTTCAAAATATAGGATATTTTTAAAAACGTTTTGGAATAACCTATTTGCCAGTATGACTCGGTGTACAAAGTAATCCTAGACTCAATAAATACAAAAATTATATTGAATATAAAATACAGACTCATACGACAAAAACGGCTTCAGTCTTGATCAGATAGTTAGAATTTCTTTAGCAGTTGTCCAAGTAGTCCATGTAACCCCACTTTCCCAATTTTATGAATTTTTATATTATTCCTAATATTTTTAGAATAAATAAATCATATTCAAATTTGTTTATCCTTATTTGAATTTCATGATTTTATTTTTGAGAGGTTTAATTAAATTCCTGGTTAGTGGATTAACCAACTAGGTTAACAACTAACCTATAGAGGTCCCAAGATTTTTATAACCAATTTTCTAACAAACTTTTGGGGTATTATGTAATTAAGCAATTGTCATATTGATTAATTGCAAAATTTACCTTTTTCTTTTCCCTTGTAATTTACCTTTTTCTTTTCCCTTTCCCTATATATTCCAGAGAGAGAATGAGTTCAGCACGCATTTCTCTACACAAATTCTTCTCTTCATCCCCATATCTTCTTCCCCAATTTACTCTCAAACCCTAACCCTAATTCGAAGGGAAGCCATGGCGGAAACAGCGATCATCACCCCCACCGGCGACTAGACGCTCATTTGACGTCAGTGCGCGAGGCTTCCACCCCGGCGAGAGGCAGCAACGGCAAGACGAGATCCTCCGACGGCGCTTCTT
Organism: Iris pallida; assembly: GCA_029216955.1. Classification (NCBI taxonomy): domain Eukaryota; kingdom Viridiplantae; phylum Streptophyta; class Magnoliopsida; order Asparagales; family Iridaceae; genus Iris; species Iris pallida. The sequence goes on along the minus strand of JANAVB010034417.1, from coordinate 70,534,011 downwards.
CCCTTCTCCGACGATCGACGTCAACAAAGTCTTTACCCACGGCAAGGAGTGATCCACTCCGAGCGGCTAGGCGCACGACCTCATTCCAGCGGCGTGGACCACGAGCAGACCATCCTCCTTGGTGTTTCCACTGCAAGCTCGCCGCTCCAAAGACAATGACGACTGCGTGATCTTCTCCGACGTTCTTTCACAAGTTCGTTGTCGGCAATAGGTGAGCTTACCTGTAATTTTGTGTCGGCAATAGGTGAGCTTACCTGTAATTTTGTGAAGAGTTCGTTATTATTCTGATCGTCGATCCAATTCTTAAGATCAAAACTGATCGGGATCGTTTTGGTCCAGATCTGAGCAGGATTTCTCTGTCTGATCCAATAGTTCATCTTCGAAGAATCAACGACCAACCCTTGGTGAGTACAGTTCTGTGCATTCTTTGGAATGTTGACTATGTTGGCTGATTGATTAATTTTCTTTTTCTTTGTTTGTTAATTGTTTGGGATGAGCAGTTCTTTAGCTCAGAGTTGGATTGGATTTTGATTGAGTTGATCGTGAATATCAAATCAAGGTATTCTTGATTTCTGGAGTTTCCTTCATGAATTTTCTGAATTGGATTTCTTGTATTCTTTCTCTGATTCTTCGTGCGGAAACTGTTTGACGAAATGATGCAATAGAACTTTGGATCTAAAGTTGTGTTCGAATCTTGAGCTTGTGTCCTCTGTTACTGAGTGAAATTTCCTTCAGGTAAATTTCTACCTATCCCTCCGACATTGATGTGTGAATGTGCTTCGAATTTGAGTGTATGTGGTGTTGGTCAGGATTGGTAGAGTTGGTGTTGGCGTGTCCAGTGTGCGTGTCCAAGTGCGGTTGTGTCCGTGGTTGCCAGTTCATTTGTGTACAGTCGTGTAGCTATGTCCAAGGGCGGATTGTGTCCAAGAAGTATATATGTGTCCATGGATTGGAGTTAGCATTGGAGATTGCCTGTTTGAACTATTAGCCTGAATAATTTCTATTTTGAATATGTTTGTTGTATAATTTCCTATTTCAGTTAGATATGGTTGTATATTTTTCTGTCAATTGGTTTTGAATCTCTTTTATGAATTTTGAGTTCTATTGGGCAGAATACTGTGTGCACAGAGAGTGCTGGTGCGGTGAAGAAGGAATCCTAGGTTCAATGGCTAAGCTAGGTTTTGTGTACTCTTCTGAGTTTTCTCAGTTATGTGTATGACTATTTGACCTGAGCTTAGACAAGCTAAGTTTGGTTTGTTGTCATAATTGTGGAGTATTTGGAAGGAAGAGGAGTATTGTATGATTGGCTTAAGTTATGCCTTGCTACAGTAGTAGAAATAGCCGTTAGATTTTGAATGTGTTGCTGAGTTCTGCTATGGGATGGTATTATATATTTTAATAGGGTTGTATTATAAAATGGCAGTACCGGCCTTTGGTTCTTATTGTGGGTTGAGGAGGCCAAGTTGTTCAGTTTGTGCTTGCAACCGATGTGAACGTTGGGCCCGGCCTATAGGGCTACCATTGGTAGTTCGGAGGAATTTGAGATGATGCTGGGTTAGTAGAGCAAGTTTCGTTAAAAAAAGTTGTGGTGTGTAATGCTTAGTGGTATACAATCTAAAGACTTTTTATTATTCTCTTACTAAATTAAGTAACTGATAGATATGTCTATCAGCATATTTTCTATAAAGATTTAGTAAACTAATATAGTAATTAGTGGGTAGAGTTATGACTAGAAATGAAAAGAATATTACTTAGATATTGATTAGAACTTAATCAAATTGTACCTATTATCAGGAGGACATACAGACCTACTTCCTATTCCCGATCACCTGAGCAAGACAAGTACATTCTATGGTTTATGTTCATTTACATTTATATTATGTGCTTTTCTTGTGACACGTTGTGACACGGTATATCATGTATTTTTGTACTTTCATGTTCCTGTATTTGCTTGTATATTGGGAGGAAAAATACACTAGATATGTGACCAAACCAAAAATAGAAATTCAGGTTGATAGCTTAGGTCTCACATCATGCACGTAGGACTCTAAGCCGTACCGATATTCATGTACTCCTGTACTTATCCCAGTCGGTCACATATGCTAGCTGTATTTCAAATATTGTGCACATGTCAGGTCTTGTACTTCATGTTTAGGATTTACTTCATGTACTTTATTTCCTGTACTTCCTGTATTTACATTATTGTACTTTCATGTTTTTTACTTCCAGAACTTTACATATTCATATTCTCTTGTATTCATTTCCATATCATGATGTTCTTGTTCATTATCTAGAATTGTACTTTGCTCCGCTCTTGACTAGATATGTTGCAGGTATACTTGAGGACCTTGTTCACCTTTATGGGCCAGAGCCTGGGATCTTAGCTGAGCAGGATGGAGCCATGACTTAGGTTTAGAGGATACAAATTTAGATTTATTTAGTGTTATTTCTGGATATTGTACTGAGATTCATAGTTGTATATTTTATTCATGTTACCAGGTTTGTCTCCGGATGATCTTGTTTTTCAAATGACTTAGTGGATTGTGGTGATCTGTTCTGGGACATTATAGATGCTGTGATGTTTTATATTATATGGTAACTTGGAGTTTTCCTTAAGACTTGTACAGCTTACTACGTTGCGTCTTCCAACGTAGGCTGGGAGTGTCTGACTCGTATCCGATTATTCGGAGCAGGTCTTGACAGTCCAAGTAGCCCTTATATCGAGACAGGGTTAGATCAATTATTAAAATTAGGTTCAACCATGAACAATGGGCCAACAATCTCCCCCATTTTGATAATTGACAAATCTTGACCGATATAACATCTTAATCGTTTGATTTGAAAAGAATCAAAATAGTACTTGTTCAACAATGGTACTGTACTGTATCCTCAGGAAAAAATTCTGTATTATTATTTCCTGTAAAAGATTTAGATCCATTTTCTCTCCCATTGTCTGTCACGCCCCAGAACCAGAATACTGGAGAGCGGGGGAATGACTCAGCCAGCTACGTATTACGGGTAGATGAATACCGTATAATACGATCAATGCTGTCTAACCAGACGAGGGGGTGCATTCTACATAAAAGTCTTACTATGGTCATTACACATCTATTGTCTCAATCATTCAAACAAGGAACAGAAATATAGAACATGTAAGGTAAAGCAGTAAGGCGTCCCAAACGCTCAGTCAAAATGTTCTTGAGATTTGACTTTACAAAACATAGCCAGATGATATAGCAAGTATGCACAATTGTTATCAGCTGCAGTCTGACTTAATTACAATTATGCAAAAGTAAGTACAAGACAATCCGACTAACATGTCGGTGCCAAACGACAAGGTATAAAGTAGATAACAAAACGAGTGGTGAAGTTAAGGAACCCACTCGAGGCCTCCTGCGATCATCCTTCTAGTGTTGACCATCTTGGAGGTAGAAGTAAGCTGGATCCTCGGGGACTGGCTCTAAATCTGGCCATGCAAAACCAGAGAGGTTAGACCTCTAATAGCAAGTACCACAAGGGAGGACGATATGAAGGACTAAACCAGTAAGTAAGAGAATATAATAATAGATCTCTGCTTGCTACTAGGACTCTCATCACATCAAGACACTTCGAACCAACCTCCCAACCAAACAAGGACAAAAGTTGGCCCGTCATGTCCTGACATTCTGATCATCCCAGTTAGGTAACAGAGTATAGTGCACAAACAAATCATCTTGAACGGCCAATCAACTCCTATGGCTTGCTATTATGAGTTCCAAGTTATCCTGGAATAATGCAATTAGGGATTCCTCAGTTCTTACTATGTGCAAGCAAGGCTAGTCTATCCAGTCAATCAATTGGCCCATGCATGAATTAGACGAGTCCTAGCAGGATGCTCGTCAATATACAATATACAATAATAATAAAAGCAGATACTGTTCCCTGCCCGTGTGGCAGATTTACAGTATCTGTGGGAACCAGCCGGCCCGTCGGGTACTACTCGTTCCAAGGGGGCTGCCATGTAAGAATTCGGGAATCTATTCTCTCCATGCAATCATTATTTTATTTAACTTAATAGTTCCTACGTTGAGTGAAATCCCATGCCGTGGATCATGGTCATTCAAATGAGTACCTTCGTACGGGGTACGATATGCACAACTCTACAACGATGCCCGTGCGGTTAGGTTGTAGGTCTTACATAGCGTAATGCAACAATCCAAACTAACCACGGAACAATCATGCCTTGACCATAAAGTACACATGCTTCTTTTATAGTAAAATAAATAAATAAATGAATTGAAGTCTGCATGTATGCCTGTATGTCAATATTCGGGATCGGCCAATCGATTATAATAGTTCATACTTAATATGAACGTGTCTCATTCATTCATTTCAATAAGACGACTAGCCAGTCTCTTAGTTCCATCTAGGAACGCATGATCAATAATTAATCAAGATAACAATCATTGTTAATTAATGCCAAATTCGAAAAATAAACATTGGGAAATAAATAATGTTTGGGAAATAAAGAATCTCATGCGCTGTGGAAAATGATTGGGGAATAAATAAATCTCATGCACTGTGGGAAATGTTTGGGAAATAAAGAATCTCATGCGCTGTGGGAAAGGTTGGAAAATAAATAATATCATGCGCCTGAGGGAAATGATTGGGAAATAATTAAACTCATGCGCTGTGGAATAAGATTGAGAAATAAATAATCCGTGCGCCTGAGGAATGAGATTGGGAAAACAAATAATCTCATGCGCCTGAGGAATGCGGCGGTGGGAAATAAATATCATGCGCTGTGAAATAAGATTGGAAAATAAATAATCCATGCGCCTGAGGAATGAGATTGGGAAACAAATAATCTCATGCGCCTGAGGAATGCGGCTGTGGGAAATAAATATCATGCGCTGTGAAATAAGATTGGGAAATAAATAATCCATGCGCCTGAGGAATGAGATTGGGAAACAAATAATCTCATGCGCTGTGGGAAATAAATATCATGCGCTGTGAAATAAGATTGGGAAATAAATAATCCATGCGCCTGAGGAATGAGATTGGGAAACAAATAATCTCATGCGCTGTGGGAAATAAATATCATGCGCTGTGGGAAAGGTTGGGAAATAAATAACCATGCGCTGTGGAATAAGATTGGGAAATAAATAATCCATGCGCCTGAGGAATGAAGATTTGATGCGCTGTGGGAATCAAGATTTCCATGCGCCGAGTAATGAAGATTTGATGCGCTGTGGGAATAAAGATTTCCATGCGCCGAGGAATGAAGATTTGATGCGCTGTGGGAATGAAGATTTCCATGCGCCGAAGAATGAAGATTTGATGCGCTGTGGGAATAAAGATTTCCATGCACCGAGGAATGAAGATTTGATGCGCTGTGACTGTCCTTCTTCTCCGAATTTTCTGAGAACAGAACCATGGGAACCATGGAAGCCATTGCTTCCAAGCTTCATAAATCCTTCATCCCAAGTCCAAATATGGACTTCCATAGGGCAAAATTGGGTAGAACGAAATTCTCTACAACATGGAACCATCAAAACTTGAAGATAATAAAGTTTACTAGATCAAAACCTAAGAAATCCGAAAATGTAACAAACTTAGATCTACAACAAATAAGCCATGGAAATTGAAAATGTTAAGTACTAAAGAGACTTAAAATCAAATAGGAAAGATGATAGAACAATAAAAATAGGGATCCATCAAGAAGCAAGTTGGCACTTGCCTACGGTTGGGTAGGTGGAGAGAGTAATGAAGAAGAAGAAGAGGAGTAATGGTGAGAATGAGTAATGAGGAGAGAGAATGGTGAGGGTGGCTTTAAATATGGAAGGGGTGGTAGGTGGGAGATGGGCCGGGTCCAATGGGTCGGGTTGCACGGGTCCAACAAGGCTAACCCGAAAGTAAGACTAAAGCAGAAAATAAAATGCAGGTAATAAAATTACAGGAAGAAATACAGAAATAAAATTACAGAAAATAAATTAACATGAAAATTAAAGAGCAGCTAATTAATTAACATAAAAATTTAAAGAGCAGATAATAGAATTGCAGAAAAATAAAGTGCAGAAAATAAAATGCAGATAATTAATTAACATGAAGTTATTAAGAATTTAAATACAGGATACTACATGATAAATGTTAAATAAATACATTCAGGCAATATACGTATTAAAATACGCATTCTGGGAACGGGGAGTGACATCTCTACCCTCCTTAGAAAAATTCCGTCCTCGGAATTTCAAATCCAAGCAGGATAGAAACATCGGGGCTAAACTAATCTAAGTACAAGCAATTCAATGAAGCAATCCTTTTACAATGTCCATAGCAAGTAACATATATGTAAATCCATCAATCTACGATATCAAGCAATTCTACCCATAAGGTGATAAGCATGAGGAATCAGGACAATCAAGGTATACAGAAAAAAGATATACCTTGTGAGTCAAACAGGTGTGGATACCGTGATCGAATATCATCTTCACGTTCCCACGTTGACTCCCCTAAAGAGTGATGACCCCAAGCAACCCGGACAAGGCTAATTATTCGGTTCTTGAGTATCTTCTCTCTTCGGTCCAAAATAGACACAGGCTGTTCCTCGTAAGACAGGTTGGTACCAACAACCAGCTCAGAATGATCAAGGATATGGCTTGGGTCTGATACATACCTTCACAACTGAGATACATAAAATACGTCATACACCTCTCGTAACGAAGGTGGAAGGAATAAACGATAAGCAACATCGCGTATCCTCTCAAGAATAACAAATGGGCCCACGTACCGCGGACTCAACTTCCCGCGAACGCCAAACCTAATGACCCCACGGGTAGGTGAGATCCTCAAGAACACGTGGTCCCCAACAGAAAACTCTAGCGGCCTACGATGCTGGTCCGCCCAATGACGATGCCGGTCCTGTGCAACTCGAAGTCGCTCTCTAATTCCTTTAACCAATTCAACCGTCTGAACAATCATTTCTGGGCCTAACATCTTCCTCTCTCCGATATCATCCCATGCAAGCGGTGACCTACACTTCTTACCATATAGTGCTTCAAATGGCGCCATCTGGATACTGGCTTGATAACTATTGTTGTAGGAGAACTCGACCAAGTGAAGGTGACTCTCCCAAGACCCTCCAAAATCTAGAGTGCAAGCTCGCAACATGTCTTCTAAAGTCTGAATCGTCCTTTCTGATTGCCCATCCGTCTGCGGATGGTAAGCCGTACTAAATCTTAACTTGGTACCCAGACTATGATGCAAGCTCTTCCAGAAATGTGATATGAAACGGGTATCTCGATCTGACACAATACTAACAGGGACTCCATGCTGCCTGACTATCTGCTGCATATACAATTCTGCCAACTTCTCCGTAGATTGCCCTACTCTAAAAGGAAGAAAGTGCGCCACCTTCGTAAGCCGATCTACTATCACCCAAATGGCATCCTTACCACTTGGCGATCTCGGTAAACCGGTCACAAAGTCCATTGTAATATGCTCCCACTTCCATTCCGGAATAGGAAGTGGTTGCAATAACCCAGCTGTCCTCTGCTGTTCTACCTTCACCTGCTGACATACCAAGCAACGGGAAACAAATCTAGCTATCTCTCTCTTCATCCCGTTCCACCAGAAATACTGCTTGATATCTTGGTACATCTTGGTCCCTCCCGGGTGAATAGAATACTGAGAACTGTGAGCTTCTGCCATAACCTCCTGTCTGATATCTCCACTAGGCACACATAGACGCGATCCAAACCTAAGTGTACCATCTTCATGAATCCTCATCTCCTTCCTGAGTCCTGACTCACATCCTGTCCTAAGCTTTTGAATCCTTGGGTCCTGTGCCTGAGCTGCCTTGATCCTGTCTACCAAGTCGGATTGAACTTGTAGACTCGCCAGAACTCCTACATCACTAGGAAGTATAACCTCGATGCCCATCTCCTGAAGGTCTTCTAAGATATGCCTCTGCGTTGTTAACATAAATACGCCGCCTCTCCTGCTGAGAGCGTCTGCTACCATATTAGCCTTGCCTGGATGATACTGAAGCTCCACGTCATAATCCTTAATCAACTCCAACCACCTTCTCTGCCTCATGTTTAGTTCCTTCTGAGTAAAGATGTACTTCAGACTTTTATGATCTGTGTACATCTCCACTCGGTCACCATATAAGTAATGCCTCCATAGCTTCAGAGCAAACACTACTGCCGCCAACTCTAAATCATGAGTTGGGTAATTCTTCTCGTGGTCCCGAAGCTGCCTAGATGCATACGCTATCACCTTCCCGTGTTGCATAAGGACACATCCAAGTCCTTTACCTGACGCATCACAATATACTGTAAAACCTCCGGGTCCAACTGGCAATGTAAGAATAGGCGCTGATATCAACTTCTGCTTCAAAGTCTCGAATGATGCCTGACATTCTGCCGACCAAACGAATGGTACATTCTTCCGGGTCAAGCGGGTCATGGGTGCTGAAAGCCTTGCAAAGTCTGACACAAACCTTCTGTAATATCCTGCCAATCCCAAAAAACTTCGTACATCAGCTACGGTCTTGGGTACTGGCCAACTCTTCACTGCTTCTACCTTCTTGGGATCCACTGCTACTCCAGTTCCTGATACAATATGACCCAAAAATGAAATGTGGTCCATCCAGAACTCACACTTGCTGAGCTTGGCATACAACTGGTTCTCTCTCAGAACCTGCAACACTTTCCTGAGGTGGTCTTCATGCTCCTCTTCACTAGCAGAGTACACAAGAATATCGTCGAGAAACACCACGACAAACTGATCTAAATACGGCATAAAGATGCGATTCATCAAATCCATGAATATTGCTGGAGCATTGGTCAAACCAAACGGCATTACTAAGAATTCATAATGCCCATACTTCGACCTGAATGCTGTCTTGGGAATATCCTCCTTCCGAACCCTCACCTGATGATACCCTGAACGGAGATCTATCTTGGAGAAAACTCTAGCCTTGCTCAACTGATCAAATAAGTCGTCGATCCTGGGTAATGGGTACTTGTTCTTTACTGTTGCCGCGTTAAGCTTCCTGTAGTCGATACACAACCTGGATGACCCATCCTTCTTTCCTACAAGTACCACTGGTGCTGCCCATGGTGATATGCTAGCTTGGATAAACTTCTTCTCCTTCAATTCCTCTATGTGCTGATACACCTTGGCCTGCTCTGAATCCGCCATTCTGTAAACCCGATCTGATATCGGTTTAGTTCCTGGTGCCAATTCTATGCTGAACTCAATATCTCTAACTGGTGGTAGACCTGGAAGTTCTTCGGGAAATACGTCTAGAAATTCTTTAACTACCTTCGGAATCTGAACTTCTTCCATTGCTGTTACTACTCCCTGCTCTTGCTGAGTTGCCTCTGACCTGACCAAGGTGAACCTCTCCATGCCTGGAATATCAAAAGATACACTTCCACTACGACAATCTATTGTCGCATGACTGTCTTTCAGCCAGTCCATGCCTAAGATAACGTCGAAATTTGCAACAGAAAATTCTATCAACCGGGCGGGTAAAGGATGCCCGCATACTACAACACTACATGCTAAACTGACTCTACTAACTCCCACGAGCCCATTACCAGTGAGTATATTCAACCTCCCTGGCAATGCCTCAAACTCCACTCCTAGTCGTGTCGTAAATTGTGCAGATATAAATGAATGGGATGCTCCCGAATCAAACAATGCTACTGCGGGATATGAGGCGACGAGAATGTTACCTGCCACAACATCTCCCGATGCCAATGCCTCTTCCAAGGACAGAGTGAATGCCTGCCTTCGACCTCCTTGCTGGTTCCCATGCTGCGGCCTAGCCTGGTGCTGCCGCTGGCCCTTGCCCTGGTGATGCTGGAGTGGTCTATGCTGGTGTTGCTGCATCGGCGGTCCCTGCTGCCGAAACATCTGAGCCTGTGGCATTAACGGACGCTAGGCCAATGGTCTCACTGCCACTGCGGGTCCTCGATACTGCCCTGCCCCTGGTGCTGGCAGAGCAGGAAACTGCTGCCCTGGTCCTCCTGCCCTCGAATTCATGGGACATATGGTAACCCGATGGTCTGGATTTCCACATATCAGACACAGTCCGTTCAATGTCCGACACACATCTCTAGTGTGCCCCATCTTCCCACAATAAGTGCAGCCCGCCGGGGGTTGCTGGTTCTTCCTCTGTTGCTGTTGCTGCTGCCTGGGTGGTGGTGCTGGCCCTCGTATCGCCACATCGTAGATACGAATGCCGGGGGATGGTGCTGTTGTTCGGGGCGCTGCTCCCCCTCCTCCTTCAATCTGACTGTGGGATCTCTTCTGACCCCTAGTCCTTGCCGCAAGCCTCTGAATGGTGATTTTATGCCTTCGAGTCGCCGTCAATATCTCATCAAAAGTCTGGTAATTGTGCCCTTCTATCAATTGCAAGAGCTCAAGATGAAACCCTTGCTGGAACCTCATAGCCCTCTGGCGCTCCGTCGCTACCATCTCTGGGACAAATCTACTCAATCTGCAGAACTCCGCTGCATAAGCATCTACAGTCTTGCCAGCCTGTCTGAGGCTGATAAACTTCTGTTGTAGCTCAAACTGCGCCACAACTCCATAATACTTCGTCTTGAACCTTGCAGTAAAATCGTCCCATGCAACAGGACGTCTGATGCCTACTTCCTCTGTTTCCCACCAATCACGTGCGAGATCCTGAAGTAACAATTTTACTAGATCCACACGTTCTTCTGCCGGCACCTTCGCTGCTGTCAGAATAGCCTCCATATCCTTAAGCCATGCATCTGCTGAGATGGCATCCTCCGTGCCCTCGAAACGGCAGGAATTGTACTTGCAAAACCTGGCTGATGCTCCTGAATCAGTCCTCTCTCCTCTTTCCAATGCCGTCTGCAATCCTTGGTTAAGCAACACATTCTGCTCTTGTAGCTGAGTGTGCATGCGCTGCTGGACCAACATCCGATGTTGCTGAGTAGCCATCATTCCTCTCATGATCTCCAGAAGGGCTGGTGTGTCCACTTGGGTAGGTGGAACTGTTGGTGGTGGTGGAACATCCGGATACTGCGATCCAGCTGCTGCTTCCACTATCACTTCTTCCTGGGCAGCCTCCTGAGGCGAGACTGGCCCTTGTTGCTGACCAACAGGGTCAGGTTGTCCATGTTGCTCCTGCTGTTGTCCAGCTCTGACCGATGCGGACGAAGTGCCCCTAAGAAAAGGGACAAAAGAACAATCAAACAACCGGACATGAAGGATCAATGAAGTCAAAGGATACCGGAATGTCAAGCAAGGGTTGAGAATAACGGATCATGAGATCAAGAGGGAACATGTGTGATTGAGACATCCTATAAATTAAAATACCCCACAAGTCTGAAACCAGACCTGCATGGGCCACCACTAAAACCTTGTCACGCCCCAGAACCAGAATACTGGAGAGAGCGGGGGAATGACTCAGCCAGCTACGTATTACGGGTAGATGAATACCGTATAATACGATCAATGCTGTCTAACCAGACGAGGGGGTGCATTCTACATAAAAGTTTTACTATGGTCATTACACATCTATTGTCTCAATCATTCAAACAAGGAACAGAAATATAGAACATGTAAGGTAAAGCAGTAAGGCGTCCCAAACGCTCAGTCAAAATGTTCTTGAGATCTGGCTTTACAAAACATAGCCAGATGATATAGCAAGTATGCACAATTGTTATCAGCTGCAGTCTGACTTAATTACAATTATGCAAAAGTAAGTACAAGACAATCTGACTAACATGTCGGTGCCAAACGGCAAGGTATAAAGTAGATAACAAAACGAGTGGTGAAGTTAAGGAACCCACTCGAGGCCTCCTGCGATCATCCTTCTAGTGTTGACCATCTTGGAGGTAGAAGTAAGCTGGATCCTCGGGGACTGGCTCTAAATCTGGCCATGCAAAACCAGAGAGGTTAGACCTCTAATAGCAAGTACCACAAGGGAGGACGATATGAAGGACTAAACCAGTAAGTAAGAGAATATAATAATAGATCTCTGCTTGCTACTAGGACTCTCATCACATCAAGACACTTCGAACCAACCTCCCAACCAAACAAGGACAGAAGTTGGCCCGTCATGTCCTGACATTCTGATCATCCCAGTTAGGTAACAGAGTATAGTGCACAAACAAATCATCTTGAACGGCCAATCAACTCCTACGGCTTGCTATTATGAGTTCCAAGTTATCCTGGAATAATGCAATTAGGGATTCCTCAGTTCTTACTATGTGCAAGCAAGGCTAGTCTATCCAGTCAATCAATTGGCCCATGCATGAATTAGACGAGTCCTAGCAGGACGCTCGTCAATATACAATATACAATAATAATAAATGCAGATACTGTTCCCTGCCCGTGTGGCAGATTTACAGTATCTGTGGGAACCAGCCGGCCCGTCGGGTACTACTCGTTCCAAGGGGGCTACCATGTAAAAATTCGGGAATCCATTCTCTCCATGCAATCATTATTTTATTTAACTTAATAGTCCCTACGTTGAGTGAAATTCCATGCCGTGGATCATGGTCATTCAAATGAGTACCTTCGTACGGGGTACGATATGCACAACTCTACAACGATGCCCGTGCGGTTAGGTTGTAGGTCTTACATAGCGTAATGCAACAATCCAAACTAACCACGGAAAAATCATGCCTTGACCATAAAGTACACATGCTTCTTTTAGTAAAATAAATAAATAAATGAATTGAAGTCTGCATGTATGCCTGTATGTCAATATTCGGGATCGGCCAATCGATTATAATAGTTCATACTTAATATGAACGTGTCTCATTCATTCATTTCAATAAGACGACTAGCCAGTCTCTTAGTTCCATCTAGGAACGCATGATCAATAATTAATCAAGATAACAATCATTGTTAATTAATGCCAAATTCGGAAAATAAACATTGGGAAATAAATAATGTTTGGGAAATAAAGAATCTCATGCGCTGTGGGAAATGATTGGGGAATAAATAAATCTCATGCACTGTGGGGAATGTTTGGGAAATAAAGAATCTCATGCGTTGTGGGAAAGGTTGGGAAATAAATAATATCATGCGCCTGAGGAAAATGATTGGGAAATAATTAAACTCATGCGCTGTGGAATAAGATTGAGAAATAAATAATCCGTGCGCCTGAGGAATGAGATTGGGAAAACAAATAATCTCATGCGCCTGAGGAATGCGGCGGTGGGAAATAAATATCATGCGCTGTGAAATAAGATTGGGAAATAAATAATCCATGCGCCTGAGGAATGAGATTGGGAAACAAATAATCTCATGCGCCTGAGGAATGCGGCTGTGGGAAATAAATATCATGCGCTGTGAAATAAGATTGGGAAATAAATAATCCATGCGCCTGAGGAATGAGATTGGGAAACAAATAATCTCATGCGCTGTGGGAAATAAATATCATGCGCTGTGAAATAAGATTGGAAAATAAATAATCCATGCGCCTGAGGAATGAGATTGGAAAACAAATAATCTCATGCGCTGTGGGAAATAAATATCATGCGCTGTGGGAAAGGTTGGGAAATAAATAACCATGCGCTGTGGAATAAGATTGGGAAATAAATAATCCATGCGCCTGTGACTGTCCTTCTTCTCCGAATTTTCTGAGAACAGAACCATGGGAACCATGGAAGCCATTGCTTCCAAGCTTCATAAATCCTTCATCCCAAGTCCAAATATGGACTTCCATAGGTCAAAATTGGGTAGAACGAAATTCTCTACAACATGGAACCATCAAAACTTGAAGATAATAAAGTTTACTAGATCAAAACCTAAGAAATCTGAAAATGTAACAAACTTAGATCTACAACAAATAAGCCATGGAAATTAAAAATGCTAAGTACTAAAGAGACTTAAAATCAAATAGGGAAGATGATGGAACAATAAAAATAGGGATCCATCAAGAAACAAGTTGGCACTTGCCTATGGTTTGGTAGGTGGAGAGAGTAATGAAGAAGAAGAAGAGGAGTAATGGTGAGAATGAGTAATGAGGAGAGAGAATGGTGAGGGTGGCTTTAAATATGGAAGGGGTGGTAGGTGGGAGTTGGGCCGGGTCCAATGGGTCGGGTTGCACGGGTCCAACAAGGCTAACCCGAAAGTAAGACTAAAGCAGGAAATAAAATGCAGGTAATAAAATTACAGGAAGAAATACAGAAATAAAATTGCAGAAAATAAATTAACATGAAAATTAAAGAGCAGCTAATTAATTAACATAAAAATTTAAAGAGCAGATAATAGAATTGCAGAAAAATAAAGTGCGAAAAATAAAATGCAGATAATTAATTAACATGAAGTTATTAAGAATTTAAATACAGGATACTACATGATAAATGCTAAATAAATACATTCAGGCAATATACGTATTAAAATACGCATTCTGGGAACGGGGAGTGACATTGTCACTTAGCAAAATAATTGCAAAAAAAGAAACTCCCCCGCAATATATGTATAAAAAACAAACGTTAAAGAAATACAAAGAAAATATAGAAGGATAAACATGTATTTCACAGGAAATTTATATGATGAAGCATAAGCTAAAAGAGATAATGTTATACATAAAAAACATGAAATAAGGATAGAGAATAGTATTAAGCTGAAATAGAAAACATGCTAAGAAAAGCATAAAAGATGTTCAAGATACATCATCGCAGCAAATAACGTCTCAGTGTGAAAAGTAGAAATAAAGTGCTATTCTTGGAATGTCGGAGCATTTCCAAGTAAACATAGACAAATAAAGAGTCAAAAAAAATGACATCTAGACAAAATACATCACGTCTAGATCAGAAATCCTCAGAGTCATTATCATCATCAGCGTCAGCAGCGCCACCATGTCCTGATGGATCAGCTCTAGAAGTGCCAGCTCTAGAAGGGTGTAGAATAGCACCAGAACCACGGTACCAATCATATGCGTTACCGGGCTGAAAGAGATGACGCACCGCCTCATCCTCATAGCGATAACCTGATACAGCTGGATCTCGGGGAAGAAAACTGGTAGAATGACCAGTCTGAGCAAATCAGAGGTCAGCAAATGAATTGGCGAGAGCCTGAAACCGAATGGCATCATGGAACTCGTGTTCCCTAGATGTGTCAGTAATAAACGCTCGCAAATCTGAGAGATGTTGATGGACACCCTCATAAGACATAGGTGTAAACCCCCTAAATTTCTACTATGGAATTTTAAAACAAAATTTGGAATTAATTTTTACTTTGTATTTGTACGTCGCATAGTCGTACGTTGCGTACGAATTTGTCGTATTGAACGTCGCGTATGAGCTCGTATTTTCGTATGGCTCGTCGAGTGCGAATATGTAGGAGGTACATATTTTTAAAAACATTTTATTTAGAAGCATAGTTTTTCAAATAATAAATAATAAATATTTTAATTGCGTAAAGTTGTAAAATGTGTCATATTAGAATTTCTAATTCTTTATTTTACATCATGAAAGGTTATATAAATAGTAATTTTGAAAACGAGGTTTATGCAAATATTTATTGCATGCGAGGTAAATAAATTTAAATTTATATATATAATTCTATTTTCAAATTTTATTTAATATTAATATTTTATTATTCGAAAAAGTATTTTAAAATATTGTTTTGGTTTAAATTTAATTAATTATGATAATTATCTTGGAAAAGATTTTATTTTATACGATTGGATATGATCGAGTTGCTTTAAACTAAACAAGGGGATATCTAATGGAAAATTTAAGCATTTCTAGTCCTTATCCAACTGGGTCCTCCATCTTTTATATAAGGAGAGCTCCTCTTTGCAATTTTCCATGGACTCCAAATAAACTTTACAATTCCCATAACCCAAATTCATCCACCATAGCCAATCGTGCGTGCATCGTATCCTTGTATATCTTTCTTCTTCCACTATTTTATTTACAGTTACATCTTCCTATTCGTGTCTGCCAATTTTGGACACGTTCCCAAAATCCTAAATCTCTAACCCTAATTCCAAATTTTAGCTAAACCCTAACCCTAGCCCTAAATCCTAATCCTGGCCGCTCCCTGGCTGATCCTCCACAGCCTGACATCGACCTGCCATCCGAACCGCCATAATCGCCCTACCTCTTTTAGCCAACGCCACCGTTCCACGAAACCCTCGACACCACACATCGACCATTTTTCTCCTCTGCTGCACCACCCTCCTCGTAACCGCCCAGCGACTACGGCTTCATCGACGACCCACTACAGCACCACCGCTGCTATCACCATCCTCGCCAAAACCATCAGCACCATCGAGGCTAGACCAAGCGACCACCACCATGGCCAGACCCAACTCGACCCCTAGGCGGCCAATCACCACCGCATCACCTCTTCTCCGTGTTGCCTTCTCCGACCACAGTCCCGCATGTGTCCGCCATGGCCGAGCTCCTCCTCCCTACCGAACAATCCCTCCGGCCATCTCCTCCTCCTTGCCCGACCCACCTTCACCACGCACCACCACCATCACCAAATGCCACCTAGGGGGCCACCCCAGCCGAACTAAAACACTAAATTAAATAATAAAACCCATATCTCAACTCACCTCGCCGTAGCTCGCATGCCGCCCAGTTCAGTCTCCTTCCCCGGCGAGCTTCATACACGATGAGCCTCGTGATCGATGAACACCAATCCGCGTCCAGCCAAGTCTAGCCTCCGGTCGCCAGGCTTCTTTCGCGTGCCTTCCGCCGACCAGATCGGCAATGACCGCCGTGCCAGTCCCTCGACACCCCCACCGGTAAGCTTCCGGTCCATCGTCCCTCTCCCTCACAGAGCTCCGACCGCCCTCATCCCCATCGTACGCTGTCTCCCCGCTCCTGCACTCTCTTCAACCCTTCCTCTCGTTCCCTCATCTTCTCTTTCCTTCTCTATGATCCCTCTCTCTTTCTTTATGATTAGCTGCTCCTTTTGATTGGAGTATTTTAATTATAATGTTTTACTATTATTTTTATTATTATTATTTTAGTTTTAGTTGAAACAGTTGTCTGAATAGGGAGTAATATTAGTTATTAATAATATTATTACACTTAGTATTAATAATTCTATTTATAATTATTATAGTTATTTTTTTATAAATCATATATATATAATTAAGCGTACCTTATATATATATGGGATATCAACCTATTTATACTAGGTATGATGTGCTAAAGCTGTAGCATTTTCACCTGTTTATTTTGTCCTTATTATAGTTATTATTTTAGTACTACTAATAATTGTTACTAGAAATTATATATTTCCTAAAAGTCGTGTCATAAGGTCTTGGCATACATAAAATTGAGTTTAGCCTAACAAATATTATTTTACGGTATTTTGTAAAAATAAATTTGACAATATATATATATATATATATATATATATATATATATATATATATATATATATATATATATATATATATATATATATATATATATATTGGCAAGGTGATAATTTTTCGTCCAAATGATGTAGTAATAAATACTTTCAAAATATTTATCTGAAAAATATTGTGGAATATGATATTCTACCTAAATTTATATTTTGAAACTTTATTTTTGCCTAAAAACGATTGTGATTTTTTGTAGTTCACTAAAACAAATTTTGACTAATAAAAATCTCCTCAATTATCATCATCGATCACAACTGACCGCATGTTTCTCTTTCTTGTGAATATCGGACCCTTACACGTCGACCTTGACTATTGGACAAACAAGATGTGTCGGAACATCGCACCATACCAGGCGACACATCAGGCAAGATACCTTGCCACATTTACTGCTTACATTAGTTGCATTTTGTTATTCATTTATTGTATCTATATTTCCAGTTTATTATTTTTCCTTTTTGCATGTGGGCCTAGAGTTAAGGGACTACCGTCAACTTAGTATATTTCATTAACCTTGTCACGATTTTATCGCGAGTTGTGTATGAATTTTGAGTAACATGTAGAGGTCACTTGCGTGTTGGCTGATCACCCGTGCGCTTGCGTAGAAATTACTGTCAATAGATACATGTTAGAAGACTTGACAGTTATTAAGTATAAAACAGTGTTGTGGAAGCGACACGTGTTGGTGCGTCGTGGTTACGATGCACGTATAGTATCATTGGGGGGGGAGAGGACAGCTACTAGCGTAGGGGCTACATTTACTTTTTACACACTTATGGGTGATAGTTACTCGGATGAGCGTTACTTGCTGCCCGGCCGATAGTGTCTCGGATGAGCGCTACTTGACGACCACTCTTTATTACTTGCGTGATCCTACAGCCCCTGCATAGAATATTGTCCTCCAAGTGCGTATCACTTAGACGGTTAGGGACCCAGTTGTGTTGTAGTTTTATAGTGTTACATTTGCAGTTATAATGGCATATTTTTCCTGTATCTTGTTACGCCCCTCTGAAGACCTGGTGATTTCTCCAGGTGTGTTTTGTGACTTCCTGCAGGTGCTCTAGCTAAGGCCATGACTTGTGCTCTATTCCGTCGAGATGTTGCTTTTGGATCGGCATCCCCTTCGCTCAACCAAATCACTTTCTTTGTATATTTCTTCCCAAATTAAATTAGTTGGTAGTGGATTTGTCTCCGCCCAACGATTGTATACATGACAAACTCAAAGTTGCTTTTATATCATTCTCTATCTTCGTGGATGAAATTTAGTGTCTTGGCTTTCTATATTTTACAGCTTATGTATACATATGAGATTTTTATTTACTCGTATGTATACAACTGGCATGATACATTTCTAGTCCTTCTATTTTGGGACTAGGGCATTACATATTTTTGTGGTGGCCCATGCAGGTCCAGTTTATCACTTCGGTTACGTTATTGTACCGATGTGAGCCTGCATATAGAATTAGAGTCTAGAATTTCATCCACCTACTTGACATCCTTTCTTGACTTCAAATTCCAAACTCTCGTTCGACCTCCTTGATTTGCACCTTGCTTGACTCCTTCTACCGTAAATTCTTAGTTTTATGCTTAGTGACAACTAGGAAGTTGACTACATTATTATATGCTCTAGGTTAAACACATGGCTAGAAGAATTACATTGACAATTAGTATGCATTGAGGTCTTATTTGTGTATAAAAGCATTTATGTTTCCTAAAAGTATGATCTTAAGGGTTAGTAAATTCTAAGTTGGGTAGTAGAGATGGATTTTATTTTGAAACTACTAAAGGATTGATAAATTAAAAAAACAAAATGTTGACTTTTGTGAAATAGTTATGATTTATTTGAGTATGAAATCGATATAAGAAATAGCTTAAGATTTTTAATTTTAGTGGTACGATTTACAAGTTTACTTAATTTTGAGTTTGAAGGATGATAGTAAAATTTTGGTTTAAAATATTTTGGAAGATATGAAATCGATTGAAGAAAATTTAAATTTTAAAATTTATATTTGATGATTGATTGATAAGATTATTTCGAGTTTAAAGTTGGATTGATAACATTAAAAACTTTGGGGAACAATTTATTGGTGTTATGATAAAGGTTAATTTGAGATTGTTGGGAGGTATTCACGAAAGGACCAATAGATTCTATAAGATGGAGAAAACAAAAATTTTATTTTGAAGGTTTTAGAAATACTTATGATATATTGGATTATGGAAAAAAACAAATGAGGAGAGGAAAGGTGTTGACAATAATCTAAAGGGATACCTCGAGATTTATTGAAGGAATTAAAATTTTAAAGTATGATTATACTTGGCAACATAAAATAATTTCGGTAAATTTATTTGAGAATCACATTGAGAATTGTTAAGGAAGCTCGAAAAATTAGAAGTTTTGACTTGTATTGATAAGAAACCAAGATAGAGACAGGGTCACCTTAATGAGATATAAGTATACCCCATTAGTTACCATATCCCCCATGACCATGATAGTGGTACATACACAAGTATAGTTAGTCATCGACCAAGCCATGTGACTATATATTCACTTTGATTTGCTCAACCTTCCCTCAAATCTAGCCCATTTTTTGTGATCTTCTAATCATTTGACACATGGAAAGAATTAGAACCATTCCTTGATCATACCCCAACCTAGAATGGTACCTTTTCTCTAGAAATCATGTCCCACACTTATTTTACTAGATTCCTTAATTACCTTTAATTTGTGCTTTAACTGGATCCATTTTTGCGTAAATATCACCATATTAACTCCCACTTTTTATTTTAGATCTTTTGTGTGCCTTACCGTGACATTGATATTTGGGGCACGAGACCAGCTGTTTCATCCCAACCGATTTCACATGTAAGACCTAGATGAGCCTACCTTCATGTAGGTATATCACATGCCACTAAAATACGTCTCCTTGTACCTTACTTTCATGATATGACTTTTGGGCCAAAAAGACTAAACTGTAACCTTTACCATGATATCGACTCTTGACCTCAGAAAGAGATTCAACCAAGACTCAATTCTTTCGATCGATAAATGATTGTGATCTACGTAATTCCTTAAATGCTTAGCTTGTGATTATTGTTGATTGCTAACCCGTGCCTTTATTTTTCGTGTCTTATCTTAATTTGCTTAGACCCATAAATTTTATTTTCGTGCAATAGTCCGTATTTATTATCCAAACCCTACCACGACCATTGAGCCTAACCAAAAACTTTCTTACAAATTGTTTTGATTCTCTCTTCGAAAATTTTATTTTTGCTCTACTGTTATTCATGCTAACCTTATTCTATATATTTCCTAGAACCAAGATGAATATCGTATCACGACACTCCTCAGTTATGAAGTGGTTGGATTAGAATACCACATAGATCATATTGATGGTATAGTTGAATATGACGTTTGAGTGATCATGATGCATAAGTGGAAATACGTGGTAAACGCGATTACAAGAAATGAAAAAATGTGATGTGGAGTTTTGATATGATGATATTATCAAAGGCGAGTAGGCTCCTCGATTAACAAAAATTGGATCTTCTAGATAAATCAATTGTTGAAGTTTTTATATAATCATAAAATATTATAGTTTGACGTTATTAGTATTCGAAGTTACTTCAATATTGAAGATGATAAATCCTGACATTCTTGGTTCTTCAAGAATTAAATTTCGTATGTTACATTTATCGATATAAATTCTGGATAAATATGAGTTTGATTTTTGCTTAAAATTTTGGGAGATTTGGTGATTTCAATTTTTGAGGAGACTATGAAAGGCAGAATTTAACTTAAGAATTTTTTTTTTCTCAAGGAGTTTAGTTTTGTGGAATTAATATTTTGGGGATAAATAGCAAGTGGAAAAAAATGTTTCAAGGAACTAAACTTTGTGGAATAGAAATTTGAGGAAAAAACAATAAATTTGAAGATTATGACAACATTGATCATGAATTTAAATTTTAAATATTAGATGGTTGATCGTAATTAGAGGTTGAGGAGATTATTGCGTATTTATTTGAAGATTACACATTTATAGGATTGATGATAGTGTTGTTCGCAACTTAGACACTGATGGAATGTCATGTAGGAGATCATATCCGTTGGAAAAAAAATGTTTTTGTTATCTAAATTGCATGTTTTCGTGAATGTCGTTCCTCTTTTCGCTCAATAATCGTGTTTCTTATCAAGAAGCTCTTCCTACCTTCTCAGCACTAACTACCCTAATTATTCCTAAATTTCGAGTACGAAATTCTTTTAAGTTGGGTAGGATTTAAACGCCCTAAATTTCTACTATGAAATTTTTTTAAAAAAAATAATTTGGTATTAATTTTTACTTTGTATTTGTATGTCGCATAGTCGTATTGTACGTCGCGTACGAATTTGTCGTATTGAACGTCGTGTATGAGCTCGTATTTTCGTATGGCTCGTCGAGTGTGAATATGTACGAGGTACATATTTTTAAAAACATTTTTATTTAGAAGCATGGTTTTTCAAATAATAAATAATAAATATTTTTAATTGCGTAAAGTTGTAAAATGCATCATATTGGAATTTTCAATTCTTTATTTTACATCATGAAAGGTTATATAAATAGTAATTTTGAAAATGATGTTTATGCAAATATTCATTGCATAAGAGGTACATAAATTTAAATTTATGTATATAATTCTATTTTCAAATTTTATTTAATATTAATATTTTATTATTCAAAAAAGTATTTTAAAATATTGTTTGGTTTAAATTTAATTAATTATGATAATTATCTTGGAAAAGATTTTATTTTATACGATTGGATATGATCGAGTTGCTTTAAACTAAACAAGGGGATAACTAATGGGAAATTTAAGCATTTCCAGTCATTATCCAACAGGGACCTCCACCTCCTATATAAGGAGAGCTCCTTTTTGCTCGTTTCCATGTACTCCAAATAAACTCCACAATTCCCACAACCCAAAATCATCTACCATAGCCAATCGTGCGTGCATCGTGTCCGTGTATATCTTTCTTCTTCCACTATTTTATTTACAGTTACATCTTCCTATTCGTGTCTGCCAATTTCGGACACGTTCCCAAAATCCCAAATCTCTAACCCTAATTCCAAATTTCAGCTAAACCCTAACCCTAGCCCTAAATCCTAATCCTGGGCGCTCCCTGGCTGATCCCACACTACCTAACATCGACCTGCCATCGAAACCGCCATAATCGCCCTACCTCTTTTAGCCAACGCCACTGTTCAACAAACCCCTCGACACCACACATCGACCATTTTTTCCCTCTGCTGCACCACCCTTCTCGCAACCACCCAACGACTACGGCTTCATAGGCAACCCACTACAGCACCACCGTTGCTGTCACCATTCTCGCCAAAACCATCAGCACCACCGAGGCCAGACCAAGCCTCCACCACCATGGCCAGACCCAACTCGACCCCTAGGTAGCCGATCACCACCATATCACCTCCTCCCCGCGTTGACTTCTCCGACGATAACCCTGCATGTGTCCGCCATGGCCGAGCTCCTCTTCCCTACCGAACAATCCCTCCGGCCATCTCCTCCTCCTTGCCCGACCCCCCTTCACCATGCACCACCACCATCACCAAACGCCACCAACGGGGCCACCCCAGCCGAACTAAAACCCTAAATTAAACAATAAAACCCATATCTCAACTCACCTCGCCGTAGCTCGCACGCCGCCCAGTTCTGTCTCCTTCCCCGGCGAGCTTCATACACAATGAGCCTCGTGATCGACGAACACCGATCCGCGCCCAGCCAAGTCTAGCCTCCGGCCGCCAGGCTTCTTTCGTATGCCTTCCACCGACCAGATCGGCAATGACCGCCGCGCCAGTCCCTCGACACCACCACCGGTGAGCTTCCGGTCCATCGCCCCTCTCCCTCACAGAGCTCCGACCGCCCTTATCCCCATCGCACGCTGTCTCCCCGCTCCCGCACTCTCTTCAACCCTCCCTCTCGTTCCCTCATCTTCTCTTTCCTTCTCTATAATCCCTCTGTCTTTCTTTATGATTAGCAGCTTCTTTTGATTGGAGGATTTTAATTGTAATGTTTTAATATTATTTTTATTATTATTATTTTAGTTTTAGTTGAAACAGTTGTCTGAATAGGGAGTAATATTAGTTATTAATAATATTATTACACTTAGTATTAATAATTCTATTTATAATTATTATTGTTATTTTTTTATAAATCAAATATATATATAATTAAGCCTACCTTATATATATGTGGGATATCAACCTATTTATACTAGGTATGATTTGCTAAAGCCGTAGTATTTTCACCATGTTTATTTTGTCCTTATTATAGTTATTATTTTAGTACTACTAATAATTGTTAGTAGAAATTATATACTTCCTAAAAGTCGTGTCATAAGGTCTTGGCATACATAAAATTGAGTTTAGCCTAACAAATATTATTTTATGGTATTTTATAAAAATAAATTTGACCAATATATATATATATATATATATATATATATATATATATATATATATATATATATATATATATATTATTTAAATATATATATATATATATATATATATATATATATATATATATATATATATATATATATATATATATATATATATATATATATATATATATATATATATATTATTTATTTTTTTTGGAAAAAGAGATTTTTATTGATGTATAAGGCGCAAAATGTCGAAGCCTATACAGGTAACGCGCCATACGCGTAAAGACAGCAAAAATAGAAAAAAGCGGCAATCGCGACAAGGGATGCTCGCAACCCAAAACGGCTTCGTGCCCTACCGGCGCGCATGCTAACTGCCGGTAACAGCCAAAGCCTCCAAAAAGCTAGCGGGAGAGGGGTGGCAGCGTCAGGCAGCTTTGTGCACCTGTCTGGACACCTCTCTGATCAATTGTTCGGGGTTGTATTGGCACCCTTCATACCTCCTTTTGTTTCGATTATTCCACAAGACCCAAATGCTGGCGGCCGCAACGATCTGGTGCCCATGAGACCGGCTCCAGTTGGCCAGGAGATCGTTAAGGCCGTCCTGCTGATGGTCTAGCCGACATTTGGTAGAAAGGCTCGTCCACATCTATGTCGCGAGGTCGTCGGATATAAGGATGTGCTCCGTAGTTTCTGTTTGATGTGATGTGCATTAGTGGCACCGTGAAGCCAGGTTGTATCCGAAGGAGGTTAGGATGTCATTGGTAGGGAGTTATCGCCGGTGGGCTCTCCAAATCAAAATGGACCATTTGATTGGGATACATGCCTTCAAGAAAGGTGCGGTATAAGGTGAAGGAACACCAATGCCCCTTGCCACTATTCTGGCCGACGCTAAGGAAAAAGAGCCGCAAGGGTTGGGCGACCACCATAATGTATTCGGAGTGTCGACGATCTGTAAGTCCGCGGCTGCGATGCTGGTGGCCGCCTCTGTGCTAAGCTGCACGGTCATGCTGTCCCTCCTCCAGCCAGAGGTGTTATTCCAAAGGTCTCGGATCTCACGAGGGCGAATGTTCGGTGGCTGCAGGACTACCTCATCTCCAAACCAACGTTCATGGAACATTGACGAACGGCCTTTGCCTAGCTTGAGGCGAATGAGGGGTTCTGCGAGGTGACGCCCGTGTAGGATAAGCCTGTTATTGGTGACGGCGATCGTGGGATGGGAGAATCTGAAATATCTCTCCTTCATGAACCTGGACCAAAGCGAATGGTCCGTACGGAGCTTCCACCACAGCTTCATGGAGCAGGAATTGACGATGTGAAGTAGTCTGTCAAAGCCCAGCCCTCCCTCCTTAGTAGGTTTGGCCATAGTGTCCCAGCCGGCCCGGTGGTGCTTGTCCTTGCCATCAGTGTGACCCCAAAAGAAGTTGGTGAATAGAGATTCTAGCGAGTAAAGAACTTTTTTCAGGGGGGCACAAACGGAAAGGGTATAGATGGGGATGGAGGATAGAACATATTTGATCAGAATCAGCTTACCACCTGGAGATAAGGTAGCGTTGTGCCATCCCTCAATTTTAGACCTGATTTTACTAACAAGACTCGCGAAGATGCCTGAGTTAGATTTACCATAAACCAACGGACAACCCAAGTAGAAGAAAGGCAGATATGCAGTGGAGAAGGAGGTGAGGGTGGAGAGCGCCGTAGAGTGGGTCCTGTCAGCTTTATGGTGAGTGTATATGACGCTTTTGTTGGTGTTGATCCGCTGTCCCGAGCATCTGGAGTATTTCTCAAGCGTGCTGTGAACCACCTCAACAGATCCGATATCGTCAGAAGAGAAAATAAGGATGTCATCGGCATAGGCCAAATGCGTGATCAAAGGGCATCCGGTAGTTGTGTGAAAGTAGTAGAATCTGGGAGTATTGGACATATTTTTGAGGTTTCTGCTGAGCGCTTCCACCGCGATGATGAAGATAGTGGGTGAGAGAGGGTCACCTTGTTTGACCCCACGGCTGGCTAGAAAGAAACCTGCTGCTTGACCATTAATAACGGTAGAAAACCATGAGTTTCTGATCGAACGGATGATGATGTCGATCCAAGATTCCGAGAATCCGAAGGCCCTGAAAACCTAAATAATGAATTGCCAGTCGAGACGATCGTATGCTTTCTCCATGTCAAGTTTAATGGCGACATTTTTCTCCCTCTGGATGGGAATTTCATGTATGTGATCATTTCTTGTGCTAGGAGGATGTTGTCAATGATGTTCCGGCCTGGGACAAAACTGCTTTGTTCTTCGAAGATAATCTTAGGGAGGATAGCGGACATGCAGTTGTTGATTATCTTCGAGATAATTTTATTGGTGAAAGTACAGAGGCTGATGGGTCTAAGTCTTTGAAGGTCTCCGGGTTATCTTTTTTGGGGATGAGGATGAGGTTGGCACTAGAGATGGATTTGGGATAGGTGGCCCCTTGGAAGAAAGCAGAGGTGGCCTCATGGAAGTCTGCTACAATAATATCCTAGCAAGATCTGAAGAATACTCCAGAAAAACCATCCGGCCTGGGGGCGCTGAGTTCATCGAGTGCCCATATTACGGCCTTGACTTCCTCAGCAGAGGGGGGAGTGAGGAGCTGCTCGTTATCCCCGTCGGAGATCAAATTGGGGACCTTGGCCAGGAACTCCTCATCCTTGACGATGGCTTCTTTGAAGAATAAATTGGAGTAGAAGTTGGCGGCCTCCTCTTGAATGTGGCTCTGGTCCTACAGCAGTTGACCATTTCTATCGCGAATTTGGTATAAAAAAACCTTGTACCTACGACCCTTGACATAAGAGTAAAAGTATGTCGTGTTGCGGTCCCCATCGGAGTCCCATTTTAATCTGGCCTTCTGCTTCCAGAATTTTGTCTCCACCTTCAAACATGATTTGAGTATAGCTCTGGCGAAATTGAGGGCGGACCGGGCCTGCGGGGATCTGTCTGTGGAAAACTGGATCTCGGCACGGTTGACGTCATCCTCCGCCATTCTAATTGCTTGGAAAAGGTTACCGTATGCGGACTTGCTCCACGTAGAAAGGGCCTTCCTGGTTCCTTTGAGTCTAGTTGCAACCCGAGTGAGGGGTTCTGGATCATCCTTGGAAGACCACGCGGAGGCGACAATGTTTCTGAATTGAGGGTGATGTCTCCAGAAGTCCAGGAACCAAAAATCTTTTTTGATGCAGATGGATCTGCTGGTAAGCTCAATCAGTAGGGGAGAATGATCTGATTTGGTAGTGTTGAGATGGGATAGTTTGGTGGTGAGGCCCATGTCATGCCACCAGTCGTTGGTTAGGACGCGATCGAGGCTGGAGTACTGCCTACGAGCGCCTTCCTGCGTGTTTCACCAAGTGAAAGCGTTGCCGGCAAAAGGAAGAGTGTTTAAATGGGCGTTGAGTATAAAGTTGTTGAATTCATTCATGGCCTGCTGTAGGGGCGGGCGTCCTCCAGACTTTTCTTTGCTGCAGGAGATAGTGTTGAAATCACCAACGCATAGCCTGTAGGAGCGTAAAAAGTACTTCATATACCAAGTCAAAGAAGTTGAGAACTCTACGCAAGTCAAACTGAGTCAAACTCAGACTTTACACAGAGTAAAACTCTACGCGAGCTACTTTACGTGATAGCTATCCGCTGAACATTACGCGGAGGACAGGCTGTCAGGCTATATTTAATGTGTATGATTTTTGATCTGACAAAAGGATTTTCTGACAAGAACAGTACACAGAAGCCGAGAAGATTTGATTTGTACTAAACCCAACACTTGTCGTTTAGTGTGCAGATGGGCTACTTTACGCTCAAGAAATTGCTTCTTTTACGCACGAAAGCTATTCAAGCTTTTACGCTCAAGGCTGTTGTGCGCGTAAAGTTTATTTGAGCTAATTTTATGCTCAAGGCTATTTTTCAGCCACTTTACACGGGAAGTTTATTTTGGGCTATTTTACGCCCAGTCTGCTACTTTATGCAGGAAGTATATTTTGGGTCATTTTTACGCCCGATCTTTTCTGGCTACATGAGAACGTGGTCTGCTTAAGTGGCTTTCATGCCACACTTATCGAGGAACATGTGTACGTGCTTTCTCCATTTTGTTGAAGTAGTGGGACATGTGTCACCATGCGTAGAAATCAAAACTTTACATGGGACACGTATCATCATGCGTAGAGTTGATTTTCAATCGTGGGTGACAGTTGCTTGCGTAGAGACCCGATTATGTTGTTTTTTACGCACATAGGGTCTAGTCTATAAATAGACTTATTTTTAATATATCAAGAGATCAAGAGAGATATAGGAGAGAAGATTCTGAGAAAACTCACACTTTCAGAGTGATATTCCCAAAAGCATTTCTTTAACTTTTTTTCAAGAACAGGGTGAAGCAAAGCAGGAAAGCATTCGACTGTGCCGTCAGTGCCGTTGCTTGATACCTTTCTGGTGACTTAGTTCTTCCGATTGTTCGTCTTCTTCAAGCAGTTTTCTTCATCATCATCGTATGGTCCAAGGAACAATGTGATCGCTCTCAGATCATACTTCCATAGCAATACTTCCCAGAACAATTTGTACTTTTGTACTTTTTCTCGTTTTCTTTCAAAAGCCAATTTTAGGCATTTTGTTAAGTGAAACAAAATGGTGACTCTGCTGGGGACGACCTTCTCCTCTGACGAGAAGGTAATTGCTCAATATGATGATGTGTCGGTCGGATCGACAAAAAAGACTCTGGTTGTGCACTTCGACCAGACTGCTTACGAAGAAATGCTCCGAACTGGGGGTAGTACTCGCTGCTCTAATGTTCAGAAATCGCAAAAGGTACGAAAAGTTTGGATTCCTAAGTCCAAAGTATCCTCGGATCTTCCTGCTGTCTTTGAAGGCAAAGGAATACTTTCCACTCCTGTTGTGGAGGCTCCCGTCTGTGACGAGGCAGTCTCTACTTCAGTGATGTGTCCCGGGCGTAAAATTAGCCTTCCGTCGGTGACGTGGTTGACTCTCAAGTTTTACGCCCTGTGCGTAAAAATCAAACTTTATGCTCTGTACGTAAAAATCAGTCTCCCGTCTGTGACGTGGTGGACACCCAAGTTTTACGCTCTACGCGTAAAATCTCTCATCTGTGACGTGGCAGATATTCATGTTTTGCGCTCTACGCGTAAAGGTAAATCTCCTGTCGGTGACAGAGTAGGTAAAATTCAAAATGATGCTTCTGCATCTAAAGTGAATTTGCCTACATGCATGCAGCATAAAAACAAGAATCCTATTGTTGGTAAAACTTCAGTTTTTCACCAACAACCTTCTTACACTGCTTTACGTAAAGTACCAAACCTTCAGATTACGCGTAATGCTGATGGAGTCCTTTGTGCACAAAAATCTCAAGATTTACGCACGCAACTCCAGGCACGTAAAAATGCCCAGTTTAGTTCTGCTAATGCAGCCAGTAATCTTCTTTATACACAAGGGACTAAACGATTCTCTATCCCAAATATAATAAAGAAGACTACTCCCTCAACTCCTTCTGATTTACGCGAGTTGCTTGTTCAAAAGCGTAAAGACAGAAAATCTCCTGTGACGCTCCCCAAAGAAAATCACCATTGCGAGTGTCACCAGATTGTAATCAAGTATTGTTGTTCGGCTTCTAAACGGTCAGTTTTTGACCAATTAAGCTATAATATGCCTCAGCAATAAGCTGATGATCAAGAACATGAGTTGTCATATGCATCAGTCAATATGGCATCTCATACCAATAGAGGACGACGTCCAAGACGTAACTCATCTCAGACTCCCGGTCAACAACAGTTCAACCGACTTTTTGATACCTTTGAAGGAGTATATCAGCATACCCGGTCAAGGAGTCAAAGACAGTTGTAATCTTCAGATTCAGAAGCTGGGGGTACCCAGTCTTTTGAGTCAGAAATCGATAGTGTTGATTCATACCTCTATACTAATCCCTCTGGATGTTCAAGGGAGGTCGAATCCTATGCTATCGGAGATGAACCGGAGACGTCAACTGCTAATACAGAACAACATCTTTCTGCAGTCGAGCAATCACTGAAGGACATGCTTACTATGATGTAAAGTATGTACCAAATAATAATGACTCAACAAACTGCTCAGCCAGCAGTAGTAACACCGGTGCAGGTAGCAGCACAAACTCAAGATAGTCAATGGATTGATGTACCCTTGAATAATCTTAGTCAGGAGCCTGCCGTTAATCAAAATTCTGCATCTCCAGATCCTCTCTTTCCAGAAGATGTACCACCTCCGGTGGGGGTTACGGTACATCCAGCAACTATTCAATCGAATGTGCTTCCTCAAACTAGTGAAGCTATTCAAGCAGTACGCGAACTAAAAGCACAGTTTGAAGTTCTGAAGCACAAGGATCAGCTCCAGAGGTTAGGGATTAAGCAACCTTATCCTTCTCATTGGAATGATGTACCCTTTTCTCCAAAATTTAAGCCACAATCGATGGTGTTATTTGATGGAAAGGCTTCTCCCAGTCAATATATCAATTATTTTGATATTATGACTGTGCATCTGTAGAAGAATGATGCTCTTCTTACCCGAGTTTTCATTGGGTGTTTGACGGGTTCAACTTATGACTGGTAACGCAGTCTACCCGACAATTGCATATCGTCTTTTGACGAATTTAAAGCAATGTTTCTCTCCCGCTTCTATAAAGGAGGAATGGATATGAATATGTCCTCCTTAATAGAAATCAAACAGAAGGAGAAGGAAGATACTCGGACGTTTATCGAACGTTTTCGACAGGCAACTTTGAAGATGCCTCCTGACATGCTAGATTCAGCATTGATTGATACATGCAAAATGAATCTGCGACCAACTATTGCTATCTTTACGGGTTCTCAATTCACAGATTGGGCCTCGTTTATTATAGCAGTTGTTTCAGCCGAGACCAATGGTAGATTGGCTCGTGAACACGGGATGATCTTTGCTTCAGAAGACAAAGGAAAGAAAGGCTCTTCTGGTAATAATTTCGACATTCGTAATGGGAAAGGGAAGAAAACCCTAGTGGTTAATCTTTCAAAATCCAAAACGATGCCAAATAATCTGGAGTCTTCCAAACCAAAAGAAGAATACTCTTTTGATGACAGTGATATCACAGGGATATTCCAATATCTTGTAAAGACTGGCAAACTCCAAATTCCAGAGCCAAAAAGGCCTAATGAGGTGAATTTGACTGACAATCCCAAATATTGTATCTATTATAGATACATAAATCATCCTACCAAGGCTTGCTATGTCTTAAAAAAGAAAATCCAAGAGTTGATAAATGCCAATGCCATCGCTTTAACCAATGATGAGCATACGGTTACAACTAATATGATTTTTCTTCAATTTGGAGGTTTTCTTCCACAGCAAGTTCCAGATAGGATTGTCCCAATTCCTAAGGCGATAATGAAAATTATGAATCTTCCGTCTGCTACAGAGCAAAGTGAAGGATTTTTGCCTCTCACATTAAAAAAGGGTGAAATCATGTGGGTACATCCTAACTTAGTACCTGAAATGGAAGATGAAGGTAAAACTTCAAAATCCAAGAAATGTAGGAAAGTCAAAACCTGCAAAATGATTTCTCATGTTGTTACTCCAAATCATGATGATTTGGATCATCTTTGGGACGTCATTCCTTTAGAGGATAGGCTGAGGGGTTTGAATATATGCCTTCCAAGTTTGGCTCCTCCTACCAAACTCAAACTTACTTATCAGCAATGGTTAGTAATGAATAGTATCCCCTTATATAGGGCACAACAACTCTTTGCTGCTTATGAGAAAGCACCTGTAGGGATTTTTTCTCCTATCCCGAATACTCTTTCTCCTGTGGCTACAGAGGTTTCTATTCCTCCTTCTCCTGTGGCTACAGGTCTCTATTCCTCCTTTCTCTATTGAACCACCCATTGAAAGTTCGTTGCACATTCACATGTACAGTCAACAATCAGTCCATCTCATGAAAAAGATGGGCTATGACTTTCGAAAGGCGGAAGGCTTGAATTATGATAAAGGAATGTGACTTCATTTACAAATTCAAAGTCAAAAATCTACTATTGGATTGGGTTTTGAGGTTCCTCATAAAAATCCTCGCAAGAAGAAGACTACGAAAAATAAGAACAAAACCTGTAATATGGTACTTCATTCTCCTGAGTCTGAAGAAGAAACCTTTGCTGGTATGAGATCTGGGAAAGAGTACCACAAAGATTATGAGAAAACTTCTAAAGAAGCGGAGGACATTGCTGAAATGCTACCAGCTCAACTATCTCCTGTTTCTACTGAGGCGAGACCTTCTAAACCATCTGTGGTTGAAAAAGAAAAATAGAAAGTAGTACGCTTTGACGTCCCATTGAAATCTTCTTCAAATCAAGGGGTAGTGATGAAGCCTTACAAATTTGATATTCTAGCCCAACTAGCTAATACCCCGGCTAGACTGTCTATCTTTGAGCTGCTTCGTCTTTTTAAAGAAAGCCGAGAAACTCTGAGCGAAGCTTTGCTACAAGCAGACTCATGCTTAGCTCAACTCAAGAGTCCAGACAATATACCAGTGTCATGTCCGCAATGTCATAGTGTGATGGAAGCAATTCCCAACATTACCTTCACACAAGAAGATATGTTGTTGAAGTATAATAAACACAACAGGCCTCTGTGCTACACATGGTATATTGAATCTACTAAAATTGATAGGATTTATATTGATCTTGGGTTCTTCTATTAGCATAATTCTTCAGAGTATGCTACGACCCTTAAGGATTTCTACTAGTGATTTGACTTACACTAGTACAACAATAGTTGGTTTCAACTCGGGAAAGAATAAACCACTGGAAAGATTCGTTTGAAGATTTAAATTGGTGATCTTCGAAAAATAGTGACTTTTTATGTTGTCAACTCCGATGTATCTTACAACATCTTTCTTGGAAGACCGTGGATACATGAGCATAA
Source organism: Iris pallida (assembly GCA_029216955.1). NCBI lineage: Eukaryota > Viridiplantae > Streptophyta > Magnoliopsida > Asparagales > Iridaceae > Iris > Iris pallida. The sequence goes on along the minus strand of JANAVB010034417.1, from coordinate 70,501,254 downwards.
CATTGTGCCTTTAACTCTCCACCAATGCTTCAAGTACGTGGATTCTCAAGGGATTATAAAGACTGAATTTGCAGATATCAATCCTTTTAAGGGTGTTGAAGCCTATTTCTCTGATTCAATACTCTACAAACAGGAGCATGTGAAGGAGTTATCAGATATGGCCGAAGATCGATCACCTGCAGAAGATCAATCTGTCAAAGAAGATCCTCCGGAAGAGCAACCTTTGAAGATTAAAGTCAAAGGCCGAATCCAACCCCAACCTGTCAATGACCAACCTCTGATGATCAAGGTTAAAGGAAGAACTTGAGCTTCGTCTGAGGAATCAATGAGTATTCCAGCTAAGAGCCAAGTTCAACCTCTCATGATCAAAGTCAAGGGACGTACTTCTCGTACAAATGATCCAGAACCACTGATTATCAACCTTGGCAAGTCTACGCAGAAGACGAATGACGGTCCGTTAATGATCAATCCAAAGCGCAGTAGTCAGTTTGTAAATGATGTAAATATTGATCATTCTGTACTTTCTAATATTAATGAAGATTGCCTTTTGGAGTACATGGCTATCAAATTTATTGAGGGAATGACTTTATCTGCTGATAATCAAAGTCATCAACATAAAAATAACATAAATACAGAGAAAACCTTATATATTAATCATAAGGAAAATTCTTTTCCTCTTCATATCGATGTTGGACCTTATGCTCAAAGATTCCTAACATCTTCTCCCTATCTTCTTCCTGTAGCCTCATCATCACAAGCTTGTCTAGTATAGACGTCACGAAGAATCTTATTTTATGATTCCGTCTAATAAGAAAAACAAGCGCCAAATTGTGTTTGGCCTGGCTAAAAATATCCCTATTACCCAGACAGGTGATCTCAGAGAGAAAGATAAAAGAAGAATTCGAATTGACAAATATAGTCAACAATCTCTTAAGATTATCTAAAATATGGGATATGATTTGAAGACTATACCAGATCTCAATCAACGCAAAGGTAGACGGTTACCATTATGTGGTGATCCATTTTACCAGAAAACCCATCATGGGTTGGGATACGATCCATCCCACATGTTTAATAAAGATATACAAGAAGGATTTTCTTCCAGTTCTTCACAATCCTCAAATTCAGAAGAAATCCAATTCATCGAATCGGATACATCCCACATGTACAAAGAAGATATGGAAGAAGAATGTTCTTCCAGTTTCTTATAATCCTCATATTCTGGAGGAGACTATTATGATGAATCTGAGTATGTACTCTCAGTTAACATGGTTCAAACTGATGGTGAATCCGAACCATTTAAAAATGACCCTTGGGCACAACAAATAGACACTCAATGGGAGCTTCGTTTTGAATAGCGACAGCCACCTACAGAAGATGAAATTGTTCAGATTGACATTGGCGACGGAACTACGTCCAAGCCAATTGTTTGCCATGAAATATAAAAGAACAGAACAATTATCGGAGGACCGGACTTTTACTTCACGTTACAAACTCGCTTGTACAAAGAAAGCCTAGGGACGAAAACCTAGGTACAGCAGTCTAAGTACAATTATTTATTTTAGATTTTGGGGGATGACGATAGAGGCTCGGGAAGGCGACGGCAGCCCTGCCTTACTCTTTGGACGATCGGTATGCAGCCTTGGCTCCTTGTGAAAAGATGGTTGGCGTTGATGAAGAAATGCTCTTCTTGCTCCTCTGTTGCTCCTCTGGCTTCTCTCTCTCTCTCTCTGTGTATTCTCTCTCTGACTATGGAGGGAAAGTCTCTCTGTATATATATATTTTTTCTCTCTGATATTGTATATCTCTCGCAAGGGAATGGCACCCTGCTATTTATAATAGTGGGATGTGATCATTAGGGTTGCCAATAATTAGCTCTTAGAGATGACGGTGGCTTGGGGATTGGTCAATCCAGGCCATTCGTTTTGATTATGATGAATCTGGGCTATTAGGTATAGATTACACCAAATCCCATGAGCAATTAATGCTGATTGGAATAAATCTTTCTTATAATAATCTTCTGATATCTGCGAATAAATCAGATCTATTCTTCTGCCACGTGTCCCAGATTATTGGGATTTGACCCAATCTTTAATGGCAGCCAATTTGAGGATTTAATTGATTTAGGACGCGTGTCCTAGAAGCTGCTGGGGGGATTTGGACCGCATGACTAGTGAGCCACATATGAATGTGAGCCGTATATGGTTAGGCCCACGTGTCAGGGCTGCGTGGGCAGTGGCCCTCACCTGAGCCCTTTAACCACAGAGGAGTAATTCTTGTGGGCCGCATAGGTATATATCCGCCTGAGCCGCATGGACATGACCCTCTCGAACCGCATAAGAAGTCCTTGCTTGAGCCGTATGAGGCTTTCATGGCCTAAGCCGCATAGGATAGATTCACTCTGAGCCGCATGGAAAGTTCTTTGCTCAAGCCGCATGAGACTTTCATGGCCTGAGCCGCATAGAACAGATTCATTCTGAGCCGCGTGGGATTTATTCTGAACCGCATGAGCAGTGAACCGCATACGAATGCCCACGTGGCAAGGCCACGTGGCATTTTTATGTCTCTCGGGAGATTTGTGTCAGATATCTCTTTTCTCTTCTCTAGAGATTCATCATTATGACAGAGCCATAATTACCTGCTTTGGCGTCAGGGCTGTCAACTTTTCAGAGGGATCAGCCGTCAAAGCAATTAATACAGCATGGATGGAGGGAAGCACTATCAGGCCACGTGTCTTCTGAGCCGCATGGAATGCCTTGGGCCGCATAGCTTCTTATACCGCATGATTCCCTGAGCCGCATGAGTTTTCTGAGCCGCATAGGGTTCTTTGGCCGCATGAGTCATTTTCTTTAGTATTTTCCATGCTTCTACATGACCCCCTTCAAAGTTTTCAATTTGCAAAATTGAAATACTTTGAATAAGAAGTATGGCTGGATATTCTTCTGGCCGCGTATGGATAACTTGGCCACATGGAAAGTTCTGCCGCAGGGGCGTCTCAGCCGCATAGAAATTTCTGCCTCCTGACCATCTGAGTCGCATAGTTGCTATCAGCCGCATGGCCATTTGAACCGCATAAGCTCTTTACCACGTCATTATGCCATGCGTGTGGATCTTTTTTGAGACAGGATCCCAAGAGCTCAGTCTTTAAATGGCTCGATAACCGAAGAGTCGATCGCGTTTGTACGAGGCGTCGGTCCACAGTTCTCCGTCTATAAATAGAAGGGCATTTGGACGGTCTTCTCTCTTAGGCTATTCTTGACTCAGATTCTTGTCGTGTTTTCTTTCTCTGATCATCAGACAACAATGGCACCCAGGGCTTCTAAGGCTGTAAAGAAGGCTGTGGCGAGGAGTAAGAAATCGGCTTCGCCCTCGACTGTCATGCCCTCCATTCGTCTTGACATTCATATTGCCATCGAAGGTAAGGATTAGGTAGTCGATTTGAAACCCTAGCAGAGCCTGCTTTACTGCATGCTTCATGTACACGACTTTGACGTAAACTTCTCAGACTACATGGTCCGCATACACGTCCCATGACTGAGCCGCATGAGGATATACCCCATATCTGAGCCGCATGAGACTTGTCTAAGACGAGCCGCATGAACATTCCTGACTGTTCTTATTTTCTTGTCTTTGGTTCTCGCAGTATCTCCACTGAATGTTGAGACTGCGGCGTCAGAGGAGCCGCAGCCTCCTGTCATCAGCCAGGGATCTCCCTCTGTTAAGGAGGAAGTGAAGAAAGAAGAACTGCGCCTGAGGGGAACGGCAGCCCTCCAAATATCGAGACTGTTGAGGGTGGTAGCGCTGGGAACCCTGTTTCTCCTATTCTGGACGAGGATGCTCTTCACTTGCATTCTTCATATGTGAGATGGTTGAGGGAATGGTATATGCGCTCCTGTAACTAGGATATAGGGGCTTCTCGTGGTTGTCTGTCTGTAGTCTTTGTCTTGTTTCGCCTTTCTTTTTGTCTTTATGAAGAACTCTTTTGACTTGCTTGCAATCGTGTGGATGTAACCGATTTCTGAATGAATGGAATATATATTTGCTTCACCCTTTTGCTTTGTAATAATCCTCTTACTGGGACATTTTGCGTTGACCCATTGTCCCTAACGTACCCTAGTTTTGGATACGGACAACAAGTTTAAAAGAAAGGAACCAATCATACTGACTCAGAGGTACTGAGGACATGGTGAGCATGAGGGTTTCTTTGACAGGGGGTACATAGAACAACTCAGAGGTAGGAGGACATGGAAGTTCTATGTGAGTGGTGGTTTGTTTTTGGCGGAGGTGGAATGACTCAGAGGTAATGAGGACATGGCCGTTTTAGAAATTTGTGGATCGATTACCCTTTTTGTGCACTGGGAGTGCGGGTATTAGATCATGCGGGAGGATCTCCTTCAAGAAGAAAGTTCAGAGGTATGATCATACATAACTTTCTATCTGAAAGAGTGATCGGGATGTGAGTTCAGAGGCACCATCGGGTACATGACTCGAGAATCTGGAGAATGGTGAGTGTGAGTTCAGCGGTACTGGCGGGTACATGACTCAAGAATTTGACAAACTATGAGGGTGAGTTCAGTGGTATCAGCGGATACATGACTCAAAAGTCTAGAATATTGTGGGTGTGAGTTCAGCGGTACCAGCGGGTACATGACTCGATAATCTGAAATGTTATAGATGTGAGTTCAGCGGTACCAGCGGGTACGTGACTCGAGAATCTGGAAAACTATGAGGGCGAGTTCAGTGGTATCAACGGATACATGACTCAATAATCTAGAATTTTATGGAGCGAGTTCAGTGGTACCAGCGGGTACGTGACTCGAGAATCTGGAAAACTATGAGGGTGAGTTCAGTAGTATCAGCGGATACATGACTCAATAATCTAGAATTTTATGGAGCGAGTTCAGTGGTACCAGCGGGTACGTGACTCGATGATCTGGAGAATGCTGTTTAAACATAGTATTTCTTCAGGAACTTGTCGTTGACGGGCAACATGAGCAAGTCTCCGTTTTGCTTGGCGAGGCGGTAAGCACCGTTGGATAATACTGTCTCTATGATAAACGGGCCTTCCCATTTTGGCTGGAACTTGCCGACGGTCTTGTGAGTCATGACCATCGGCCTCCGGACTGCCAAGACAAGATTGTCTACCTGGAATGTTCTGATTTTGGCCTTTTTGTTGAAGGCTCCAGAGATGCGTGCTTGGTATAGCTCAATTCGCTGCTGAGCTAAGAGGCATTTTTCATCTAATGCCTCCAACTCTTGCAGTCGACGTCGGTAGTTATCATCCGTTGTCAATTGATAAGTGAGGGCGATGCGGAGTGAGGGTATTTGAGTCTCTAATGGGAGAACTGCCTCACTCCCCTATACTAGAGAGAATGGTGTATTCCCGGTGGCGGTCCGAATTGTGGTACGATAAGCCCATAAGCACTCGCCGAGCTTCTCGTTCCAGTCGTGCTTGTTAGAGGAGACGAACTTCTTGAGGAGTTTGATGATTGTTTTGTTGAATGCCTCTGCTAACCCGTTTGCCGCCGGGTTGTACGGCGTCGAAGCTATACTCTGAATACGGTGCTTATCGTAAAACCGATAGAATGCGTGGCTTGCAAACTGCGGACCATTATCATGAATGATCCTTCGGGGTAGTCCAAAGCGGTAGATGACGTGATGCTTGAGGAAGCTGATCACGTTCGAGGTTTTGACTTTTGCAAGCGGAACAGGTTTCGCCCATTTAGAGAAGTAATCAGTGATCGCAAGTATGAAGCAATGTCCTGGGAGGAAGGTGGGGTGATTGGACCAATGATATCCATTCCCCATGCTTCGAATGGCCAGGACGCCACTGTCGGATATAGAAATTATGATGGTTGGTGGATGAAGTCCGCGTGGACTTGGCAAGCTTTGCATTTTCTAGCATAATCTATCGCATCTGCCACCATCGTGGGCCAATAGTAGCCCATTCGGCGAAGGCGATCTTGTAGTTTTGGGCCGGGCTGGTGGGCCCCGCAGACACCGTCATGAGCTTCTCGTACTACTTTTTTGGCTTCTGCGTTTGACAGACACCGAAGCAGTAATCCGTCGTAGGAGCGGCGATATAGTATCTTCGTCTCTGTATCATAGAAGTATCTGAGAGAACGCCTTCTGATGGAAGTGGCTTCCTTCGGGTTCTCGGGCAAGATGTCCTAGACGACGAAGTCGATAAATGGTTGTCTCCAATCTGGGGCATCATCGACCGTCTGTGTGGAATAACTTGCCACGAATTGCACATTGTTTTTGGAACAGACCAGTTCGTGGCCTATCACATCCACTGATTGGCGATCATAATTCGGAACTGCTAGGGAAGCGGCAAGACTAGCTAGGGCATCGGCTTCAATATTTCGGAGTCTGGGGACGTGCTCGATAAAGAACCCCTCAAATGACGAGATAATATCGATCGCTATTTGGTGATAAGGGATCATGTCTTCGTGGCGGACTTCGTACAAACCCCGGATTTGATTGACGATTAGTTAGGAATCGCCGTATGCTTCGAGGTATTCTACCCCCAGCTCTCTTGCAAGTTGGAGGCCAATGACCAGAGCGTTGTACTCGGCCACATTGTTAGAGCAGGGTTCTGTGAGGGAATAGGCACGGTTGATCATCAATCCGGAAGGGGAGACCAGCACTACCCCGACTCCGACGACTATATTGCCTTTAGGTCCGGTCCTCGAAGCACCGTCGAAGAACATTTGCCATATATTCTCGTGAGAGGTTGCATGCGAGTCGACGACCTCATCTGGGATCTCTTCATATATCCTGGAGGACTCCGAGCCCGGGTGGGCTGCTAAGAAGTCCGCCAGAGCTTGACCTTTGACTGCCTTTTGTGGGACAAAGATCATATGATAAGGGGACATCAATATTGCCCATGTAGCAAGGCGAGAGCTAAGTGCCCCTGGTTTAGTCATGAGGACTCTGAGAGGGTTGACTCGTGAGATCACATGTATCGTTTGTCCGGTAACATAGTGCCGTATTTTCTGAATGGCGAACACCAAGGCGAGGCATTCCTTCTCAACCGCGGTGTATCGGTGCTCGGGTCCAATCATCATTCGGCTGAAGTAATATATGGCTTGCTTGTGGCCTGCGTCATTGTTTTGTGCCAGCAGAGCCCCGAGGGAATGTTCCATTGCTCGTACATAGAGCAGGAATGGTTTTCCAGGAACCGGGGCCACCAAAACTGGAGGATTTGACAAATATTCTTTGATGCTGTCGAAAGCACGTTGGCATTCCTCGTCCCATACGAATGAGACTCCTTTCTTCATGAGGTGCGTGAATGGTCGGCATCGCCCGGAGAGGTTGGAAATAAACCTTCTGATGTAAGCTAGCCTCCCTTGAAGGCCTCTGAGTTCGCGGAGATTTTTTGGAGGACCCATCTCCATGATTGCTTTCGTCTTCTCAGGATCTACATGGATACCCTGTGCGGTGATGATGAAGCCCAAGAACTTTCTGCTGAATACGCCCAGAAAGGACTTCGTAGGGTTCATTTTCAAATTATGCGTTCGCATTAGGTCGAATATCGTCCTTAGATCCTGCAGATGGTCTCCCTTGCTACGGCTCTTAACGGCTATATCGTCAACGTAGCACTCCACCGTCTTGCGTAAGTGGTCTCTGAAGATGATGCTCATGGCTCTTTGATATGTGGCGTCAGCGTTCTTTAAACCGAAAGACATGACTGTGTAGCAGTACGTGCCAATCGGTGTTCGGAATGACGTATGTTTTTCGTCGTCAGGAGACATTTTGATTTGGTTGTACCCTGAGAAGCCATCCATGAATGACATGCATTCGAAGCAGCAAGTATTGTCGATCATGATGTCTGTGATAGGAAAGGGAAATTCATCTTTGGGGCACGCCTCGTTCAGGTTGCGGAAGTCGATGCAGATTCGAATCTTCCTATTCTTCTTGAGGACGGGTACTATATTGGCGACCCAGTCAGGATGTTGCTCCTCACGAATGAAGCCGCTGGCTATTAGTTTATTGACTTCGGCTTCGATTGCGTCCATGATGCCTGGGCGAAAGCGTCGCTGTTGTTGCTTGACTGGCTTCGCATCTGGCCGAATGTTGAGTTTGTGAAGAGCAATGTCGGGATTTAACCCTGGCATGTCTTCATAGCTCCAGGCGAACACATCAATGTATTCTCTGACAAGTTCTAGCAGCGACTCCCGATCTTCGTCTGTTAGGCTTTTACTGACAAAAATTGGTTTTGGAGAAGATTCGCTGCCGAGATCCACTTGTATGACCTCATCTTCAGTAGGAGGTTCTCTCTGTTCGAACCGCTTTTCCCATTGTGCGTCCAACTGCTGGGCCCATGGTTCTAGTTCGAGGATTTTGGGGATATCTTTGTCTTCTTCGTAAGCGTCTGCGAATGCCATATTGACTGTCATGATTTGTCTGAACACGTCTCCGATGCTGGTATCTGAGTCAGAAGTTGGTGACCCGGTTGAATGTGACTGCCAGTCACACTCTTCATCTGAACTCTCAGGGGTCGTTGTGGGAGTTACATACCCTAGCCCGCATCGAGTTTTGTTATAGTAATCCCGTGTTTTACCCACCGGGACTGGCGGCTTCAAAGGTAATCGTCGCCCAGTGCCGTAGTTTAAACCCGGCGTCGTCTCCAGATCATACCCCTATTTTTGTATAAGATATTTGGATTATGGGCTATACAGATACAGAGGCAGTCTCCCGGTATCTGATCCGAGGTCGGTTTCCTTTGTGATGGAAGGATGCGGGTTGTTCGTCCGGCCGAAGATGATTGGATGGTCCCCTCCCTCGATTATTCGGTAAGCGTCTTCTACTGGAGTAAGCTGGATCGCGGTGTATACATTTGTCACTTGTGTGTGTAGGTGGGTGCCTATACCGTGTTCCATAGCATACATTGTACATAGCTTATTGAGCTCGGTATAGTTCAAAGATAACCCTTTATTGATGAAGTAAGGTATCTTTTCTAGGGGGATTACATCATCAGTGGAGGGAACATCTGTGTGGGCAGCCACATACTTGGCTAACTCCGGTTCCTCTTCGGCTACCCCCTGTGTAAAGGAAGATTGAGAGAACGACCTGGGGAGCTTGATCGTCAGTGGTTCAGTTGACGGGGCAAAGCGTGGAGTTGTTGGCAGACTAGCGACCCCCAGTTTGGCACTCGAGGTGGAGCGAGGAGTGGCCGATTTGCTAGAAGTGTCAGACCTTGCGTCGAGGTGACAACCCTTCTTGGAAAGGCGTATCGTCAACGGCTTGTCTGAGGGATTGAGCTTCCCTATTTGGGGTTGACTTACTCTTGGCAGTCTGATTGTCAGTGGCCCCGTTGTGGGTCTCGACACTTGGCCGGACCTTGGCAGCCGGATTATCATCTGCTCTTCTTGCGCCGAGAGGCTGATTGCGTCCTTCCGTAGAGTGGCGGTGAGGGGTGCGGACTTGCCCGGTTTGCGAGCTTGGAGGTGGATCGTCAGGGGTCCTTCTGATTCCGTGGTCGTTTCAGTACCAGCTTGTTTATTTCCTTCATCAAGGTGCCTCTTCGACTTTTCGTATAAGCAGGAGTCCAAGTAGTAAGATTCGACCCCTTTGAAGGGATCGATGTCAGCAAATTTCGTCTTCACAAAGCCGTGTTTGTCGACATATTTGAAGCACTGGTGTAGCATAGAAGGCACGATCATATAATCGTGTATCCATGGGCGCCCCAAGAGGATATTATAAGGAGTGTCTGCATCTATGACGTAGCAGGTGACTTCGGATTGGAGATCGCCAATCTGACACTTCAGACGAATCTTTCCGATAAGGTAGCTCCTGTCCGAATTGAAACCGCTGATGGCGGTGCTTGTATGTGTCAGGCGATGCATTGGGATGCGGAGATGATGTAGCAGACCCTTCGGGATGATGCTTATGGAAGAGCCAGGATCAATGTGCATCCGATCCACCTTCACGTCGCCGATGTATCCCGTGTAGTATAACGGGCGATCATGTAGGTTGGTTTTGATGAGCATGTCCTGCGGAGTGAAGACGATGTTGGGCATTGCTCCCGTACAGGCACTATCCTGGAGATCCACAGGTGAGTCCTCCCCGGTGACGTTGGATTGAGCCAGATAGGCATCGGCATTTTGGGGTGCTTCGCTCAATGCAATACGAACGTCCTTGGAGAGCCTTAGGAGTTCGTACAGTGACAATTTGGCCGGAGTGTTAGCCAATTGTGCTAAGATGTCAAAGTTGTAGGGCCTCTCTAGCCCTTGGGCTGCGTCTTTTCGGAGAGATTTATCGAAGCGAGTCTCCTTCGGCCTAGGCTTGTCGGTCGTCGAAGGCTGAGCCGGTCCCAGAGCATCAGTTGTAGTGGGTTGATGATTTTCGGCTGGGTTGTCAACCACAGGTTGGGATTGCGCTCCGGACCGCGTGACGACGGCTGTAGCTTCCTCGTTATCTGCTGAGATTGTGTGGCAGGTCCTAATTTTTCCACTCTTTCTTTTGTTGGTGGGAGATGGTGTGGACTGAGTTACTTCTGATACCAAGTCTGGATGGACCCACATGACCTCCCCTCGTGAGGTGGTGAGAGGTACTAGACCAGCAGCCTGTTCCCGGGGAGGTGGAAGATTGGTAATCTCTATTGTCGCCAGAGGGACGGGGATTACCCCGTCTTAAGTCTCCGTCGGAGGGAAGCTGCCGAATTGCACGGACACCATATTGGCTGCTACGGTTACCTCTTCGAAGTCGATGGCCAGAGCGTTCGAATCGATGAGGCTTTGGATGTACCATTTTAGTTGGTAGCAGTCGTGTGTAGCGTGGTGTACATAACGGTGATAATGGCAGAACTTTGGGTTCTCCAGATCAGCCGGCCGAGGCTCCCGTCTTGGTGGAGGAAGCTGAATTCTACCTCCTTGTATGAGCATGTCCAAGATAGGCTTGACGTGGCCGTCTTCGAAAGAGTAAGTGATCTGAGGCCATTGTTTATCTGCTGGTTGTGACTCGGGCTTTTGTGCCGTGTCATCCACCATAGCCTGCTTTCCCTTGCTGTCCCGATTGTTGGAGGGGTTACCCGTATTATCGTTGTTGGGATGCTTGCCCTTGTTTTCTCCTTCCGAGATGTGCAATCCCAGTTGGCGAGCCTTCTTTAGTCGTTCTTCGACGCTTGTGGCACTGATGATGAATGCCTTCCAATCTTTGAATTGACTTTCGCCCATCCAGAGACTAATCGTAGGAAGCAGTCACTTTTGGCAGATCTCAATCAAAGAGGAATCTGGATTTCCGAAGGGCAGCTTCATGGCGGTCTGGCGGAACCGCTCGATGTAGTTCCTTGTCAACTCCTTCTCCCCTTGGACGACGTCCATGAGAGTGGACATGGTGACATCCTGTCCTACTTCGTAGAATCGCTCCAAGAACAGGCGCTTGAAGCCGGTAAAGGAGTGGATGCAGTTGTCCGGTAGATTGTGGTACTAATCGAAGGCGACCCCTTCTAACGCCCCAATGAACAACCATGTGAGGATAGCATCATCATGGGGCAGATGGTCGGTGGGACCTCGAAGTAAGTGATGTACCGACTTGCTAAGGTTTTGCCATCATACGGGTTGATATTGAACGGCTTATATCTTGGTGGGAATGGAACATCCCTCCATTCAGCAGGGTATGGTTGCCGTATTCTGAGATCTTGAGCATTTTCTCGGGCATGGAACATGGCTCGGAGCTCCTGGACCTCTCTCCTTACTTCTCGGGTCTCATCTGTCGCGGTAGGGGCTGTTATTTCGGAAGGATTATTGCCCGGGTTTGGTGCCACTGAGTTCGAATCTACATTGACCGTGGGGCCCGTACTTGTTTGACCAGGCGTTCCTCCCTGTAGAGTGGACAGGGCCGCCTTAATCTCGTCTACAGATTTGACCAAAGCAAGTAATATGGCTTCGAGATTGTCGATGTGCTGGCGATCATTGGAACCTCCTTGATTGCTGTCCGTCATGAAAACCGTCCTTACATGAGGAGGGATGGAAGGAACGGTGGAGGATGTGCCCTCCGAGTCGTACCCATGCACCGAAAAGTCATCGGGATATGTGGGAATGTTCTCTTCGGGCTCGGACTCGGAGGGAACGGTATCCCCAACTTCAGAGCTTGCTTCGTCTTGAGAATCATGGATGTCCTCGGGGACATCGGTGCCTGTCGTACCTGAAGGGAGAGTCGTTTCCCCGGGCTCGGCTTCTTGAAACATTGGATTGTTGCGGATATTCGGAGGAGTGCTACCCCCAACCCCCAGCGATGTGGATGATGAATTTCCTACTGCAGCAGATTTCGTCTTTGAACGGGTGTGTTGGAATACTCCGGTGGAAGACAACCGTTTAGACGACAGTTTCTTAGCTGTAGTGGTTGATATCTTGGGACTGGAGAGGCTTGTCTTTTTCCCCCTCCTTTCGGTGGGGACCTTTTGAGCGGAATTGCAGGAGACAACAGGAGGTGCCTCATCTTCTGAGCTCGGGTGCTGTAGCCTTTGGAAGACGGACGGCCGATCTTCCGTCACTGCCGCGTTGTTGCAGCAGCAATTGACGATGATTTGGGTACAGCGATGTCCAAGCGAGGACTCTTTGCATGCCGGCACTCCTTCTCTTTCTTTGTGTTTGTGGAGGATCGCCTCCCGCAGGTCAGAGGAACCACTATGTCCGTTTGCCGCCGGGGGCTGGACTCGAGCGATTGCATACAACTTCCCATCCGAGGCCCGTGTGATAGTCAACGGGATACCCCGATAGTCAGAGGTTGGAACAGCTGACTGGACCCGATGAGCCCGCGCTGTCCTAGACTTCCTCCTTTTAGCACCTGTGGATGCGTAATAGGAGGAGTCCAAGTTGAATACTACAGAGTCTGGTTTATCATCCAGAGGAGCATCAGGGTCAGGACCGCATGAGAGACGGTCGAAGACTGATCGAGAGAAGCATAAAACGGATGCTATGCGGCTAGGGTTGGGTACCGTGCAGGCTGTCTGTATGCGGTTGTCTTCTGCCGTCGGACGAATTGTTTTTATAGGGCTAGAAGTCACGACCGTACAGGCTGGCCGCATGCAGTTGGTAATTGTGGCCGCATGGGTTTTCTGCAAGCGGTTGACTCCCATAGCCGTATGAGTTTCATCCGTGTGGTTGGCAACTGTAGCCGCATAAGCTATACGGCTGACAGATATGGCCGCATGAGTTTTCTTCATGCGGCTGGAGGATGTAGCCGCATGAGCTTTCTCCCTGCGGCTGATACCCTTATGCGGCTCGGATCTCATAGAGTTCCTCTTTTCCCCTGCAAGTCCAGCATCATAGTATTTTCTTCTGCCAGACTTGGGGACAGCAGAGTTGTCTACGATCTGAAGTGGGACCGCAGGGGAATCTTGCTCGCCGTTTTGAACAACAGAGGGTGTCTCTATAAAAGCTTCAGTAGGAACGAAGGATCGGGGTCTCCACTCCTTACGGGCCTTCTTTGTGCGGGTTCGCTTCTGGACCGGGCCAGTGCTCTTGTCGGAGAGTATTTCTTCGAACGCCTATTGGTCGAACCGGGCGACCATCTTTCGTTGAGTGGAGCCAAGCTTGGCTGCATCCGATTGTGTCACCACCTCCTCAGCCGTAGAGAAGTTTGTCCCCAGCAGAGTCGCCATCGTGTTTGCCATAAAATATAAAAAAATAGAACAATTATCGGAGGACCGGACTTTTACTTCACGTTACAAACTCGCTTGTACAAAGAAAGCCTAGGGACGAAAACCTAGGTACAGCAGTCTAAGTACAATTGTTTATTTTAGATTCTGGGGGGTGACGATAGAGGCTCGGGAAGGCGACGGCAGCCCTGTCTTACTCCTTGGACGATCGGTATGCAGCCTTGGCTCCTTGTGAAAAGATGGTTGGCGTTGATGAAGAAATGCTCTTCTTGCTCCTCTGTTGCTCCTCTGGCTTCTCTCTCTCTCTGTGTGTATTCTCTCTCTGACTATGGGGGGAAAGTCTCTCTGTATATATATTTTTTTTTCTCTCTGATATTGTATATCTCTCGCAAGGGAATGGCACCCTGCTATTTATAATAGTGGGATGTGATCATTAGGGTTGCCAATGATTAGCTCTTGGAGATGACGGCGGCTTAGGGATTGGTCAATCCAGGCCATTCGTTTTGATTATGATGAATCTGGGCTATTAGGTGTAGATTACACCAAATCCCATGAGCAATTAATGCTGATTGGAATAAATCTTCCTTATAATGATCTTCTGATATCTGCGAATAAATCAGATCTATTCTTCTGCCACGTATCCCAGATTATTGGGATTTGACCCAATCTTTAATGGCAGCCAATTTAAGGATTTAATTGATTTAGGACGCGTGTCCTAGAAGCTGCTGGGGGGATTTGGACCGCATGACTAGTGAGCCGCATATGAATGTGAGCCGCATATGGTTAGGCCCATGTGTCAGGGCTGCGTGGGCAGTGGCCCTCACCTGAGCCCTTTAACCACAGAGGAGTAATTCTTGTGGGCCGCATAGGTATATATCCGCCTGAGCCGCATGGACATGACCCTCTCGAACCGCATAAGAAGTCCTCGCTTGAGCCGCATGAGGCTTTCATGGCCTAAGCCGCATAGGATAGATTCACTCTGAGCCGCATGGAAAGTTCTTTGCTCAAGCCGCATGAGACTTTCATGGCCTGAGCCGCATAGAACAGATTCATTCTGAGCCGCATGGGATTTATTCTGAACCGCATGAGCAGTGAACCGCATACGAATGCCCACGTGGCAAGGCTACGTGGCATTTTTATGGCTCTCGGGGGATTTGTGTTAGAGATCTCTTTTCTCTTCCCTAGAGATTCATCATTATGACAGAGCCATAATTACCTGCTTTGGCGTCAGGGCTGTCAACTTTTCAGAGGGGTCAGCCGTCAAAGCAATTAATGCAGCATGGGTGGAGGGGAGCACTATCAGGCCACGTGTCTTCTGAGCCGCATGGAATGCCTTGGGCCGCATAGCTTCTTATGCCGTATGATTCCCTGAGCCGCATGAGTTTTCTGAGCCGCATAGGGTTCTTTGGCCGCATGAGTCATTTTCTTTAGTATTTTCCATGCTTCTACACCAATATTCATCAGTAAAAATCTTTCTGAAGATGAAAAGGAAGAGTTGATACAGCTGATTAAAGAATATATTGATATCTTTGCATGGAGTTATGAGGATATGCCGGGTCTAGATCCTAAAGTAGCTACTCATAAACTCAATATTCTTCCTAATGCCAAGTCTGTAAAACAACAACAACGGTATTTTCGACCAGATATGATGGATGCAATTGAAGCAGAAGTCAAGAAGCTGATCACATGTGGCTTTGTTCGTGAAGAACAACACCCAGACTGGGTTTCCAACATTGTTCCTGTTATGAAGAAGAATGGAAAAGTTCGAGTTTGCATAGATTTTTGAGATCTTAATGCAGCTTGTCTAAAAGACGAATTTCCACTTCTGATTACCGATGCTATGATAGACAATACATGTGGTTTTGAACGCATGTCTTTCATGGATGGATTTTCAGGATACAATCAAATTAAGATGCATCCAGGAGATGAAAAGCATACCGCTTTTCGTACACCCCTTGGTGAAGCATCTTTCAAGAACATCTACGAAAAATAGTTGAATATTATGTAAATGATATTGCTGTCAAAAGTCGATCAAAGGATAATCATATTCAAGACTTGAAGACAATATTGAGTTGATGCGTCAACATCAATTGAAAATAAATCCTACTAAATCTTTCTTAGGGGTTTCCAGTGGCAAGTTTTTAGAATTTGTCATTACTTCGCAAGGTATCCATGTTGATCCTGATAAAATCAAAGTAATTCTTGAAATGCGTCCTCCACGCAATCTAAAAGAACTACATGGCTTCTAAGGTCGCATTGCTTATATCAGAAGATTTATATCCAATCTTTCTGGGAGGTGTCAACCTTTCTCCCGTCTATTAAAGAAAGGTGTATCATTTGTCTGGGATGAAGCATGTCAGAAAGCCTTCAATGACATCAAGCAATACCTTACAAATCCACCTGTTCTGGTACCTTCGGTGGTAGAAAAACCATTTTTGCTATATGTTCAAGCCTTAGATCATTCCCTTGGTGCTCTTCTTGCACAGAAAAGTAATAAGGGCCATGAACAAGCAATTTATTATCTTAGTCGAATGATGGTTGGAGCTGAACACAGGTATACTCCTGTGGAGAAAGAATGTCAGGATTTGGTTTTTGCTGTCCAAAAGACACGACATTATGTATCAGGACAAACTATTCATGTCATATCCAAAATAAATCCTATTCGTGTATTGATGAGAAAATCGAGCATTCTTAACTCCAGATTAGCTACCTGGGTGATGTTGTTTACTCCTTATGATATGGTCTATGTACCTCAAAAATCAGTAAAAGGTCAAGCATTAGCTGATTTCTTAGCAGCTCACCCTATACCTAAAACTTCGAAGTTATATGAGGACATTCCAGATGAAGTCGTGGATTGCAACATGACTTTGAAGGATAACATTTGGCAACTATATTTTGATGGAGCATCGCGGGTTGGACCTAAAGGCAATATTGTCTCAGGAGTAGGTATCGTCTTGGTCTCTCCTGATAAGATGGTTATATACCGTACTTATTCTCTCAATGAACCATGCTCCAACAATGTAGCAGAATATAATGCTCTGCTAATTGGTCTTCAAGTAGCAAAACAATTGGACATTGAGTTTCTGGAAGCTTATGGAGATTCTCAACTGATTGTTAATCAAGTCAGAGGGGACATGAAGTCAGAAATCCTGACCTCATCCCTTATCATCAAGTGGTAATCGAATTGGTCCTTTCATTCAAAGAATTTTTCATCGAATTTGTACCACATTCTCAAAATTTGGAAGCTGATGCTCTTGCTAGTTTAGCTGCAGACTTAGTTGTTCCAATTAGAAGACAAAATACCATTACTTTGTTGGATCGAGACTTATTCTGTGTCAAGAATAACTTACATATCGAACAGAGTTATACTAAAGAATCAAGTTCTCAACAAAGGGATTGGAGAAGTCCATTCATTGATTATGCGGTTCATGGTATTTTACCTGAAGATCCAAAAGAAGCTACATCAATCAAAAGACGATCATTTCGATTCTACTACGATTCTTCTTTACATATGTTATATCGTCGTTCATATGACGGACTTTTGCTACGTTGTCTCTCTGAGAGTGAAGCTAAGCAAACACTTCGTAAAGCTCATGATGGTGTCTGTGGTGCCCATCAACCGGGTCCAAAATCATAGGACCGTATCTGAAGAATGGGATATTATTGGCCTTCCATGATAGCAGATGCTATGGAGTACGCCAGACGATGTAAATTATGTCAGATTCATGCTGATTTTATTCATCAACCATCTGAATTATTACATCCTACAGCAGCCTCTTGGCCTTTCGAAGCTTAGGGCATGGATATTATTGGTCCGATTAACCCTCCTTCTGTCAAGGGACATCGGTTTATACTGGCTATAACCGATTACTTTTCTAAATGGACGGAAGCGGTTCTCCTTGTTGAAGTGAAAACATCTAATGTGGTTAGCTTCATTAAACACCATGTCATTTATCGTTTTAGGATTCTCCGAAGGATAATCTATGACAATGGACCACAATTTGCCAGTCAGGCGTTTTATCGATTCTGTGATAAGAATCGGATCCAAAATCTGGCTTCTACGGCTTATAATCCAGCTGCTAATGGTTTGGCCGAAGCTTTTAACAAGACAATTATTAAACTTCTCAAAATGTTTGTCTCTTCTAATAAACATGATTGGAATGAGAAACTTGGAGAATGTTTATGGGCTTACCGAATGACAGTTTGAACTCCTACTGGTTTTACACCATTCTCACTGGTCTATGGATGTGAGGCTGTTCTTCTACTGGAAATCCAGATTCCATCTCTTAGAATAGCCATTGCTAATGAGCTAACCTCAGAGAATAATGATCGGTTGAGACTTCAAGAATTTGAAGGATTGTATGAGAAGCATCTTCAAGCGCAGCAGCATATTGAGTTATATCAAGCCCGCATATCTCGAGCTTTCAATCGTAAAGTTAGAGAGAGGGTATTTAAAGTCGGTGAGCTAGTTCAAGCTGTTCGAAGATCGATGGTGATGACTCATAAGAGCAAAGGAAAATTCCAAGAAAAATGGAAAGGTCATTATATAGTCGAGACAGTATTCTCCAATGGTGCCTATAGGTTGTCTAAACCTAATGGAGATTTTCTGATGATGCCGATTAATGGCAAATTCTTGAAGAAATATTATGTATGAATTTCTTCTTTATTCTCCAGCTACCAATGTTTGGTTAAGCTGATTATTTGCTCTCCTAGAAGAGACTTTTGATCTTCTGTCTTACCAGCTGACTAAAAAAAGGGGGATTTATTATTTATCATGTTCCCATGACCTCTGAATAAATATTAAGTCTACTTCTTTTCTTATCTATCATGTCCCTATGGCCTCTGAATAGATATTAATCTGTTTTTTTTGAGTTGTTACAATCTGTCACGTTCATATTACCTCTGATAGTATTGTACACTCTAAAAAGAAAACAAGATTCATTATCTATCATGTTCACATTACCTCTAGATAGATATAATTTATTGAGTTTAGAAGACATATCATGTCCATTTTACCTCTGATAAGTGTTTTCTATCTCATACCTATTGTTTAAATTCAAAATAAATGATAGGGTCACAAAAAAAAATATTTCATTCATGTCTTGAAAATATTACAGAATGAAAAAGACAGAAGAATACAGAATTCTTTATTGATGAACAAAAAGAAAAATACAAAAGCTCTTTATTTGCCTAAGGCGGAGCAGATACATCTTCTAGCAGTTTTTGTAGTTCTGCTAGACGCTTCTCACGAGAGTTCATCACAATTGTAGTTAGCTAGAGTACGTCGAGCTTCTAGAGTACAAATATGGGAGAAATCAGCGAAAGTAGCTATCATCTTATCCTTGGCTTCGTCAAGGGTTTTGATGGTAGCTTCGGCACAGAAGACTTGCTCCTCCAATATTGAGCTCCGCGTCATATGCTGGTTCTGAGCTATGATCAACTGCTCCCTCTCCGCCTTCAAGCGAGCCAGCTCAGCCTCGACTTCACGAATTCTGTCATTCTGTTGATGAATTCTTATATTTAAAGTTTCGTAGGCTTCTCTCTGAATCTCTAGCTGAGGTTTAGCTTTAGCCAAAAAAGCTCTTTCTTTGGCGACTTTGCTGCTGTATTCTTGAAGAGCTTCATTGAAAGTCGTCTTCCGAGCGAAGTATTCAACTGATAAAGCATCATACTTGCTTTGGATGAGACTTGTAGTAGTTTCACTTGACAGCCTTAGATATTCTCTAATGGGCTGTTCAAGTTCCTCCACGACCTTCTCCAATGTCGCTGCTCTCGCTGCATCATTGAACATGGTGACATTTCTGATTGTAGGAGTAATAGTCGCCTTTAAGATTTCATAATTGAGGCCCTTCTTCAGGACCATTTTGATCAGAGCCACCAGAGTCTTGTAAAAAGTTTCAGTATGAATCTCAACTAAGAGATTCATTTCTGCATTTGAGCTCGGCGTTGTAGCAATATCTACCAGATCCCTTTTCTGAAGACTAGGAGCAGATGTTGTTGCCTTGGTAGCAGACTAAGATGAAGCCATTGTTGTCGCTGCTAATATGGCCAACTGATCCCCAGGAGCTTCATGGACAATGTCTTCAGTACTTTTTACTCCAGCCATTTCTGGAGTCGAAACTACTTGAGTTTCGGTGGCGGTGATTGGTATGGAAGGAATGGTAGTTATCGAGCTGATTTCGGTTCTGACACCGTCTTCTCAGGAACTTGTACTGGATCAGTAGCAACAACAGGGGATGCTATTACAACGTCCCCAGCTTCAGTTGATGATTTGACTATGTCTTCATCATCTTCTTTGGCTACCGGCTCTGCAGGCTCTTCAAGTATTTCAGTTGTAGTGGGTCCTTCTACAATTGGTTCTTCGTTGAAGTCTGTCACTTCTTCAACATTTGCTTCTTCATCTGCAGTTGGTTCTTCTGCAGTTTGTTCTTTTTCTCCTTCCTTAGCAGGAGAAGGCAATTCTGGCTGGACCTTCACAGGAAGCTCTTATTGTACCTCCATAGATGGAGGACATTCTTCTTGAGCAGAGTCTTCTTTTGAAGAAGAATCCTCTTCCTCAGACTCTGCGTTTTCCTCATAAATAGTTTCTTGAGGAGAAGGAGCCACAGGCTTTGTCGCAGTGATGACACCTACAAATTAAACAAAATAAGTTAATATACTAAATCATAATACATAATTTTGTATAGATTTTGTGTAATTTATATTTACTTGGAGTAGGTGCAGTACGTGCCAGGTACGAGTCATAGTCCCCATCCCAGTCATCATCATCAAAGGCAAGAGCCGGTTCATCTGATGGGATGAGCTCTGAATCAACAGTATATGTCATGACGGCATCCCTAATAACTTGTGTCTTTTGTGGCAAAGTCAGATGAAGTGATGAACTAAGGCGTCCGGGAGATAGGATCGCCACAACTTCTGTTGACGCTGCTGGCTGGGATGCCGAGGACCCTTCTCCAGGATGAGATGAAGAGGATGCAATATGTTGAGGCACCTCGGCAGGAGTATCGCTATCTGGGGTAACGACTCTCTGTCTAGAAGGCCCTTTGACGGTGACCTTCTTCTTCTCTGGGAGAGTCTTCTCTGGAAGGGTAACAGCTGCACCTGATTTCCGCTTCCGGGTCTTGCTGATAACAATTGGTCCTGCAGTTATTTCTCCAGCTCCTGCAGGAATTACTTCCAGATATTCATCTCGAACAGCAGCATTATCGGGTATGTCTGGAAATACCCTGACTGGTTCTTCAACGTTCCCTTCCTTGGGCCATCGAAGACTCCCCTTCAAATTGTAGTCATGTGCGAAGGAGCGAATGGACGCATAAAAGCGAGCATACATATGAAGTATCCGTAGATCGGTCATGCTTGTAGCAGTCGATACTCTAAACTTAGCACCGGTACAAGCAGTGCTAAAGTATCTCCAGGCTCTTGCACCATCAATTAGTTTCCCATAATGGTGAAAGCTGGTGGAGGGATTACCAACATGAAGTTGGTCATATACAAACTGGCGAACGAACCGACTTGGTAGATATGGTTCGAATGCACAGTCGTCTTCATTCCTGTACATCAGATGGGAGGGTCTGATGCACATTAGCCATCTGAAAACTGGCATAGGCAATGAAGTCTTCCCTTCCCCTCTATCTTAAAACTGTATGCCGAGGCAGTCGGCTGGGACTTGTGGCCTTGTGCAGAAGAAGTTCCAACCGTGAGAATAATTCAGTACTGCTCGGGTATCTGCCACTGTAGTTGCAGTCTATGTGGCTTTGTTGAATTTCTGGAGGAAGACCTCCGCATTATCTTCAGGGCCTGGCGGCAACAAATTACAGTTATGATGCAGTAGCCAGCCCATTAGATAAGTGTAGGGCATCTCCACCCTTGGGAAATCTTTTCGGTGAGGAGCATTGTTGATTAGTTCCTCACCAAAGGTCCGCAAACCTGCGTTTATTCGACACACCATTGCCGATAGCAGGTTGATTCTGACCTTGAATACCAAACATACTGCCGACCACAATATGTTTCGGTCAATTCTGTCTACTGTACTGATCCCAGGCACAACCCATCTCCGCAGCCACAGAGAAAGAAAGCCTGCCAGCAAGGCTTCCCTTGAGATCTTCTGATACCGTGCCTCATGTGGCTCAAAGTTTCAGTCCCTGCAGGGATGTCTCCAGTCTTTTTGGACAGATACTGGTCCAAAGACTTATGTAAGATCATTAAACTATTGGTCAGATCTGAAGGGATTATTGAATAAGGGTTGATGGTTGGAGCCTTGTTTTCTTGAAATCTTCCCTGCTCGTTCTTGAGTATCCTATTCTCATGGTAGAATAGATAAGTTGTCCATTTATTAGTGTATGCCAAGTGCGATCCACTGTCATATATAGATGTACAAATTAAGTAATGGCACATCAGTTCTTAGTAAACCTCAACCAATCGAGGATTTTTTTCTCTGATTTCTGCTAGTTCCCGGTTGGAGGGAACATACTCTTCATAGGGAGCTTCACCCATCGGCAGCTTAGAGATGAATTGCATCTCGTGCAGGACAAGACCTATCTCACCGAGTGGGGTTACAAAAGTTCCTGTTGAACTTATATACAGCTCCATCAAAGCCAAGAACAGGTTACTGTTCATTGGTATACCCTGACTTGTAGAGGCTATCGCTTCATAAAGGCCGATAGATTCCAGGTCCTTCTTGAAGTTCTTCATAATCCAGGCACTAAGCTGAATCCAGTTCTGGTTGTAAGAAGTCAACCACCCTGGTAGTCTAGGGTTGGCCTGAGGATATAATACTGCAGCCCTTATGAACTTGTTAATAAACATTGGGGTTTGCACCGGCTGGATCAGAGCTGAATCTTCACTCGGTGTAAACCCAGGCAGTAGACCAGAGAAAAGGACGACACCACCACCGGGAGTGCTAATGTGGTAGCCCATGTCATTGGCTCTCTCCTTCTTGAAAATGATTCTGCCCGGCCTACCATGACTATTGGGAGTCAGGTTCCATAGCATCTGTCGGGGATGGGAGGCATGGACGAATGCGGATAAGGGATAATTTCTGGCCATGTCGGGGAGATACATTGCCCTTTCTCCAAACTTGAACACCCAGGACTCCTTCTTAGGGTGTGTTTGTGACTGAAAATATATCGCATTCCCAAACAAAAAGGCTGGCTTCAAAAATTGTTGGTCATCTAGTGATACCAGCACTTCTCCATTTATTATGGACAACAGCATTCTGTCCCCCTGTGCAGCTATCAGCTGTTGTCTCCCTTCAGGGTATTTTGGATTTGACTGAGGGAACTCCACGTGGGACAAATTCTCCAAGTAATTTGAGCCCACCATACTAGCTGGCGAGCCGAATATTTCTGCAAGTGGGTGAATTTGCAAGTCCACTGCCAAAAAAGAAAAAAAAAAATCAAGTTAGAAAAAATCTAATTTGAATTTTTACGCAGATGCCTTGGTCTGAGTTTTACGCATAAACATTAAAGACTCTGACTATGTAAACTTTACGCTTATGCGCAAAAATTAAAGTTAAATTTTAAAGTGTAAAAGTTCTTTGTTTTTACGCAAAGTCTTTCACTGGTAAATTTTACGCTGGCACATATTGATGTGAGCGTATTATAAAATTTACGCTAGCATGTGTTGACATAAGCGTATTTTAATTTTTACGATGGCACGTGTTGACGTGAGCGTATTTTGATTTTTACGCTGGCACATATTGATGTGAGCGTATTTTAAATTTTATGCTGGCACGTATTGACATGAGCGTATTTTGAATTTTACGCTGGCACATATTGATGTGAGTGTATTGTGATTTTTACGCTGGCACGTATAGACGTCGGCGTATGTTTTTATTTTTACGCTGACACGTATAACGTGGGCGTATTTTTTTATTTCGATTTCTACGCTGACACTTATAACGTGGGCGTAAAGTTTAAAGTTCAAATCCTCTTCTTCTCCGGCGAACTCACGGCCGAAGTTTGGTAGTATTCTACCTTTCATGGCCGGAGCCACAGCGGGGTTGGACTGTCGGGGCGCCGCCGATAATGGGATGTTGGCTTCTGCACGGTCGGCCATCGATGAAGCTGCGGCGGGCTTCTTTCCCTTGCTGTCGGTGGCGGTCTTGCTCTTGGGGGCCATGGATTTGAGTTGAGATTTCGAAGAAAGAAGAGTAAAGAGGTTCGGGATTGCGAAAGATGAGTAAAGTTCTCTCTCTCTCTACTCATAAGGCTCTATGTATAGAGAATTTTGAAATTCGGTTCAAATTCCTAAAATTTACGCTGACTGTTGGATATCTCGACTTTTATGTGGACTGTTGAGTATCCCGAACTTTACGCGGATGACTGTTGAGTATCCCGAATGTTACACAGACTGTTGAAATTCCCTGATTTTATGCTTCTGTTCAAAGTATTTCAAATTTTGAAAATAATTTGAAAACTTTGAAGGGGTTCTTGTAGGAGCGTAAAAAGTACTTCATAGACCAAGTCAAAGAAGTTGAGAACTCTACGCAAGTCAAACTGAGTCAAACTCAGACTTTACGCAGAGTGAAACTCTACGCGAGCTACTTTATGCGAGAGCTATCCGCTGAACTTTATGCGGAGGACAGGCTATCAGGCTGCATTTAATGTGTGATTTTTGATCTGACAGAAGGATTTTCTAACAAGAACAGTGTACCGAAGCCGAGAAGATTTGATTTACACTAAATCCAACACTTGTCGTTTAGTGTGCAGATGGGCTACTTTACGCTCAAGAAATTGCTTCTTTTACGCACGAAAGCTATTCGAGCTTTTACGCTCAAGGCTATTGTGCGCGTAAAGTTTATTTGAGCTAATTTTACGCTCAAGGCTATTTTTCAGCCACTTTACACGAGAAGTTTATTTTGGGCTATTTTACGCCCAGTCTGCTACTTTACGCAGGAAGTATATTTTGGGTCATTTTTACGCCCGATCTTTTCTGGCTACATGAGAACGTGGTCTGCTTACGTGGCTTTCATGCCACACTTATCGAGGAACGTGTGTACGTGCTTTCTCCATTTTGTTTAAGTAGTGGGACACGTATCACCATGCGTAGAAATCAAAACTTTATATGGGGCATGTGTCATCATGCGTAGAGTTGATTTTCAATCGTGGGTGACAGTTGCTTGCGTAGAGACCCGATTATGTTGTTTTTTACGCACGGAGGGTCTAGTCTATAAATAGACTTATTTTTAACATATCAAGAGATCAAGAGAGATATAGGAGAGGAGATTCTGAGAAAACTCATACTTTCAGAGTGATATTCCCAAAAGTATTTCTTTAACTTTTTTTCAAGAACAGGGTGAAGCAAAGCAGGAAAGCATTCGACTGTGCCATCAGTGCCGTTGCTCGATACCTTTCTGGTAACTTAGTTCTTCCGATTGTTCGTCTTCTTCAAACAGTTTTCTTCATCATCATCGTATGGTCCAAGGAACAAAGTGATCGCTCTCAGATCAGACTTTCATTACAATACTTCCCAGAACAATTTATACTTTTGTACTTTTTTCTCGTTTTCTTTCAAAAGCCAATTTTAGGCATTTTGTTAAGTGAAACATAGCCGCAAAAAATTGCTGCTAGGGGGTAAGTCTCCAGCAACGAGTTTCAGAGGATCCTGCGCTCAGGGAGGTCACAGCTACCATGAACAGCAGAGAGGAGGGAGCGGGTTGGGAGAAGCGGATGTTCCACCCAGCAGGAGAGAGCCTGTCCAGAGTTCTGTATGATGCCGAACCTGACCTCGGCAGTGGAGAGGATCCAAATGTCGTGGCATCCGGCTATCGCAGCTTGGAATCTAAGCTGGAGTTGGATGGATTTTAGTCTTTTTTTTAGGAATTTTGGGTTCAATGATCACTAATATGTCGATCTTATGGATCTTCTAGAGGCTGATAATTCTATTCAGCGTCGGTTTATTGGTTAGCCCCCGCACGTTCCATGATAGGATGTTAAGCATTGGAAGGTAGGAGGGATGTGTGGTTGGTGAGTTTTGCGGTAGACCTGGTGGTCATGGCCGACGAATGCTCTATGTCGCTTTTTTCTTCTTCTTGAGGTTGTTTTTGGGGGCACTCTGGTTAGAGATAGCGGGTCCCACCTCCGAGTCAATCTTGCTTAAAGGACGGCTCCCAGGGTCCTCCAACAGCAAGGGGGGACTTCTTGTTCCGTTTCTAGCAGCGTACTCAGGAGGTTACTGGGATCCAGGAAACCAGCTTCCTGAGCTTGGTGAAACCTGTCCGAGGCCACGAAGTCGAAGCTGGGTCTAAAGGTCGCGATGGTGTTGTCGTTGTTGGAGGAAGTAATCTTTGAAGAAGGTTGCTCTGGGGGGGTGGAAGTAGCATGACGTTCCTCCTCTTCTGTTGCCGGTAGAGTATCGTCCTTCTGGCCAGAGGCGGCATGTGTACTGGAGCATGGGGGTGGGGGGCACTCCGGGTTGCCCTCTGATAGAAAGGATGAGAGGATGGAGAATGAGTTGTTAAGGGTAACACTGGGTGGGTTGTCGGGGATGATGGCACTGTCCAGGGGCCGAATTGAGCTGAGGGAGGGGGACGTGCTGCTGAGGTAGTGGGTTGGAGATGTGGATACAGTGGGGGCCACCTTTGGAGATTGTGGTTTGCGGAAGGCAACCTTCTTCAGCTCAGGATGTGCTTTAAAACAGTATTTAAGGGCATGGCCTCTCATTTAGCAGTGTTTGTAGAACAAAATGTTGTTGTCATACACGAGCGATTGAGGGTACGTCAGGCCCCCTAGCTCAAGTTGAATCTGGACGGGGGGGTCGTGGGATAGGTCGAGTTCTATACAGATTTTTGCGTAGTTGCCTTTGGAGAGGTTTTTTGTTTCTTCGGCTATCGCTATTAGCGACCCGAAAGAACTAGCGATACGCTTCAGAGCTGCAGGCACGAAGCAGATAAGAGGGAGATTAGGTAAGGTAATCCATGCTGTAACGATCGAAGAATCGACTTTGGTGCTGAAATTCGGAGTCCATTTGGCGATTTTGACGGTCTGGGCAGCAATTCTGGTGGAGCCTTTGGTCCAAACCTTGGAGAAGTCGGAGGGAAGGATAAGTGGAGGTACAGGTGCTTGGGATCTAGCAGGGCGATCCGGAAAGTAGCAGCTAGGCCCCATCTAGCAATCGCTTCCTTGACTACCGCGATTTTAGGGCAGCCAAAGGTAAATTTTAGCACGAAAGTCTTTGCAAAAGAGGAGGACAGCAAGAAAATTTTGGCGAAGGAGAATGGGATGTGGATATCTTGACCTTCGGAGGGGTCGGGAATTCCATGTCCGGGAGGATGATCTTCCGCTCAGGGGATTCAAGATGTCTTCCGTGATCAGGACGAAGAGCCGCTGCGTAGGAAGTAACAGGGGTAAATACCGTGGGAGCTGTGGGGATGGTCATTCGAACAGTGACAACGAGGGCGGGGGAAAGGAAGCTACCAGAGAGTGGGGGGCAAAAGAGCCTGGAGCGGCCGGTGCGCCGGCAGCAACACTTGGAAGGACCGGGCACCCCGCCAACTGTCAGAGGACCTAGGATCGGGGGGTGAGAGGGCGCATAGTCCAGCTGCAGGGGGACGACGTAAAGCCCAGCCGGAGGGGCCCGGGCGCATAAATCGGAGTGCCAGGTGAGGGCGTAAGACCCCGAGGGAAAGCGGGCGCGTGTCTCGTGGGAGAGGGGTCTGGCGCATGTCCCGCGGGCGAAGTGGGCGCATGGCCACCAGGCGCAGGGTAGCGCATGCTCCGTCGATAGTGACGAGGGCGCATGGCCGATGCTCCGCCAAGCCCGAAGGCGGGAGGGAGGGGATGGATTGGCCATCCAATTAGGGCGGGTGAGCGCATTCCCCGGGGGGGCCGGAGCAGCAACGACAGTGGGGGGCTCTATGGTGGCATCAACTGGCGGCCACCGGAGTGGAAGTGCGATGCCCGGATCGGACGTCCGGACGGAGGTCTGCCCGTGGGTCCACCGAAGCTTCGGGGCGATACCGGTGGCGGAGAGGCCGACGAGGGACAACTGCTCGGTAGTCCAAGCCGAAATGGCAAGGTTATAATTTTTGGTCCAAATGATGTAGTTATAAATACTTTCAAAATATTTATCTGAAAAATATTGTGGAATATGATATTCTACCTAAATTTATATTTTGCAACTAAGAGTATTTTTGCCTAAAAACGATTGTGATTTTTTGTAGTTCCCTAAAACAAATTTTGACTAATAAAAATCTAGTTTTAAATTATTATTACTATTATTATAAATATCTTCTAAAAATTGTATATGTATCTACCTCCACAAACCCTCCTCAATTATCATCATCGATCACAACTGACCGCATGTTTCTCTTTCTTGTGAATATCGGACCCTTACACGTCGACCTTGACTATTGGACAAACAGGACATGTTGGGACGTCGTACCATACCAGACGACACATCAGGCAAGATACCTTGCCACATTTACTGCTTACATTAGTTGCATTTTTTTATTCATTTATTGTATCTATATTTCCAGTTTATTATTTTCCCTTTTTGCATGTGGGCTTAGAGTTAAGGGACTACCGTCAACTTAGTGTATTTCATTAACCTTGTCACGATTTTATCACGAGTTATGTGTGAGTTTTGAGTAACATGTAGAGGTCACTTGCGTGTTGGCTGATCACCCGTGCACTTGCGTAGAAATAACTGTCAATAGATGCATGTTAGAAGACTTGACAGTTATTAAGTATAAAACAGTGTTGTGGAAGCGACACGTGTTGGTGCGTCGTGGTTACGATGTACGTATGGTATCATTGGGGAGGAGAGGACAGCTACTAACGTAGGGGCTATATTTACTTTTTATACACTTATGGGTGATAGTGACTCGGATGAGCGCTACTTGCTGTCCGGCCGATAGTGTCTCGAATGAGTGCTACTTGACGGCCACTCTTTATTACTTTCGTGATCCTACAACCCCTGCATAGAACGTTGTCCTCCAAGTGCATATCACTTAGACGGTTAGGGACCCAGTTGTATTGTAGTTTTATAGTGTTACATTTGCACTTATAATGACATGTTTTTCCTGTATCTTGTTACGTCCCTCTGAGGACCAGGTGATTTCTCCAGGTGTGTTTTGTGACTTCCTGCAGGTGCTCTAGCTAAGGCCATGACTTGCGCTCTATTTCGTCGAGATGTTGCTTTTGGATCGTCATCCCCTTCGCTCGTCCAAATCATTTTTTGTATATTTCTTCCCTAATTAAATTAGTTGGTAGTGGATTTATCTCCGTCCAACGTTTGTATACATGACAAACTCAAAGTTGCTTTTATATCATTATCTATCTTCGTGGATGAGATTTACTGTCTTGGCTTTCTACATTTTACAGCTTTTATATACATAGGAGCCTTTTATTTACTCGTATGTATATAGCTGGCACGATATGTTTCTAGTCCTTCTATTTTGGGACTGGGGCGTTACAATAGGGTAATCCTGAGAAGGTGGAACACTAGGA
This sequence comes from Iris pallida, assembly GCA_029216955.1. Taxonomy (NCBI): domain Eukaryota; kingdom Viridiplantae; phylum Streptophyta; class Magnoliopsida; order Asparagales; family Iridaceae; genus Iris; species Iris pallida. Next base: position 70,472,199 of record JANAVB010034417.1, on the reverse strand, counting down.
GGAGTAGGAGGGCGGTTGTGCTGCGACGAGACAACTGAAGATACTTGGGCTTAGACTCAAGAGTACTAGTGGATAAGTCAATATCGAAATGCTGGAAGACGATTGGAATAATCATCGCGTAATCTAGGTTTCTATGCCTTTCGCGACAACGTCCTTTCATCTAAATAATAGTCTTTGGGACAAAAAAATGAATACCCTTACGAATGTGATAAAGGGCAGACAGTTCATGGATGGTAACATCATCTTTCGAAGTGGATTTGGGTAAGAGAGTAGAATAGATGATGCGACGCAACTCATAGTTAAATAAATTCAAGTTAGCAGCCTTGAACTTACCAGAACGAATACAGGCAGGAGAACATAGTACGTTCTTAAAACTGCTTAAAGTTGTGCATGCGAAAAAATCAAATTCAGTGATATCATCAAGCGGGGCACCTTCGTTAGGGATACCAAAGATTTTTGCTAAAAGGACATCATTGAACTCGATAGGAATTCCACCGACACGACTCCTTACAGCAAAAGTGTTCAAAGTGAAATTACAATAAAACAGTCTAATAACATTGGTTGCATTGGGATATTGGTGAGTGACAAGTTGGTGCAACCCTAATGCCTCAAAGAATGGACGATGTTCAGGAAATACAGTCCATTTGATCGAGGCGCCGGTGCATATTTTGCGAACCGAGAAATCTGCGTACCATAATAAGGATTGATCACGAGTGTCAAAGAAAAACTTATTATATGCACCATCGACCGATTGGACCAGAGAAAAGAGTGAATCCGCCTGAGGATTCAAAGATGAAGCCTCTTCACTGGCTGCGGTCTTCTTCCTCTAGGAGGGATTGAAGTTCATAGGCATTGTGTCTAAAAAGAGATGAAGTCTACGAACTTGAAAGAGAGAAGGAGGAGGTTATACCTTCTATGATTGGAGGATGTTGTAGAGGACGAAAATCTCTGCACGAATCCAAAGTTTGGATTGAGTGCTCCAAGTGGATTGGAAGAAAAGGCTTGGAGAATAGCTAGGGTTTGGGGGGGGGCTCGGGCGGCTGCTGCTGTGAATATGAGGCTTTTGGAGAAGATAAAAGGAAGGGGGCCAGTCGGCTGCTGCTGGGGTTCTGTTGATGTTTTTCAAACAGAAATAAATGCAGGCCACTTTCTTTTCGTCAACTCTTTTCAATTATTTAATTCCAAGTTTAGTTATTTTAAATTTCAATTAATATAATTAATACTTATTTTACAAATTAAATTTTGTTACACAGCAACTGTTTCAGACTAGCTGTCGGGGTACTGTTCCAGCTAAAGGAGGTTCACCGAGGAACACTTAAATACCGTTTCGCTTTAGCTGTAGCTGTGGTGACACACAGATCTTTTCTAGGCTTGTCTCGAAAACAATTTTTGAGTATTGAAAAACAATCAATAAAATAAAATTAATTAATATTATTGATATATAAAATCCCTAATTCTCGAGGTAAATAATTGAAACGATCTTTTGCTAATGGTTTTGTAAAGATATCAGCTAGTTGGTTCTCTATGTCTACATATATAAGGTTTATATCTCTATTTTGTTGATGATCTCTAAGAAAATGATGTTAAATCTCAATATGCTTAGTACGAAAATGACATACAGGATTCTTAGTCAACTTAATAGTGCTAGAGTTGTCACAGAAAATGGATATGTGTGTGTAAAGTAAACCAAAGTCTTCTAAAGTTTGCTTCATCCACAAAATTTGTGCACAACAACATCCTGCGGCGATATACTCAACCTCAGTAGTTGATAATGCAACAGAATTTTGTTTCTTGCTAAACCAAGAGACTAAAGCCTTACCTAGGAAATGACACGTACCGCTGGTGCTTTTTCTATCCACTTTGCATCCAGCAAAATCAGCATCCGAGTAACCGGTTAGGTCAAAGGACATAGTTTTGGGATACCATAAGCCGACAGAAGAAGTGCCTTTAAGGTATCGAAAGATATGCTTAACCGCGCACAAGTGTGATTCCTTAGGGTTAGCTTGAAAATGTGCACACAAGCAAACGCTAAACATTATATCTGGATGACTAGCAGTTAAATAAAATAAACTACCAATCATACTTCGATACTTATGTATGTCGACCAGTTTGCCCTGTTCATCAATATCAAGCTTGGTTGAAGACAACATCAGAGTGCCAAGTGGTTTGACTGTTTCCAGGTCGAACTTTTTCAATAAATCTTTTGTGTATTTAGCTTGATTAATGAACGTCCCATTATTGGTTTGTTTGATTTGCAGTCCGAGAAAGAATTTTAGTTCTCCCATCATGCTCATCTCAAACTCATTCTGCATACACTTTGAAAATTTTTGACAGAGAGATTCATCAGTAGATCCAAAAATAATATCATCTACATAAATTTGAACTAAAAGAAGATTTTTATTAAAAGATTTTATAAACAATGTAGTGTCAACCTTGCATTTTGTAAAACCGTTGTCAAGTAGAAAAGAGCTTAGACGATCATACCAAGCACGAGGGGCTTGTTTCAAACCGTATAAGGCTTCCTTCAACTTGAAAACATAATCAGGGTTTTTAAAATTAGTAAAACTTGGAGGTTATGCTACATAAACTTCTTCTTTTATAAAATCGTTCAAAAAATGCACTCTTAACATCCATTTAAAATTATGAAAACATGCAAATGCATATAACATGCGAATGGATTCTAATATCACAACTGGGGCATAGGTCTTATCGTAGTCAATACCTTTCTCTTGGTTATATCCTTGAGCTACGAGTCGGGCTTTGTTATGAGTAACTAAACCATTCTCATTTAGTTTATTTTGTAATACCAAGCGGGTGCCAATGACCGGATAATTAATAGGCTTGGGAACAAGTTCCCAAACTTGATTCTGTTTAATTTAGTTTAATTCCTCTTGCATAGCATCTAACCAAAAAATATCACTACATGCTTCTTCAATAGTTTTGGGTTCAAGCTGTGAAATAAATGCAACACATGAAACTATATCTTTGCTAGAGGAATGAGTACTTATACCCCTGGAAATCTCACCTATTACGATGTCCTTGGGATGGTCTGTCAAAAACTTTATTCTTTTTGGCAAACTCTCAAGGTAGCTGGTTCTGGCTTCTGGTTCTGTACGTGATCTACTTGAAGGATCAGCTGGTGTTGTGTTTGAAGGTTCTGCAGGTACGGTATTTGTTGTACTGAGGTCTTCATCATCATCATCAATTGAATGTTGATTCAGTTCGTCAAATGTGACATTTATCAATTTTTCGATGACCATGGTTCTTTTGTTGAAGACTCGGTATCCTTTGCTCTTCGCCGCATAACCTAAAAAGATACATTCATCGGCCTTTTCATCTAACTTTTCCAGATTATCTTTAGTATTGAGAATAAAATATTTACAACCAAATATTTTGAAATATGAAACAATGGGAGTTCTATCAAACCATAGTTCATAGGGAGTCTTCTTCGATATAGGTCGAATTAGAACCCTATTAAGAACATAGCAAGCTGTATTGACAGCTTCAGTCCAAGAGTATTTCGGTAGACTAAACTGGTTTAATATTACTCTAGTCATTTCGTATAGAGTCTTGTTTTTACGTTCCACAACTCCATTTTGTTGTGGAGTCCTAGGGCAAGATAACTAATGCAGATAACCATGTGTGTCATAAAATTGCTTAAACTCTGCATTCTCAAATTCGCCACCATGATCGCCTCGAATATGAGTGATCATGAAACCTTTCTCATTTTGAACTTTCTTGCAAAAGGAGACGAATTCTGACAATGCATCGTTCTTGCGTGCAAGAAAATATACCCACGTGTATCTAGAGAAATCATTTACTATTACAAAAGCATATAACTTACCACCTAGGCTAGCAATTCTACTAGATCCAAATAAATCCATATGCAGTAATTGTAGAGGTCTAGTGGTACTTACAGCGTTCTTGGACTTAAATACAGATCGGGTAGCTTTGTTCTTTTCACATTCACTACATATCGTATCCTTTTTGAAAGTAATATCTGGTAAGCCTCGAACCAGCTTCTTTGTGGATAGTCTTAAAATTGTGTCCATATTTGCATGACCGAGTCTCATATGCCATAGTTGACTCTCATCACTTTTGGCCATTAAACAGCTACCTGCTTTGTTAGCATCTTCTAACAAATAGAAAACATATATATTGTCTTCCCTGATACCTTCAAAGATAGTACTACCAGTTGAGCTATCAACTATAGTATATTTGTCTTTGACAAAGTTAATACCATAACCGTGGTCAACTAAATGGCTTATGCTGAGTAGGTTATGTTTTAACTCGATACTAGACAGACATCTTTAATCACAGGATAAGGAGCCTTACCTTATGTACCCTTTAAGATTATTATCGAATGAAACGTATCCTTCTTTCTTCTTCGACAATGTTGCGAATAATAAAGCATCATCGGTCATATGTCGTGAGCAACCGTTGTCAAGGATCTATTTACTTCTAGCATGTAAAGGGTGTTCCACCTACAAAAGAATTTGCAGATGAAAACTTTGGTACCCATTTCTTGTAGGGTCCTGGAATGTTAGGTTTCGGTATCCATACACATATCTTTAAATCAATAAGTTTTCTAACTCTACATACAGAAGAAATATGACTAATGGTGCCACAGTAATGACATCTAGCATGATAAGTGTTGAATGGAGTGTGTTGTGCATGATTGGTAGGTCTTGGTTTTCTAGTATAAAAGAATGCTTGCCTGTTAGTCTTCTTGGGCAGAGGTTTGGTTTGGTTTGGTCTGACAGTGTTGGGTTTAACAGTGTTCCGATGTTTCGGTAAGTAACACGTGTTAGGATAGGAAGCAGCTAGCTCAGGCTGTTTCCCAATCTAATTTCAACTTTGGAAGTGTCATACAATGCAGTATAATCAGCAGTAAGTGTATCATTCCTGATAAGTGCTTGTTGAAGACTCTTCTTCTCTGTGAGTAGGTCTTCCTCTAATTGGGTAATGGTCTTGTCTTTCTCTTCGAATAGTCTTGTGGTCTCGTATAGTAACAGCTTAACAGAAGAAAGCTCACCTACCTCACTAGAATTATCATTACTTCTAACCTCAGTTAGTAGGTCGGTAAGTCTTCATATTTTAGCATTTTACTCCTTGAGTACCTTCTTAGAGTTTTGGTATTTACTACGCAGTTTTCTGTAATCACCTAAGAGGCCACTAAAGGATTCACCTAATTGCTCAAAGGTAAAATTATCATATATATCAAATAGGGGTTAGTAGTTACCTAATCGAATGCCATTAAGCATACATTTACAGCGTCATCTTGTTGTTCAGCTTTTGAGTTGCTGGCTTCGCTTTCATGCCATATGCTTGTATTGGCATACTTTCTGGATGTTGATTTCTTCATATAGCCTTTGTCATACTTGTTACTTTTTTCTGGTTGATGATGATGTTGGAGTCCTTCTTCATGTCCTTTCTTCTTGTAACCGTAGCAGATAGGATCTTCTTCGTCTTCGTTGTTGTTGTTGTTGCTATAGTGATCCTTTGTTCTATTAAATCTCATGAACTTCTTGAACTTTCTTACTATGAGAGCTTGATCTTCAGAGTCAGAGTCATTGTTGTCAGAATTATCTTCGACAGTTCTTCTATGTTGAGCCTTGAAAGCGAACGACTTCTCCTTCGGTGCAACATCTTCAAAGTCTTGAAGTTCTATCTCGTGAGTGAGTAGCTTACTTATGAGTGTTTCAAGAGACATAGTTGTGAGGTCGTTCCCTTCAATGATTGTTGTAGCCTTCGAAATCCAGTTCTTCGTGACAGTTGGTAGAAGTTTGCGAATCTTCTCATGGTTATTGTACTCCTTGCCTAATGATGACAGAGGGTTTACAATATCCAGGAATCTTGTAAACATCTGAGTGACAGATTCGTTTGGCTTCATCTTGAACGTCTCATACTCCTGAGTAAGTCAGTCGATCTTTGACTCCTTGACTTGTGTCATGCCTTCGTGGGTTACTTCGAGAAGTTTTCACACTTCACTTGATATTGTGCACGTAGACACACTGTTAAATTTAGTCTTATCTAAATCATAAAACAAAGTATTAATAGCATGTGCGTCAAGACTGGCCTGTTTCTTTTTAGCTTCAGTATACTTGTCATGGGACTTCTCAACCAACTCCCCTTCAACAAGAATACGAGCAGGCTTTTTATAGTCATCAATAACAATAGACCATAAATCAAAATCTAGAGATTTTAAGAAGAAAATCATCCGTATTTTTTAGTATGTGTAATTTGTACCATCAAACAATGGGGGTCTGTTTGTGGCTTGGCCTTCACTTGTAAATTTCACAGTTGCCATGTGTTATACTATGATCTATGTAACAACTGAAATAATTAAAAATATAATAACAGTGTTAGCTCGCTTTACCTGTATAATCCGTTCTGGTACCAATTGTAGGAACGAATTATAAAGCGTAATACTCTAGAGAGGGGTGAATAGAGTAGGCAGCAGAATTTAACTAATTAAAAATGTTAGCAACAAGATCACAAATAATATATCACAAGTATGTAAAATGAAAAGGTAGAGATCAGAAAGCAAACGCAAAGACGGCGATGTATACTGGTTTTTCTCTTGTGAGGACTATTCCAGTCAGAAGAACTCTAGCTTCCAATTGAATCCACTATTGGAAAATGCTGCAAGTTTTCATACGAAGTCCTTGCAACTTCTACAACGCGAGCTTTGATACGAAGTACTCGACCAACTTCAATTGTGAAGTATCTTTCTTCAATCAAGTCTCTGATTACAATTACTCTGAAACTTCTAAACCGTACCGCACTGACAAATCGACTAGAGGATTGTAACTGGCTTAGGATTTGAAAATAAAAGCTTTTAGAATATTTTGGAAGACGTTTAAGCTTAGAGAGAAGAGATAAGAAAGTGAATGAGTGAGTTGAAATGATTAAAATCCTTCTCTATTTATAGATTTTCCAAAGTCAGAATTCTGACAGAATTCGTGCAGAATTCGGGCATAACTTTTTGAGAGAATCTCGACAAATAGCTGTTGCATCCGTAACTACAGGAGGACCAAGTTCAAAAAACCAAACGGTACTAAACGAATTCTGGCCGAACTCTGGCCGAATTCCCCTGGGGCCAATTTTTATTTTTGGGATGTTTTATAAAAAAATATTTTGGTTTTGGCTTATCTGAAAAGTTTAAACAGTTAGGAGCTTTTGTAAAATGGGCTATTTTCAAAACATAGGATATTTTTGAAAACGTTTTAGGATAGCCTATTTGCTAGTACGATTCGGTGTACAAAGTATTCCTATACTCAATAAATATGAAAATTATATTGAATATGAAATACAGACTCATACGGCAAAAACGGCTTCAGTCTTGATCAGATAGGTAGCAGTTGTCCAAGTAGTCCAAGTAGCCCTTATATCGAGACAGGGTTAGATCAATTATTAAAATCAGGTTTGACCATGACCAATGGGCAAAAAAGGCTCGTGAAGAGTACGAATTTCTCTCTGCCTCTTCAATCAAGTATGCTTCTCAGCAGGACGAGCACATTAAAGTATGATCTGAGATTACTGAAGAAATCAAAGACCTTCAAGATGCTTATGCTATAGAAGAGTCTGCCCTAGATAAGACAACTCACAAGTAGAAAGTTCTTGCTGCCCAATCTAATAATGCTAGAAACGCTGTTGAAAGGCTTGACCTTGAACATGTTGCGGCGTCTATCAACATCTTTTCTACACGTCGCTAATTTCTTTAATTTTAGCGACGTTCTATAACGTCATCGCTAAAACCGTCGATATTTCATCATATTTTGATAGTGTTGGTTTTGTGTTCCAAATTGAAGTGTTAATATTCTTCCTTTTTGAATAATGTAAGACCTGTGTCAGCGTGTGTGTCCTGTGTTAGCATGTGTGTGTCCCATGTCATAATATGTGACCCTCGTGTGTGTGTGTGTGTTAGGGTTAGGGTTTACCTATATAGAGGGGAGCCGGAGGGGAGCACCGGAGGAGAGGAGGAGGAGGTAGCCAACGGGTCGTCAGAGAGGAGCTGGAGCCGCGGGGTCGCTGGAGGAGGAGGGGTGAGCGCTGCCAGAGAGGTCGTCGGAGGGGAGCGGGGGGGGGGGGATTTGGGTCCAAATTTTCGAGTGGGGGGAAGGAAAAGTCAGAACTTTATATTAAATTTTTAGCGACGTCCACTAAATACATCGCTAATATTTTAATATATTGTGACAAAAAATACTAATTGGCGACGTCTTGCTACATTTAAACATGTCACTAATTAAAAAATAAGCTATGTCGGTAAGAACGTTGCCAAACATCGCTACATCAAAAACATTATCGCCGTTTAGCGACATTATGGAAGCGTATAGCGACTATTCTTTCAAAAAAAAAACTCATGTACAATTGCTAGTAGTCGCTATACGTCGCCAACAGCAGCGTCTATCGACGTCTTTTCTACACGTCGCTAATTTATTTAATTTTAGCGATGTTTTATAACATCGTCACTAAAACCTCGCTATTTTATCATATTTTGGTAGTGTTGGTTCTAAAAGTATTGTGTTCCAAATTGAAGTGTTAATATTCTTCCTTGTTTGAAGAATGCAAGACTCGTGTGTGTTTGTCCTGTTTCTGCGTGTGCGTGTCCCGTGTCACAATATGTGTCCCCCATGTCAGCGTGTGTGTGTTAGGGTTTACCTATATGGAGGGGAGCGCCGAAGGAGAAGTTAAGGAGCTAGCCAACGGGTCGCCTGAGGGGAGCAGGAGCTGCGGGGTCGTCGAAGGAGGAGGGGAGAGTGCCAACGGAGAGGTCGTCGGAGGGTGGGGGGGTGTGTGGGAGGGGAATTTGGGTCCAAATTTTTGAATTGGGGGGGGGGGGGGGGGGGGGAAGAAAAGTCAGAACCCTATATTAACTTTTTAGCGATGTCCACTTAATATGTCGCTAAACGTATATATTGTGACAAAAAAAAACTAATTAGCGACGTCTTGGTACATTTAAACATGTCGCTAATTAAAAATAAGCTATGTTGGTAACGTCGCTACATCAAAATATTAGCGATGTTTAGCGACATTATGGAGGCGTATATCGACTATTCTTTCAAAAAAAAAACTCATGTACAATCGCTAGTAGTCACTATACGTTGCCAATAGCAGCGTCTATCGACGACTTTTCTACACGTCGGTAATTTCTTTAATTTTAGCGACATTTTATAACGTCATCGCTAAAACCGTCACTATTTCATCATATCTTGGTAGTGTTGGTTCTAAAAATTTTGTGTTCCAAATTGAAGTGTTAATATTCTTCCTTGTCTGAAGAATGTAAGACCCATGTCAGCGTGAGTGTGTGTGTGTCCTGTTTCAGCGTGTGTGTGTCCCGTGTCATAATATATGTCCCACGTGTCAGTGTTTGTGAGTGCTAAGGTTTACCTATATGGAGGGGAGCCGAAGGGGCGCGCCGAAGGAGAACGGGAGGAGGTAGCCAACGGGTCGCCAGAGGGGAGCTGGAGCCGCGGGGTTACTGGAGGAGAAGGAGAGAAGAGCGCCGACGGAGAGGTCGTCGGAGTGGAGAGGTCGCCGGAGGGGACCGGGGGGGGGGGGGGGGGGGGGGGGGGGGGGGGGGGGAGGAGGGGCGGAGGGAGGGGATTTGGGTCCAAATTTTCATGTAGGGGAAAGGAAAAGTCAGAACCCTATATTATCTTTTTAGCGACGTCAACTAATAGGTCGCTAATATTTTAATATATTGCGAGAAAAAAATACTAATTAGCGACGTCTTGCTACATTTAAACATGTCGCTAATAATAAAAAAAATAAACTGCATCGGTAACGTTGCCAAACGTCGCTACATCAAAAAAAATTAGCGACGTTTAACGACATTATGGAAGCGTATTCTTTCAAAAAAAAAAAAACTCATGTGCAATCGCAACTAAACGCTATATATCGCCGACAGCGGCGTCTATCGACGTCTTTTCTACACATCACTAATTTCTTTAATTTTAGCGACGTTCTATAAGATCATCGCTAAAACCGTCGCAATTTCATCATATTATGGTAGTGTTGGTTCTAAAAATTGTGTGTTCCAAATTGAAGTGTTAATTTGAAGAATGTAAGGTATTATATTTTTTTGTTATCCTTTTTAGTTCTTAATGCAACATATTGACCGGTAATAAATTCTTATGTGGTAAGTATGCAATTGGTAAGCATAATGTGTGTTTATATTTTATTACTTTATTTTAATTAATATATTTGCTAATTTATTTTAATAATTTATTGTCTTAATAATTGTGTGGTAGTTACAAATCAACAAGAATTAGAAACATTAACAAACAAATGTTTTGAGGGGTAACCTCACCCATTTTGAAAGAGACTACAATTCTCTAATTATCACTTCTTTTCAAACCAAACATAAAAATTATAAAAAGTTACACTTTTCAAATCACGTCAAAAAATATCATAACACCAAACTTTAGAATTTTACAATTCAAACCTCAACTTCTTCGTAGCATCTAAAGAAAGGAATAAAATTAAAAAAAATGCCTACACATTACATGCGTACACATTACGTGCATACGTAAAATGTCAATTTTAGGATTTCTCACTTCGGCTCACTTCGTTGAACCAAAATGGAAAAAAAAAGAAGCCGCCCTCATATGCTTTATGAGGATGTACGTGCTCAGAATTTACACTAGGAGATCACATTACGTGCATTCCTAAAATGTCGATTTTAGGATTTCTCACTTCGTCTCACTTCGCGGAACCAAAATGGAAAAAAAAGCCCTCATATGCTTTATGAGGATGTACGTGCTCAGAATTTACACTAGGAGATCTAGTAACATGCACTGTGAGTAGCAGCAAAACCAAAATTAAAAATTGAAAAAAGAAAAAGAAGAGGAAAACCTCCTGCACCCAGAATGCAGTGATCTTGACAAACAAAGTATTCTTCAGACCGGTTGTCGTTAGCACATAAAAATAAATAATACAAACTAAAAAAGCTGTCCGAGTAAACAGGTTGCACTATCAGCCTTCATATCTTTCTGCAATTAGGCAGTAACGGCAAAGAACTATTATGACATGAATCCTCTTTTGTGACGAAGTAGTTGGCTACAAACCCAAAACAAGCACAAACTACAATCATGCCCAATGACTAGTACATGCCAAAGAAGTATAATCAAATTTCATAAAACGAAAAGCATAAACTATTTTTAAGTATTTAATCACACACAAAATGAAAAAAAATATATATATATACTCACTGCTGTACACAATCACAAGATTACACCAGCAAGATCATATACATTGCAAAACCTTTTATCATGTAACAACATTAACCTATCCCAGCATGAAAGAATGGTGTCCTTCCCCTATTTTCCAAGCCAACCAACGAACTATTAGAGTGCAGTTTCTTCAAGGTGGGCCTATCATAGTTGCTCCCTTATATACACACTTGGAGACAATATGCAGGGTTTCGACAAACAGTTTCAAGGTTATGAAACTCAAACTTCACAGAATTGAGACAGAGACCTGTTTGAATCGTAAATAGAAATATATATACGTTACCAGCTTTTCTTACATTAGGAAAAAAAAATCAGTTTCAGCGAAGAAAAATGAGACTAACCTCAAAACTTTGGATCTTGCTCTACCATCATCTCTTCTCACTTTTTTCTGGTATCAACGGATGATCCATCTTTCAGTGCTTCTCGAGCTTCATTTTCCATCCCGAGGGCAAAGAGAGCAGCAGCCTGAAGATAAAATGCCGTTGCCCAAGTTGGAGATATGACTAGAGCCTGCATCGCATCATTAAGAGCTTGTTGTGGCATGTCGTTCATCAGATAGGACAGGCACCGACGTGCAAAGATAGTTGGAGATACCATAGTTCCTACTTCAATGAACTGCAGAACAAAGAACATTGATATGACAGAACCAGACATTTTAACTTATGAAGAACTACTAATAGTAAAACATGGTAGCAAATTTATTCATGATGGACTGGATCAGAATAGCATTGATATAAATAGAAAAAGAATAGTTTTCATAAATTCATTGGAAGAACTGCTAAGCAATAGTAATGGCAAGTCACAACTACCAATATAAACAATGAGGCTATAGAAGCAGACTAGGGCCAAGTCAATGTGGATATCAGATGGGGTGGTTCCAAAGTCGGGTGTTAGTCCTTTGGAACCCTGAACAACAGCTCCCAAACAATGTAAAATGAAGCCATGAGAGATTCTCTCTCTCAACCCCGTGATATAAGAAGGCTCCCTCTCTCTCTCTCTCTCTCTCTCTCTCAACTCCATCGCCACTTCATCATTGGCAGCGGACCATGACCAAATCCATCATCACTAGCTCCTTCCTCCGTTTGCCTTCCTCCTGTCTGTATAGGAAGATGAAAGAAGAGTTGTACATGGATCCAAGAGGTTCTCCACGCCATTACTTCATACCATTCTTCCACCTCCCGGTCTGGTATTTTGGATCGCATTCTTCCTCCTGGATCTACATCTTGTCATTTGGTACTACCGTACTAGCATCCTCTTCCAAATAAGGTTAAATTCAGTTTCTTCTTATGATCAGACAGCAGATGGGAAGCAGTGACAGCATTGGAGGGGTAATTATAATTGTAAACTATTTGAAAAAATTTATAACAGCTATGCTAAATATTTTCTAGTTTGTGTAACAATTAAATTCATTATTATTTTAGTTACAGTATATTTATTCATACTCAGAAATACAAGATAACTCTGATTTTGAAAGGAAAGGGTTCCAATCAATGTTTTATTTCTATTTTTTCCTAAATTTTATAATTTCATAGTTGACATCAAGAGCAATAATAAAATTACGAATACCAATATCTAATCATAAAAATGTTATTTACTTATCTTTAGGATTTAAGAACATACAGTCACATTTAAGCCTTCATTCAGTGGCATAAACTAAAAAAACCAGTTCATTGTAGTTTTTGTTATTTCAGAACATTTTCCTTGCGTGGTTTTGCAAACATAGGTATTCTATAAATCACAAGAGTGTTTTTCCTGAAATTACTCTGATTGTGATCATGAAACCACAAACACAATGAACCTATATGGCTGAAATTTCAGGAATGCAATTTGACTATCCATGACCAAAATAGGGTCAGAAAATTGATAAAATTTTGCGACTAAATTTGAACCTATATGGAGGACCATAGTCGCAAGGCATCTATTGGATAGAAATTGCAATAAGAAAAACTGCAAAGCTATCTGAGATGAATCGACTGAATACTTGTGGTGTAAAGCTTCTGTGACTAGGGGGAGCAGATAATATGAGAGTCAGGATGTATGGGCTTTCATTCATTCCGTAGTCATTATGATATAAACCAAGTATTCAAACTGATACACAATGGAAGTTACTATAAACACGACACGATGAGATATTAAGAGTTTTTTTTTACAGTGGTTCATGTTAATAAGATGATCGGAGTACATGCAAGAGAGGATGGAAAATAGATTTTATACGACATGAGTTCGAGAATAGTCCATTTGACAAGAGAAAATAATACCAGTAGATTGATTTTAAACATCTAGTTGATCCACCTAATCTTGCCCCATTTTCAAGTTCGAATTGAAACGCACACGAGTTGTAATTTACAATTTATGTAAATTTTATAATGATGGTGCTAATATTTTTCCGGTTCTGTCGGACAACAGGCTGTTGCAAGTCCCTTACTGCACAGGTGGGTTTAAGATAATGAAAAAAATTGAGGCCTTGAGGCTTGGAATAAATCACTGTAGGTCGGGCTAAAGCTTAGGGTTATGAAACAGGTACCACTAGTTGATTTTATACATCTATTTGATCCACCTAATCTTGCCATCCAATAGATTGTAGCTTCTACTAAGAAAATATGCCTTGGATGGTCATGAACACACTACTGTATACCCACTAGAGTGTCTATAATAACATTATAATTTTCAACATAAACCATCGTCATAACAAGAAACACGTTGACCATTTTCAAGTTCGAATTGAAACGTACACGAGTTGTATTTACAATTATGTAAATTTTATAAGGAGGGTACTAGTATTTTTCAAGTTCTGTCGGACAACAGAAGAGGCAGACCCTTTTCATATGCTGTTGCAAGTCCATTACTGCACAGGTGGGTTTAAGATACTGAAAGAAGTTAAAGCCTTAGAGCTTAGAATAAATCACTGTAGGTCTAAGAGCTAAGGGCTAAAGCTTAGGGTTACGAAACAGGAAAGGATTGGGAAAGAGATGTCAGGGTAGGCAGACAATTAAGTTAATGTCTAAATTCAGGTCAAGTTTGGAAAAGATTTAATCTGGATTGGGCTAATATTATAACTTTGTTGAGGGTTTGGTAGCATGCATATGTCCCTCTAAATCCTGTGACAGGATATAGAATGATATATAACATCCACTTCCAGCCTAACTTGCTATGGCATGAGCCAAAATCCCAAAGCCAACAGGACAGAATCCACAGTATTGAAGATAGTGCTAATAAACCCACTACATAGCAAACTAAGGGGCTGTTGGTTGCCCTTATGGAAATACCATGCAACATTTATTGCATGTAGCCTTCGTTGTTGTAAGTGTTGTTATAAGTGGTATTGTAAACATTGTTTAGTTGCATGTAAAAGAAGTTACAAGATTTACAAATTGATTGTTTAAAATGACGTAATTAGGATACTTTGTTGCAACTTCTATTCTTGTGAGTGCAAAGCTGTGATTTGGTTGTGACTTTATGGCATGGAAGGAAGAGAGAATGAGAGGAATATAGCAAGTGTTGTAGCCATTTTGGACGCAATAAAAGTTTTGATGTATGGAAGACTGTTGCAACATTTGTTGCCAATTACACTATTTACAGAAACCAGATACTTGAGATGTTGTAAATGCTGCAACAAAGTTGTGTCAATTTCCATATACAGAATCAAACAGCCTGCAATTTGGGTCTTAGAAAATTGGTTTTGTAACATTTACGAGGTGTAATCTGATTAGTGTTCTAATCATAAAGTAAATCCTTTATAAAATTGTCCTATTAGAAACTTCGGTACACAAATAATAAACATAGAGTAACCTGCGAGTAACAGTCAATTGCGCTGCTAAAATCTTTATGGCAAAAAGCAGTATCCCCCCTTTTCTTTGAGTTCAATGTCTCTTGCATTTGATTAGTCCACATCTGAAAGGAAAGCTGGAAGATAACAAAGAAATATATGAATAGCTGAATATTAAAAGGACAAAAATATCAACAAAGAAAACAATAAATAGGTAACATCATAAAGACAACAATGTCTGATGCCTTTGAAATAATAAGAAAAGATGTTAAAGTCATTTACTACATTGAAGCATCAGAAACATAAATAGAGATTTAAGAGACTGCATTACGCTCAAGGATTCGTGAGTGAAGAACTACAAATTATGCCAAAAGTACCTCTTCAAAATATACTTGACCAGTCAATGATAACTAATATCGCTCATAAATTTTAGAAATTTAGCGATCAAGACATATAGGCACATGGATATTTGCAAACATAGTGAACAGCAAGCAAGAAAGTAACATGTTTACATCACCAATACCTTTAGAAATTGCCATAAGTAACATAATTCTGATGGTAGAGAAATAAGACAAGGTGATATTAAACTACATCTGTTCTCCTAAAATCAGAATAGACTTGTTAAGAAAATCATAGTCTGAGATGGAACATATGATTTGATACACCACAAATATTTGGCTTTACATGCACCAAAAATCATCAAACTAAAAGAAAGACAAACCTCGTTTGTTGTTCCCTCATCGTCTTTATATCCAATTTCTTCTAGAATCTCATGTATTGCTGTCATATCCATTCTCAAGCAAGCTTCACCAAGCGGAGAAAGAGAGAGCGACTCTACTGATGACGCCCCACCACGTGGCATATCCATCAAGACATATGAAGGAATCTACATAATGGATGTTGCAAGTAGACGTTACATAAAGCCAAATATTAAGCCATGAAAAACACAAAAGTGAATGTTTAAGTATACAGTCCAAAAGTATAGGCTGCATAACAAATGAAATGCTAACCCATAAAGTAATATAAGCTAGAAAAAAAAATTAAATGAATAGTATAAATAACTAGAAATTAGGGGTGAAAATTGGTCTACATATTAGATATAAGTTTAATAACCTACAACTTGAGTATGAATAAGGACAAGTATTGTCACCCATGATTTTGAAATCACTATAATCAGGTAATTTCCCCAAGACAACACATGCATATCTACATATGCATATATAGTTTGCAATTTATCTAGTGTTCTACATTAACTGGTTGCAGTTAGTACATGTATAAAAATGACAGGATTATTTGTCGTTATATTTTGTTCTCATGATAGGACTTTCTCCATCAACTAGCACCATTCATTATATAATTTGCATAAATGTAAATGTTGGAGTCCGTCCAAATCAGGTTTGATTGCTTGACAAAATAATTCGATCAAACCAATAGTGAACCTTGACTGAATTTCGTGTCCCACATATAAGCCACGTTGATTATATAAGATTAATGGGGAAAAAAAAATTGCCTTCATGGGCAGAGGCTATATCTTAAATGGATCAACTTTATCCCTGCCTGAGCTTTGAACTTGGAGACTAGGGTGCAATAATTTCAAAATGAATAAAAAAGACAGCAAATATCTTATGAATACAATTTCTAGAGGGTGCAATGTAAAACAGTAATGGTACAAAAATATAACCATGCTCCAAATACAATAGTCGGCGTATATTCAACTAATATATTCATTTTTAAGGAGGTGGACGTCTGTCATGATCATGCCAGACTAAATATGTCTCCCCACTGGAATCCACTTGTAATGTAGTTACTCTAGAAAAACTATGATAAAAGTTGTCGATATTACTTCATACCTGATGAGTTTAAGATCTCTTCAATTTTACTGTCATAGCCACATCCCATATGCACATGAATTTCCATTCATGCTTGTACAGGAACAAAATACCAACAGTAATAGATAACACAATACACAACGAGGTAAATCCTAGATACTCCTTCAAACTTCTTGTGTATGGACAATCCAGAAGTTGTCAAAGCCAACAATCCTGTGTTGGGTTTGCTTAACAATGCAATTCCCCAAAAGAAATTCAAGCCAGCTGTAATAAATGACCAACACCTGTCAACCAAAGCTTTATTTTATTTATTTTATTTTTTATTTTTTGGTAAACCACGTAGACGTGGGGGGCCGTAGCCTTTATTGAAACATAAAACACTTGGCGCAGGGAGATAGCCCAAGCACGCCTACAAATAGTAGGGAGATAGCCCTTACCACAAAAGACTGAGACTTACATATAAATGAGACAAAACAAAAGATAAAATAAGAATGGGGTTGCCGCGTTGGTCCAAGGAGAGAATCTGGCCAATGATCCAGGGCATATCTGTAGCATACTTATAAGTCTGATCACTCCTCAAGGGAAGAGCTAGGGAGGCAACATTAGTGGCAAGTCTATTCACCTTTTTGTGGATAAGAGAGATATGGATATCATCCCTAAGGAGCTTTCGGATTTTCCAAAGTTTGTAGATTCCCCTCTAGGGAATGTTGGATCCGCCCATAATAGAGTCAAAGAGGCAATTAGAACTAGTGTCAATAGAAGTAATATGCAGCTTTCTGTCTTTGCATATACATAAACCTGAATATAAAGAAGCAAGATCTGCAATAATATCAAATTCGTCTCTAGGAAATAATGAAATGCCAAAATAAATAGGCCGTCACAACCTCTGACAATCCCACCTCCACCATAACCCCTATTCCCGTTACCCACAGCAATGTTAAGCTTTAAACCAGTGCTCGCTTGGACCCAAGTACCTCTCCCAATAACAGGATTCTAAAGGTTAAGAGGCTGTACAATTTTCTCATCTTCCTCTGAGAATTCTCCGTATTGTTTGAAAGCCTTCAAGGAGAGTTGAAGGTTGTATGTCACTCGGCAAATTACATCCTGGATATTCAGACTTCCATTTTCAAAAATTATGAAGTTACGATGTTTCCATATCTCCCACATCCTCATAGCAAAGGCCATAATACTGCTAAGCCCATTAATATGTTTGTCAGAAACATCAAAAAGCCATACCTCTGCAAGGCGATCAATAGAGAAGTATGCATCATGGAAGCGGAATATGGAAGAGAAGTGGTCTCAGACGCCTCTAGCCAGATAGCTCGTAACAAACAGATGATCAAAAGTTTCTTCTTGTGGCCGGTTGCAGCATCTGCATCGAGAAGCAATTCTAAAACCCAACAAAAGTAGTCTCGAGTCTACCGGGATAGCCCGATTGCTGAGACGCCAAAGAAAAACATCTTCGGAGGGGCGTATTTGTTCCAAATATAGCTGCACCACTTAAAGTCACCATTGCGGGTTCTATAATGGTCTAAAAGGAAGCAGTAGAAAAAGTACCATTAGGAGACAAATCCCATCGGATCCTATCTGGTAATTCAATTTCTTTTAGCATAGAAAGGACGTCTTCAGGAAGATGATGTTGGATATTGACTGTGCATCCATCTCTATTTCTGATAAGAGGATTAACAATCACTTGCCGGATGGATGGGATAAATTTTGAAGAAGCTTGGACTGGGCAAATACCTGCCACACCAATTAGTGCGCCAAATAGAAATATTACCCCTGCCAACAACCCATTGACAATGGTTATTAACTTTCGAAAATTCTTTCAACATGGATCTTCAAAGTTGAGAGGGAGAATATGGACTGTTGTAGCCTAATGCAAGGGGGTCCCCATACTTGTGATACATGTATTGAGACCAAAGGGTCTCACAATTAATAAACACCCAACAACGTTTAGCATGTAGAGATTGCACTACCTGAGATAGAGATCGAATGCCTAGCCCTCCTTCAGACAAAGGTCTGCAAATTTTGCGCTACGCCACCCATTTCCTCCTGTGATTCTCCATAGAGTTCCAATGAAAATCCGACATAGATCCAGTTTATTAATATAAGCAGTTGGAACCTTCATAACCGATAATGCGTGAATAGGGAGGACCGTAAGAGAACTTTTGATGACTGTAATCTTGCCACCAAAAGAGAGCAGCCTCCCACGCCAAGTGGACATTTTTTTTTTCTGAACTTAGCTTGGTATTCCATCTTGAGCGGCCCTTTAAAAAGGGGAACATCCAGGTAGCTAATAGGAAGAGTTGTTGGAGTCAAGCCTGTGCGAGACGTAATGTCCGAAGCCAACTCTCTAGCATGGTCTTTGGAAAAGACAATGCAAGAGGATTTTTGGTAGTTAATGACCTGTCCCGAAGCCGCCGTAAACTCCGCTAAGAATTTCATTATGATATCTACACTTTCCTTGCCACCATTAAGAAAGACAAGACTATCGTCAGTATAAAAGAGGTATGATATGCGGAGAGAGACTTTCCTGCCACTAAAAGATTTAATATGCCCATGCAGGTTAAGGTGAGCAAGCATCCGACTAAGGGCATCTTGTGCAATTATAAAGAGGGCAGGTGAGATGGGGTCTCCCTGTCTCAATCCCCTAGAAGATTTAAAGAACCAGTCGATTCGATTGAGAGATATGGAATACCAACAATTGAATATAAACTCAGAATATAAGATCCTACCACTAAGCATTAAAGCCAAAATTGTGCAAGACAACAAGCAACAAGCGCCAGCTCACCCTGTCATAGGCTTTAGACATCTAGTTTAACAACAACATTCCCACCATTATTCTTGTTATACATAACCTCCATCATTTCATGTGCAAGATTGATGTTCTCATGAATACTTTTTCCCTTTACAAAACCTGATTGCTCTCGAGATATAATTTTAGGAAGCACAATAGACAACCTATCAGAGAGGATCTTGGAGATAATTTTGTGAGAGAAGTTGCACAGACTTATTGGTCTGAAGTCTTGATAGGTTTGGAGTTTTTCCACCTTTGGAATAAGCACTATATTGGTTGCGGAGATGCCTTGGGGGATTCGTCTACCAAGGAAAAATTCCAAGACTACAACCATAATATCCTCCTTAATGATATCTCAACAGTGAGAATAAAAACACCCTGTAAACCCATCAGGGCCAGGAGAGCTTTGCGGATTTAGGGATTTGATAGCATTAAGAACCTCCAACTCCGAAGGGGTCGCACAAAGAAATTCATTCTGGGCATCTGTGATAAGAGAGGGAATATAATCAATGAAGTTACCTGGGTCTACAAAATGAGCGCCCGTAAAGAATTCTGAGAAGTGGGTAACAACCATGTCTAAAACGACATTATCCTCCATAACAAAACCGTCCGGAAGGAACATCCGAGTTCTATGAGTGGTAGCTCTCTCTTTTATAATGGCATGATAAAAGGAAGAATTCTGATCACCCTCTTTAATCCAATTAATTCACACCTAGTCCTAAAGTAATTTCTCTTCATGGCCAATGACTATCTCCATTTGATGTTTTGCATCTTCCAATTCCTTACGAGTCTCTGCATTCCAGCAACCTGAAGAGAAGCTTCCAGATTCTCAATAATGTACTGCAGATCAGATTTTTTGGAGTGGGTATCACCGAAGATTTCCCAATTCCAAGTACGAAGAGCCTCCTCAAACGTTTCAGTTTACAGTGAAGGACATGTAGGGGGCGGCCTGCACATGTCCCATTCCAGTTTTGGCCAACAAACTCCATAAACTTGTTGTGAGTTGTCCACATGCGCTGAAACCGAAAAGGAGGAGTAACTTATGTCTATTTGGGAGATGGGCAGGGGACACTGATCAGAATGAATCCGAGAGAGATGCTGCACGGAGATAGCAGGGGTGTCCAAAAAATACTTCGTGTCATATAAAACCCGATCCAGGCGCTCCCACGTATTAGGGTTGTTGAGAAATCCGTTGCACCACGTAAAAGCCGAGCCGATATAACCTCCATCTATAAGATCCAAACCACTAATGAAGCAATTAAACTCATCAACAGCTAAGGAATTGATACCTCGTGACCAAATCTTTTCAGAAGCCATTGTGACAACATTAAAATCACCCGCCAATACCCACGACAACATATTAGAAGAAGCAAAAATGCTCAGGTCATTCCAGAGCTCACATCTCTTGTGGACCTGACAACTAGCATAAATCACTGACGTAGCAAAATTGCTATCTGAATTGTTGCCTTTAACATTGCAGTTAATACATTGCTTAGTAGTTTCTATGATAGAGATGTCCACCTTAGAACTCCACAGTATCCAAATGTACTTATTAATATCCCCACCATCCAAGTAATGTGGCATATAAAGCTCCCTAGCCAATTCAGAAAGGTGGTCTCCTGAAATTTTAGGTTCTAGAAGACATGATACTAGGAGAGTGTTTCATGTTTAAAGATTTCAGATAATCCCGAGTTTGAGGATCTCGGATGCCCCTCGCATTCCAAACAAGGGTTTTAATCATTTATGAATTTTAGAAGGGTTTGTTTTAGCTCCAGGTTGAAGCCTAGGCATGGGTTGGGAAGAGAGGGCGGGTTTCATATGGCCATTCTTAGCACCTGTACCCTGGGATTGTTGGGTATTTTTTAGATTTTTAATAGTCTCTGGCTCTTCCAGAGTAGAAGAAAACTGATCAGTTGAAACCTTAATCACAGCCCAAGACTTTGAAGAGGCTTAGACATACCATCTTCATCTACCAGAGAATTGATTAAGGAAAGGTTTGGGACATCCCCCAAAGCTGAGCAAGTAGTGTGAACATATCCGGCCCCAATACCAAGCATATGAGGCTGGTTGTTTTGGGTTCTAGATACAGAGTCCACTTTAGGTTATCAACCTTTGGGATAGGCTCCCCTATATTCTCCACCCCAACCTGATCATGGGAAGAGTGGGCGGATTTATTAGTCTGAGCAATAGGTTCTCCCTCCTCCGAGAAAGAAGCTTCTTGGTCAGATATTTTTACATGGGCTTCCTTGTCCTCAACTATTTCAAGAGCTTGGAATGCGGTGAAAATTGGAACAGGTGCATAGTGCTTGAAAGAGGTAGATGATAAGGGTTGAACCTGCTCCCCCTCCCTTTCATCCTCAATAGCTTTGTTTTTCTCCATACTATCCATAGTGTGAAATTGATTCACTACGCTGTTCTGTTCTAACTCCATATCCTTCCCACCATTTTTCTCAAACCGAATATGGACATTAGGTATAGTAGCAACATACAGGCGAACCCTCCATAGGAAAGGAAGATTTGGAATGATGTTTCTTCTTCAGTTCGGGATGTGCTCTATAGCAGCTAGCACTATCATGGCCGCTAGCACTATCATGGCCCTGTAAATGATAGTGTGGACAATATTTGATATTTGATTCATAAATGATTTTTTGAATATACTCACATTTATCTCCCGCTATAATAGTGAGGTAGGATGGGAGTGGTTTAGCGAGATCGTCCTCCATACAGATCCTCGCACAGTTGGCCCTTGAAAAGAGCGAGTTTCATCCACCATCCTCAAGAATTTGCCGAATGAATTAGACAACGTCGAAGGACTCCCGGGAGAAGCTCATTAGATTAGGATTTGGGAACCTCACCCAAACTGCGGCTATCGAGTTCTCCTCTCTTGGGTTGAAGTCTGCTGACCACTTAAGCAGTCGGAACATGGAAGTGTCAATTTTGCGTGAATCCCCCAACCAAACACACACATGATCTTCGGCATCGGAGAGATGCAGGATAACATGTATGGGATCCATCAGAACAACAGCGTAGGAACGTGTGATACCCTACTTGGCGATATCCTCACGGACTCGAGCAAGCATAGGGCATCCAGTAGAAAATTTTAGGATGAATGTATACTGGAACTGATCTTCAATGGCCACCATCTCAGATTCAGAGAAAGAAACATTGATCTGTTCGCTGACACTCGCATGAGTTTGGGTAAAGTCTTTCAGAGGCACATACTGTATGAGAATGGACCTGTTTTTGTTGAGATCTGGCCTTAGCACTGAGGCAAATAGTTTGGGAAAGTTAGGGTTTGTTGAGCCGCCATTAATCTGGGCTACAATAAGAGGAGCTGATGAACGAGGATTAGGGGCTGCCCCAACGGAAGGACTTGTCCTCGTGTCTACTGGAGGAGAAAAGGGAGCATCTTCCTTTCCCACTCCATTAATGCCTTCATCAGTTTGACCAGTCAAAGGGTTAACAATGGCCACCAGAGGAGCTGGTAACATGGGAGCGGTCACATCAGTAGTGGATGTTGTTGGAACTGCTACAGAGATAATGCCATCCATAGCCCCACGGGTCATTCATCCCTAGTTCTATTTCTTTAATGGCAACCCGTAGGGCTATGTATAGCATCATCTCTGTAGCAGTTCCAACGACATCCACTACTGATGTGACCGCTCCCATGTTACCAGCTCCTCTGGTGGCAATTGTTAACCCTTTGACTGGTCAAACTGATAAAGGCATTAATAGAGTGGGAAAGGAAGATGCTCCTTTTTCTCCTCCAGTAGACACGAGGACAAGTCCTTCCGTTAGGGCAGTCCATAATCCTTGTTCATCAGCTCCTCCCGTTGTAGCCCAGATTAATGGCGGCTCAACAAACCCTAACTTCCCCAAATCATTTGCCTCAGTGCTAAGGCCAGATCTCAACAAAAACAGGTCAACTATCATCCAGAATGTGCCTCTGAAAGACTTTACCCAAACTCATGCGAGTGTCAACGAAGAGATCAATGTTTCTTTCTCTGAATCTGAGATGGCGGCCATTGAAGATCAGTTCCAATATACATTCATCCTGAAATTTTCTACTGGGTATCCTAAGCTTGCTCACGTCCGCGAGGATATCGCCAAGTAGGGTATCACACATTCCTACGCTATTATTCCGATGGATCCCAGACATGTTATCTTGCATCTCTCCGATGTTGAAGATCATGTGCGTGTTTGGTCGAGGGATTCACGCAAAATTGACACTTCCATGTTCCGACTGCTTAAGTGGTCAGCATACGTCAACCCAAGAGAGAACTCGATAGCCGCGGTTTGGGTGAGGTTCCCAAATCCTAGTCTAATGAGCTTATCCCAGGAGTCCTTCGACGTATGGCTAATTCATTCGGCCAACTATGCGAGGGCCTGTATGGAGGTCGATCTCGCTATAACCCTCCCATCCTATCTCACTATTATCGTGGGAGATAAAGGTGAGTATATTCAAAAAAACATTTATGAATCAAATATCAAATATTGTCCACATTGTCGTTTACAGGGCCATGATAGTGCTAGTTGCTATAAAGCACATCCCGAACTGAAGAAGAAACATCATTCCAAAAATTCCTTTCCTGTGGAGGGTTCGCCTGTGCATGTTGCTACTAAACCTAATGTCCATATTCGGTTTGAGAAAAGTAGTGGGAAGGATATGGAATTAGAACGAAATAGGGTGGTGAATCAATTTCACACTGTGGATACTACGGAGAAAAACAAAGCTATTGAGGATGAAAGAAGGGGGAGCAGGTTCAACCCTTATCACCTACCTCTTCCAAGCACTCTGCAGTTGTTCCAATCTTAAACGCATTCCAAGCTCAGTTGTTCCAATTTTCAACGCATTCCAAGCTCTTCAAATAGTTGAGGACAAGGAAGCCCATGTAGAAATATATGACTAAGAAGCATTTTTTTTCTGAGGGAGAACCTATTGATCAGACTAACAAATTCGCCAACTCTACCAATGATCAGGTTGGGGTGGAGAATATAGGGGAGCCTATCCCAAAGGTTGAAAACCCCAAAGTGGACTCTGTATCTAAAACCCAAAACAACCAACCTCATATGCTTGGTGTTAGGGCCGGATATATTCACACTATTCGCTTAGCTTTAGGGGATGTCCAAAACCTTTCCTTAATTAATTCTATGATAGATGAAGATTGTCACTCCCCGTTCAAGATATACGTATTTATTACATGTTTTCCGTATATGGTAGCTGGTATATGTACACGTGCTTCTGTGATCCTGTATTTCACACCTGGTTATGACATGGAACAATATCTCGTCGCGGAATAGTATGCCATCCCTTGTCCTTATTTGGTTGTAAGCGTGGTTCACTACTTCGACGATAGGATGTCTGGACCGTGTGGTGATCATAGTTCTATTTTATTAATTATTTCTTAGTTGTAGCATGTAACAACTAACATGTCATATTAGTCACATGGTTAGAGCATGCTAGGATTAGGGTTTTATGAACCAAACCACCCCACTATAAATATTCTCTTCCCCTCTCTCTCCTCTCATAAACCCTCATTTATTTTCCAACCACTTTTTAGGCAAGTACACCTTGCTCAAATGGAGAGATTCTTGCACTTTCATTTCTTTTCTTTTCCTTTGATTTTATTAGTCTAGATGGTTCCCCTCCTCATTCTCTACAAATTTAGGTCTTGGTGTTTTTGATTTTAATGGCTATTTTTTTGTAGATCTAAGTTTCAAAAACTTGGGTTTATAGTTTTTTGTGGTTTTGATCTATCAAACTTGCTTGTTTTCAAAAACTAATTGTTCCATGTTGTAGAGAACTTCATTTCGTTCGGTTTTACCTTCATTTCACCCGATTCCGAGTCCGGTAGTCCAAGTTATGAACATTGGAAGTTTCTAAAACTCCATCGCCAAAGCTTGCTACAGGTTAGGGACGATGGCCAGTCGGCGCGCCCTTCGCGCGTCGCGTCGTTTCCGCGCGCGCGCTTCGTGCACTAAGCCAGCCTCGCGTGCGCACTTCGCACGACGCACCATTTTCGCGCGCGCGCTTCGCGTGCTGCGCCAGCCTCGTATGCGCCATTCGTGCGCCGCGCCAGCCTTTTGTGCGCTGAGGTGCTATCCTACGTTCTAAGCGATCTTACACGTTACATGTCAGTACATTCTTAGCATCCAGCACGTACATGATAAACGGCCAGAGATTATGACGAGGTGTTGTTGTTGATTGATGCGTTACACTAAGAATGGATCCATGTGTGGGACTCCATGAGCCGGTGTGGAATCATACTTAGGGTATCCATACTATGTACAACATCTAGGAGAGGATCATGTGACCACGACATGTGAATCTAAGACCAACATAGGGTTTAACTAAGAAACTCAATCTAGTAGATGCATTGGGAGGGAAACAATCTCGAGATCGTATTATACTAGCCACCTCAGGTCTCGTCCGGACGTGCCGGGTTGGCCGCTACGGATATTGTCAGTCTGCCTATGGTGGATGGCGAGATCCGACTCTTATGTGCTATGAGTTATATGTTTCGCACGGTAGCCTTTCGAGGGACCGGTGCATAATCAATGTGCTACACGTTACAGGATTGGATTGGCTAGCCCTGCTGGAAACGACACGATCTGAGGATTCCTATAAGCAGCATCGCGGGGATAACCCCGCCAAATATAGAAAGCTGCAGAAATGATTAGCCGTTCATAAATAGACTTGTTTGTGACGTGTACCTTTCGTTAGTAGCCAAGAAACATGGACTGTCATGGTACGTGATCCAACACATGTCCTTGTTTGGTTGTTGGTTTGGGCTATCGCGCTATGTCAGGTTGTGGACCGAGGATACGACTGGAAGTCCTTAACTTGACCATGGTTATAGGATGTATATTATCTCGGTACGATATTGGCGTCATTTGTCCTTGATTGGTTGTAAGGGTGCCGTATGGTGTCGAAGATACGTTATAAGCCTATAACTCATGAGCCAAGTCCTAGTACTATTATTATGCTTGGGTTTTCGTCTCTCCCTTATGTGCTCCCTTGTGGTACTTGCTATTCGGGACTGACCCCGCTGGTTTTGTTTAGCTAGATCGCGTAGCAAGCCCGAGGATCCAGTCTTCTTCCCTAACGTCAATGGTACATACTAGGAGCATGGCCGTCGGAGGACTCGAGTAGATTTCTTCTCCACCACTCTAATATCATCAGTTTTGCTCCAGCGTTTAGCCACCGGCACCTGTTTAGCCGGTTATTCTGGATATTTAGTTTCCATGCATAATTGTAATTAAATCAGACTGCAATTGAATATGGTTATGTATTTATGACTCTCTGGGCTAGCTGGCTTACAAAGCTAGTTCCTTATGATCATTTTGATGAAGCGTCGGGGACGCCTTACTGCTTTATCCTATATGTTCATTAATTGTTGTTCCTTGCTTTGAATGATTGAGACATAGATGTAATGTATGACCCTAGACGACTTGATTGTAGTATACACCCCCTTGTGTCTTGACAGCCGTGACCGCTGTGTGACGTCTTCGTACCTCATACGATGTAGCTAGCCATGTTCGTCCCCGTATTCCGATACTGGGACGTGACAAGGTTTTAGTGGTGGCCCATACAGGTCTGATTTTCAGACTTGTGGGGTGTTATTATTATAGGAGTCTCAATCAAAACTTGTTCCCTTTGATCTCCTGCCTCGTCTTCTCTTTTCTCACCTTGATTGTTAATTTGAATTGCATCCTCGAATCTTTCCCGTCCTATCTTTTGATATCTTGTATCTTTCCCTATATGGGCGCTTCTTTCTCAATAGCTGGCGAGGCCAACGTAGAGGAACGTCCAATAGGGTATGGCTCGACAGAGCATCAACAGAAAGGAATGCCTCTACCTCGTCAGATTCGGGTAGAGATTATGTCAGAGCCAATGGAGCAACAAGTTCCAGAAACTCCTGCACCACCAGTGGTGCAGGCAGCGACAGCAGTGCCCGATGCTGCAGCACTCCTGGAGGTTATCCGGGAATTTTTGGCCACACAGCAGTGCCAGGTGGCAGCCCATCAGCAACAGCAGACCCAGCAGCAGGAACAGAATGTACTACTGAATCAGGGGTTACAGCTAGCTCTTGAGAGGAGTGTTAGAAATGACTCGGGAGCGTCGGGAAGGTTTTGCGGACTTAACCCGAGGTACTTTGACTGCACGGAGGATGCCATTACAGCGGATGCTTGGCTTCAGGATATTGAGGCCATTTTGGTAGCAGCAAAGGTTCCAGCAGAAGAGAAGGTTTACCAAGTCAGATTATTGCTTCAGTATCTCGCCCAGTCGTAGCTTCAGTACCAGATTCAAGGCCAAGTACTTCGGTGTAGTAGCACGGTATGAGCTACAGCAGAGGTTTATCAGTCTCAAGCAGGCTGGTAGGACGGTGGATGGATATGCAGCGGAGTTCTGCAGATTGAGTCGGTTTGTACCGACGATGGTGGCTACGAAGCCAGAGAAGGCTATGAGGTTCCAGCAGGGACATTATCTGGAGATTCTACAGCTCGTAGAGGGGCACTACTACCAGACTTTTGATGCAGTCTTAACGGCAGCTAGGAGGCACGAGCTTACCCAACAAAGGTTGGTGACGAGAACTGGGGGCCAGAAGAGGTCTCATGCCCAGAGTGGGGCGGAGGAGCAGCGCCAGCAAACGTCGGCACCAGCATCGAGCGTTCATATTCATGATCAAGGGGCACCGCGGAGGCCGGCAGTACCTGCGTTAACAGCACCAGTTCGACATCAACAGCCGAGGAACCAGCAGCAGCACCAGGGGCACCCATGGGATGTACTTACTGTGGTAAGGGCATACTAGGGATGTGTGTCGGGCAGCTAATGGATTATGCATGAGGTGTGGTAGCTCAGACTACAGAATCACCAATTGCCCTATGATGCAGAGGCCAGGAGGGCCAATTCAGCAATTTCCGGCATTGCCAGCTCTAGGGGCAGCACCGATCAGGCCATTAGCCCAGTGCCTACCGACTCAGGCTTAGATGTTTCGCCAAGCGCAGAATCAGGGAGGCTAGCAGAGGCCGCAGCAGCAGCATGGTCAAGGAGGACAACAGCAGGGAGCTCAACAAGGCCAGGATCAGGCCTTTACCTTGTCTCTGGAGGAGGCACTAGCATCCGGCGACATGGTTGCAGGTACTATTTCTGTTACCTCTTTTCCTGCAGTAGCATTATTTGATTTGGGAGCTACCCATTCTTTTGTATCCGTACGATTTGTGACACACACTAGATAGTTGTTAGAGGCATTGCCAGAGAGGATGAATTTACTCACTGGTAGTGGGTTCGTAGGAGTTAGTAGAGTGAGCTTAGCGTGTCCGGTCGTTGTGTGTGGGCATTTATTGCCTGCATCTTTGATTGAGCTCCCTATGGGAAACTTCGACGTAGTCCTGGGCATGGACTGGTTGAGAGACAGTCATGCGACGATAGATTGTCGAGGAGGTAGGGTAGTGTTTAATATTCCAGGCATTGAAGAGTTCACCTTTGTGCGATCATTGGAAGATCATTCCAAGGGCATAGTTGCAGCGGCAGTAGCAGCAGAGACAGTTCCTAGGGTGGTCGAAGAGTTTCTGGATGTTTTTCCAGATGAGCTTCCAGGTTTACCACCAGTGAGAGATGTGGAGTTTTGCATTGAGTTGAATCTTGGAACGGAGCCTATAGCCAGCAGGGTTTACAGAATGTCGGACCAGAGTTGGACAAGCTTTATCAGCAGATGGAAGAATTGAAGGCGAAGAAGTTTATTCGAGATAGTGAATCGTCCTGGGGAGCACCAGTGATTCTAGTACCTAAGAAGGATGGGACGACGCGGATGTGTATTGATTATAGGCAGCTGAATGCAGTGACAGTGAAGAACGTGAAGAACAAGTACTCGCTTCCAAGGATTGATGAATTGTTTGACCAGCTGAGTAGAGCCAGAGTTTTCTCGAAGATTGACCTTCGGTCTGGGTATCATCAAGTGAGTGTCCGGAAGCAAGACATACCCAAGATAGCATTTAGATCGCGATATGGGCATTATGAGTTTCTGGTGATGCCATTTGGATTAACCAATGCCCCAACAGTATTCATGGACATGATGAATCGCATCTTTATGCCATATTTGGATAAGTTTGTGGTAGTGTTCATAGACGATATCCTCGTCTATTCCAGTACTGAGGATGAGCATGAAAAACATCTTCGGATAGTTTTGCAGACTTTGAGAGAGCATCAACTTTATGTGAAGCTTAGTAAATGCGAGTTTTGGTTGGATCGCATATCGTTCCTGGGACATATCATTTCTGGAGCAGGAGTGTCAGTAGATCCGAAGAAGGTTGAGGCAGTAGAGAATTGTCAATTCCGAAGACAGTAGCAGATGTGCATAGTTTCCTGGGATTGGCAGGATACTACAGGAGGTTCGTGGCAGACTTTGCCAGGATTTCAGTGTGCCGTTGACGCGTTTAACGCGTAACGAGGTAGAGTTTGATTTCGGCCCCGATCTTGACGCTTCCAGTAGGATCGGAAGTGTTTACAGTATATTGTGATGCATCCGGGAAAGGACTCGGATGTGTATTAATGCAGCATGGAAGAGTGATAGCGTATGCGTCTCGACAGCTCCGGGATCATGAGAAGAACTATCCGACCCACGACTTGGAGTTAGCAGCAGTGGTGTTTTCTCTTAAGTTGTGGAGGCATTATACTTGTATGGGGAGCGAGTGGAGATTACATGGATCATAAGAGTTTAAAGTATGTATTCACCCAGAGGGACCTGAACATGAGGCAGAGAAGATGGTTAGAGTTACTGAAGGATTTTGATGTGAACCTTCAGTATCATCCAGGCAAGACGAATGTGGTACCAGATGCCTTGAGCAGGAGAGGTGGTGCATTCATCTTGACCTCGCAGAGGCACATCCTAGAAGATCTTCAGGAAATGGAAATTGACGTGATCCTGCCGCAGGATACAGGAATTATAGCCAGTTTGCATATTCAGTCTACTTTGGTGGAGAGGATCAGAACCGCACAGGCAGAGGACCCGCAGATCCAGAAGCTTCGATCAGAATGCGAGTCAGGTCTCGGAAAGGAGTTAGTAATCCATGAAGATGGTATACTTAGATTTGAAAACCATCTTTGTGTACCAAATGGAGACCTTCGACAAGAAGTTATGTCAGAGGCTCATAGTTCTCCTTACTTCATTCATCTCGGAAGAACAAAGATGTACCAGGATATAAAGCAGCACTTTTGGTGGAATGGCATGAAGAGAGGGATAGCAAGATTTGTTTCCAGGTGTTTGGTATGTCAGCAAGTAAAGGCAGAGCAGCAGAGGCCAGCAGGGTTGTTACAACCGCTTCCTATTCCGGAGTAAAAGTGGGAGCACATCACGATGGATTTTGTGACCGGTTTACCTAGATCCCCGACTGGTCGAAACGCAGTTTGGGTGATAATGGATCGGCTCACGAAGGTTGCTCATTTTCATCCTTTTAGAGTGGGATAGTCTACTGAGTAGTTGACGAAAATGTATATGAAGCAGATAGTGAGGCAACATGGTGTTCCAGTCAGCATAGTATCAGATCGGGACACACGGTTCACCTCCCACTTTTGGCGTAGTTTGCATCGAAGTTTGGGTACCAAGTTGAGGTTCAGTACAGCTTACCATCCGAAGACAGACGGACAGTCAGAGAGAACCATTCAGACGTTGGAAGATATGTTGTGAGCTTGTACCTTAGACTTCGACGGATCTTAGGAAGGTTATCTTCATTTGGTGGAGTTCTCTTACAATAACAGTTATTGGACAAGTATTCAGATAGCTCTATTTGAGGTAATATATGGAAGGAAGTGCAGATCTCCTTTAGCATGGGACGACGTAGGAGAACGAAAATTATTGGGACCGGAGATGATTACGCAGACAGTGAAGATAGTCAAGTTGATCAGAGAGCAACTTCGAGTTGCGCAGGATCTACACCTTCATTGGACAAATCAGCATCGTAGGCCTCTAGAGTTTGGTGTCAGCGACCAAGTAGTTCTACGGATTTCGCCTACTCGGGAGGTCATTAGATTTGGATTCCAAGGAAAGCTTAGTCCGAGATACGTTGGTCCGTTTGATGTTCTCGCTCGGATAGGCGATGTTGCTTATCGTCTTGCCCTTCCGCCTTCACTACGTGATGTACATGATATGTTTCATGTATCTCAATTGTGTAGGTATGTTCCGGATCCGAGTCATGTCCTCGATCATTCTGAGCTGGTCGTTGGTACCGACTTGACTTACGAGGAACAACCCGTATCCATTTTGGATCGACGAGAGAAGGTGCTCAAAAACCTGACTATCAGTCTTGTCTGTGTCGCTTGGGGCTATCACTCGCCGGGAGAGTCGACATGGGAGCGCGAGGACGAGATTAGATCTCAATATCTGCACTTGTTCGACTTAGAAGGTATGTTTAATTCTTATGCCTTCGTAATCTGTTTCCATGCATGATTTACACCCGCTAGGGTGGATGATTGTTCTCTAAATGCCTGCTACAAATCGATAGAGTTGCATGTGTAATTAGCCCTGTAATTAGTGTCTTGCTTGCCCTGATTTCTCTATCCTACCTTGGCTGGAATTTCGAGGAAAAAAAATTTCTAAGGAGGGTAGAGATGGATCACTCACCGTTCCCGATAAACGCATTTGTTACATGTTTTCCGTATATGGTAGCTGGTATATATACGCGTGCACTTGTGATCCTGTATTTTGCACCTGGTTAAGGCATGGAATAGTATCTCGTCGCAGAATAGTGTACCACTCCTTGTTTGGTTGTAGGCGTGGTTCACTACTTCGATGATAGGATGTCTAGACCGTGTGGTGATCATGGTTCTATTTTAATAATTATTTCTTAGTTGTAGCATGTAACAATTAACATGTCATATTAATCACATGGTTAGAGCATGCTATGATTAGGGTTTTATGAACCAACCCACCCCCACTATAAATATTCTCTTCCTCTCTCTAACCTCTCAGAAACCCTCATTTATTTTCCCAAACACTTTTTAGGAAAGTACACCTTGCTCAAATAGAGAAATTCTTACATTTTCATTTCATTTCTTTTTCTTTGATTTTATTAGTCTAGTTGGTCCCTCTCCCCATTCTCTACAAGTTTAGGTCTTCGTGTTTTTTATTTTAATGGCTATTTTTGTGTAGATCTAAGTTTCAAAAACTTGAGTTTATAGTTTTTCGTAGTTTTGATCTACCAAACTTGCTTGTTTTCAAAAACTAATTGTTCCATGTTGTGGAGAATTTAATTTTGTTCGTTTTTGACCTTTATTTTGTCCGATTCCGAGTCCTGTAGCCTAAGTTATGGACATTGAAAGTTTCTAAAACTCCAAACCCAAAGCTTGCTACTGGTTGGGGACGACGGTGTAAGCCCCCTGATTTTTGGAATTTATTTTAAATTATCTTATTTATTTTTATATGGATATTTTAAATTATTAAAGTCAATAATGAATATATTACTTGTTTACCATAGCTTTGATTTTTGAAGCACAACAAATATCGTTTTCTCAAATCCAATTCCATATTTGAATTCTAGACTCGTCCACCTTCAATTTGATATGGCACGTCCCACTCAAATATTGCTCTCCAACATTCTTTTAGCTTCGCACAATTTCGGATCAACTTAGGCCATTTGATCATTTATTGTAATTCTAGGCCCAACTTCCAATTTGATTTCGGGACTTGACATAGATCGAAGCCGTATGATCCAAAATATGGTTTTGACCCTTTTTGAGTCCATAATGCACATGCCTAGGGTGTACCATCCAATCGAGTTCCCATGTTCTACTCATTTGCAAATGGCACATGAGACTCATTAAATTGATTTTCGGGTCCAATTTGCCTAGCAAAGCTACTCGGACCCAAACCTAGTCAACCCTACTAGTTATAGCCTAACTAGGATTACCAAAACCAAGTATACATATATTTAAGTGAATTTTAGAGATTAAATTGCAGCCATGTGCAATATTTCCCATATCTTTGACTTGGTCAAACCACTATCCAAATTAGGAAACCTATTACTAATAGTATACTATGGAGAACCTAGATCAAACCAAAGCCCATGTCCTAATAATATAAATACCAACCCAACCCAACCCAACCCTAACCTATTCCTCTCTCTTCATAACCGCCAACACCCCCCGTAGCCCCTAATTGCACGCGGCCACAACCCCCCAAATCCGAAACCCTAGCCGACCCCCTTTCTTCACAAAATCTGATTTCTCCTCAACTTCCGCACCAACCACCACCACTCTCGCGATCCCCTCGACGTCCTCTTCTACCCTAGCAACTGTAGGAGCAATCTTGCGGCCGTTAGAGAGGTGCACGATGCGCTACTTGGACCGAAACTCCGCCGAATCGAAGTCTGAAACGTCACAGCAGGTTAGTCGACTTCTAGACGATGTTTCATCCACTTTTTCTCATCCGTTTCACTTCAAACCAAATCTGAGAGTTACCTTTGTGTGTCTACTCCAACCTCTGATCGCTGGATCCCCCAGTTTCAAGCGGTTTACCAGTGGCGTCGATTCTACAACAGGGTGTCCAGAACCGACGAATTCTGTTGCGAGCCATTTTTCACCTATCTAAGATCTGTTTCTACCCTTCTAATATTTTTATTCAGAATCTAGACGTCGAGAGCTTTCCGACGCATATCTGTAGGTTAGGTTTCGCATCTGTTTGCTATTTTTAAAAATTTATGACATTTGCCATGTCACCGAACTCCAAAAAATTCTGCTTTCCTTGTGTCCAAAAGTGTCAAAACTCCATGAATCCATATTAAACTTTATGTTGTGCAAGGTTTAACATTATAAATACTATTTTAACTAATTTCTGGGACTTCTACAGAATTTATTAATTTTAATTAATTATTGTTTCGGGACTAAATTAATGGATCGAATTGAGGAAGTCATATGTGGCATTGACATAGGACCTCTTGTAAAAGGGTTCCCCTATTGAAAATATAATTGTAGCAATATATTTATAGATAATTTTCAGAATTTAAATATATTATTTTGTTATAATTGTAAAGTATTTACGAGAGTATTTGGTACCTATATGTAGTTATATAATAGATGCAGTGTCGTAGCAACGTTATGACAACTAGGAGGCGTAGATACTCATATAATTTATATATGATATGTTGATATAGAATATTAAATATAATGTATTATTACAGGTGAGCTTGGGAGGATCGACAAGGACACCGGAGTTGGTCAGGCCTACCCGCAGACAGCAGTTACAGGCAAGCGTGCCTTGCCTTCGTTACAGATTATTCTTTTCTGTCTTGTTGTTCATTTTGATTAGCATTGCATGACGTAGGATGTTGATACTTAGTGTCCGTTTATAGACGGGTACCGATGTCGTAATAATGACATCGAGTATTGACATTAGGCATTACGTACATACTGATGTGTCCATTGACACGTTTGACCACAGGACACCGACATATTCATGATACGAGATTTACATGACTATTCGTGGTATTGACCTCGTGTTAGCATTCTAGATTTCTTTATCAGTATTGTTATTACTTTCGAGATGACTGTACAGACTTGACATTGCTAGATTCTAGACATGGAGATTGGAAAGAACTTGACTACAATATCAGACATATTGCCGTGTTGCCGTTGTTTAGTGACCTTTATCTTTGTAGCAGAGTAAGGGATTATCACTGTTGAGAATTGATTGTCCTTGGTTCCACGACACGGTACTGGGGCAATATCCTGCTGAGGTGCTAGTGAGCCTTAGTGGAAGGGGTCTGGTATTCTAGAAAAGTATTTCACTTGCATAGAACATAGACGGATACAGTAGTTGCCTTAGTTCATATTTTCATTTCTGTACCTTGGCATGTATATTATGCACCTTGCTAGTCCCCTGAGGACCTGGCTATTTTCCAGGCTTAGACGAATCTGAAGATTACCCGGAGGTTTATGGTTCGGGAGCACAGACCGG
This sequence comes from Iris pallida, assembly GCA_029216955.1. NCBI lineage: Eukaryota > Viridiplantae > Streptophyta > Magnoliopsida > Asparagales > Iridaceae > Iris > Iris pallida. Next base: position 70,436,617 of record JANAVB010034417.1, on the reverse strand, counting down.
AGACGTACCGGCACACGAGGACGAGATAGTGCCAGAGGATTTATCGTGATCATGTTACCTTCATATTCAATTTTGCTATATTATTTCCTTTTCTTCTCATCAGACTTCTTGTTGATTGGTACTATGTTTTTCTCTGCGGTTTCGGGATGTTTTACCCGCACCTAGTTCATTACTTTTATTGCTGGATATTTGAGACATTTTTTATTTACTCTTGATCTCTTTGTGGATACTGTGTTGTGTTTCTGAATATTTGAGACATTTTTTACCCGCACATAGTTCATTACCCGCACATATATACACCTGCAGACTGTGTTGAGTTTCTGGATGTTATCTTGATTTACAGCTCAAGTATTTCGATAATGGGCTTGTTATGTAGCTTGGCCCATTGGTGAAATGCTGCTGGCATGTATTTGTATTCCTGGTCCTACGTATTTTGGGACTGGGGCATTACAGACGGCCAGCCTGCGCGCGCTTCGCACGTTGCGCCAGCCTCGTGTGCGCTTCGTACACCGCGCCAGCCTCGCGTGCGGGCTTTGCGCGCCGCGCTATTTCTGCGCGCGCGCTTCGCCTGCCGCGCCAGCCTCGCGTGCGCCATTCGTGCGCCACGCCATTTCCACGTGAGCGCTTCGCGCTGTAGCGCCATTCGCTATCGTTCACTCGCATCACGCGCTTGCTCGTTCGCGCGCCCCTGCGCGTTGTGCCCTTGCGCGCTCGCTCCCTCGGCGCGCGCTATTCGCGCGCGGCGCCATTTGCGCGTGCGCCATTCGTGCGCTGCGCCATTTGCGTACCTCGCCTGTTTGACCCTTGCACCTGTCTGCCCTAGTGACCTGTGCGCCTCGTAGCTATCTTATGACTGTGCGACTTGACCTTGTCCCTGACCGGTCTGCCTGTGCATGTGCTTGTATACCCTACGTGTTTTCTGAGGTACAATCTATATGTGCACTGAGGTGCTACGCTATGTGCTAAGTGATCTTACACGTTACATGTCAGTACATTCTTAGCCTCCAACACGTACATGATAAACGGTCAGAGACTATGACGTGGTGTGTTGTTGTTGATTGATGCGTTACACTAAGAATGGATCCATATGTGGGACTCCATGAGCCGGTGTGGATTCATACTTAGGGTATCTGTACTATGTACGACATCTAGGGGAGGATCATGTGACCACGACATGTGAATCTAAGACCAATATAAGGTTTAACTAAGCAACTCAATCTAGTAGATGCATTGGGAGGGAAAGAATCTCGAGATCGTGTTATACTAGCCACCCCAGGTCCCATCCTGACGTGTCGGGTTGGCCGCTACGGATATTGCCAATCTGCCTATAGTGGATGACGAGTCCGACTCCTATGTGCTATGAGTTATATGTTCCGTACGGTAGCCTTTCGAGGGACCGGTGCATAATCAATGTGCTACACGTTACAGTATTGGATTGGCTAGTCCTGCTGGAAACGACACGATCTGAGGATTCCTGTAAGCAGCATCGCGGGGATAACCCCGCTAAATATAGAAAGCCGCATGAATGATTAGCCGTTCGTAAATAGACTTGTTTGTGACGTGTACCTTCCGTTAGTAGCCAAGGAACATGGGCTGTCATGCTGCGTGGTCCAACTCATATCCTTGTTTGGTTGTTGGGTTGGGCTATCACGCTATGTCAGGCTGTGGACCGAGGATACGACCGGAAGCCCTTAACTTGACCATGGTTATAGGATGTATCTTATCTCCGTACGATATTTGCGCCATTTGTCCTTGATTGGTTGTAAGTGTGCCGTATGGTGTCGAAGATACGTTATAAGTCTATAACTCATGAGTCAAATCCTAGTACTATTATTATGCTTGGGTTTTCGTCTCTCCCTTATGTGCTCCCTTGTGGTACTTGCTATTCGGGACTGACCCCGCTGGTTTTGTTTGGCCAGATCGCGTAGCAAGTCCGAGGATCCAGTCTTCTTTCCTGACGTCAATGGTGTAAACTAGGAGCATGGCCGTCAGAGGACTCGGGTGGGTTTCTTCTCCACCACTCTAGTATCATCAGTTTTGCTCTAGCGTTTAGCCACCGGCACCTGTTTAGCCGGTTATTCTGGATATTTAGTTTTCTTGCATAATTGTAATTAAATCAGACTGCAACTGAATATGGTTATGTATTTATGACTTTCTGGACTAGCTAGCTTATAAAGCTAGTTCCTTATGATCATTTTGATGAAGCATCGTGGACGCCTTACTGCTTTATCCTATATGTTCATTAATTGTTGTTCCTTGCTTTGAATGATTGAGACATAGATGTAATGTATGATCCTAGACGACTTGATTGTAGTATACACCCTCTTGTGTCTTGACAGTCGTGACCGTTGTGTGACATCTTCGTACCTCATACGGTGTAGCTGGCCATGTTCATCCCCGTATTCCCTGTATTCCGGTACTGGGGCGTGACAAAGATTTCATGAGCGGGCGGCCTCTTCAAAGTCTAGGGTTGCGATCAAGGTTTCGACTGACCACTCTTCTTCTACTCTGGGAGAGCCAGCGACTAGTAAAAATCTAAAAAATACCCAAGGATCCCAAGGTATACGCGCCAAGAAAGGTCATATGAAACCCGCCCTCTCTTCCCAATCGAGGCCTAGGCTTCAACCTGGAGCTAAAACAAACCCTTCTAAAATTAATAAATGATTAAAACCCTTGTTTGGAATGCTAGGGGCATCCAAGATCCTCAAACTCGAGATTACCTGAAATCTTTAAACAGGAAACACTCTCCCAGTATCATATGTTTTCTAGAACCTAAAATTTCAGGAGACAACCTTACACAATTGGTCGGGGAGTTTCATATGCCACATTACTTGCATGGTGGGGATATTAATAAGTACATCTGGATACTGTGGTGTTCTACGGTAGACATCTCTATCATAGAGATTACTAAGCAATGTATTAACTGCAATGTTAAAGGCAACAATCCAGAAACTAATTTTGCTATGTCGGTGATTTACGCTAGTTGTCAGGTCCAAAAGAGACGTGAGCTCTGGAGTGACCTGAGCATTTTTGCTTCTTCTAATATGTTGTCGTGGGTGTTGGCGGGTGACTTTAATGTTGCCACCGCGGCTTCTGAAAAGATTGGGCCACAAGGTATCAATTCCTTAATTGTTGATAAGTTTAATGGCTTCATTAGTGGTTTGGATCTTATAGATGTAGGTTATATCGGCTCGGCTTTTACGTGGTGCAACGGATTGCTCAACAACCCTAATACGTGGGAGCGCCTGGATCAAGTTTTATATGACACGATTTTTTTTTTTTTTTGGAGACCCATGCTATCTCCGTGCACCATCTCCCTCAGATTCGTTCTGATCATTTGTCCCCTGCTCATCTCCCAAATAGACATCAGTTATTCGCCTCCTCCTTTTCGGTTTCAGCGCATGTGGACAACTCGCAACAAGTTTATGGAGTTTGTTGCCCAAAACTGGAATGGGACATGTGCAGGCCGCCCCCTACATGTCCTTCACTCTAAACTGAAACGTTTAAGGAAGGCTCTTCGTACTTGGAATTGGGAAACTTTCGGCGATATCCGCTCCAAAAAATATGATATGCAGTACATTAGTGAGAATCTGGAAGCTTCTCTTCAGGTTGACTGGAACGCTGAGACTCCTAAAGAATTGGAAGATGCAAAACATCAAATGAGATAGTCATTGGCCATGAAGAGAAATTACTTCAGGACTAGGCGCGGATTAATTGGATTAAAGAGGGTGATCGGAATTTCTTCCTTTTATCATGCCATTATAAAAGAGAGAACTACCACTCATAGAACTCAGATGTTCCTCCTTTCGGACGATTCTGTTATGGAGGATAATGTCGTTTTAAACATGGCTATTAGCTACTTCTCAGATTCTTTACGGGCACTCTTACTGCAGACCCATGTAACTTCATTGATTGTATTCCCTCTCTTATCACAGATGTCCAGAATGAAATTCTTGTGCGACCCCTTCGGAGTTGGAGGTTCTCAATACTATAAAATCCCTAAATCCGCAAAGCTCTCCTGGCCCTGACAGGTTTACAAGGTATTTTTATTCTCACTGTTGGGATATCATTAAGGAGGATATTATGGCTGCAATCTTGGAATTTTTCCTTGGTGTGCAAATCCCCCAAGGCATCTCCTCAACCAATATAGCGCTTATTCCAAAGGTGGAAAACCCCAAACCTGTCAAGACTTCAGACCAATAAGTCTGTGCAACTTCTCTCACAAAATTCTCTCCAACACCCTCTCTGATAGGTTGTCAATGATGCTTCCTAAAATTATATCTCAAGAGCAATCAGGTTTTGTAAAGAGAAGAAGTATTCATTAGAACATCAGTCTTGCACATGAATGATGAAGGCTATTGATAACAAGATTAATGGTGGGAATGTTGTTGTTAAACTAGATATGTCTTAAGGCCTATGACAGGGTGAGCTGGCGCTTCTTACGTGCTGTCTCGCACAAATTTGGCTTTAATGCTCAGTGACAGGATCTTATATTTAGAGTTGTATCCAATTGTTGGTATTCTATATCTCTCACAGGAAAATCGGCAGTTCTTTAAATCTTCTAGGGGATTGAGACAGGGAGACCCCATCTCACCCGCACTCTTTATAATTGCACAAGATGCCCTTAGTTGGATTATTGCTCACCTTAACCTGCATGGGCATTAAATCTTTCAGTGGCAGGAAAGACTCTCCGCATATCACACCTCTTTTATACTGACGATAGTCTTGTCTTCCTTAATGGTGGCAAGTATGGATTGCTTAATCCTTAGCGGAGTTTACGACGTCTTCGGGACAGGTCATTACCTACTCAAAATCCTCTTTCATCATCTCTTCCAAAGACCATGCTAGAGAGCTGGCTTCGGACATTGCTCTCATACGGGCATCACTCAAACAACTCTTCCTATTAGCTACCTGGGTGTTCCCTTTCTAAAGGGCAGCTCAAGCTGGAATACCTCTCTGATCTTGAAGCTAAGTTCAGAAGAAGAAAAAAAAATCCACTTAGCGTGGGAGGCTGCTCTCTTTTGGTGGCAAGATTACACTCATCAAAAGTGCTCTTACGGTCCTCCCTATTCATGCATTATCGGTTATGAAGGTTCCAACTGCTTATACTAATAAACTGGAACATATTATGTTGGATTTTCATTGGAATTCCACGGGGAATCACATGAGGAAGTGGGTGGCGTGGCGCAAAATTTGCAGACCATTGTCTGAAGGCGGGCTAGGCATTCGATCTCTATGTCAGGTGATGCAATCTCTAGGGGTGTAAAATGGACAAAGTAGTCCGTTGTCCGTACGTGTCCGGCTCGATAAATGGTTCGACAGCGGAACGTCCGATTCATTAACGAACAAAACTTGGACATTTTTTTTGGTCCGATTAAAAATCGAACCCGGACACGGTCATATCCATGTCCGGTCCGAATTCGTCCGCGAACAGTCCGATAGTGGAGACTCCTTTTGGTTTTGTATCAATTATGTCAAAATATTTTGGTTTTGCATCAAGTTTTTGTTGTCCCGTCTCGATTTTTTTTATCATTTTACTATTGTTTGTTGTATTCTATAACCTTCAATTGTATTTTCTTTCAACTAGATTTTTTGAACCAACTATTAAGGTATCTTGATAAAATAATAATTTTTGGTAATATATTTAATTTGTCCGCGGACCGTCCGATTGAATTAACAAACAGTGGTTGTCCGTGTTCGTCCGGCTCGAACTTGAACAATGAACTATCCGTGTCCGTCCGTACGAACTCATTTTCATTAACGGACCGAACACGGACAGTGGACTGTCCGTGTCCTTCCGGTCCGTTTACACCCCTAGCAATCTCTACATGGTAAACGTTGTTGGGTGTTTATTAATGGTGAGACCCTTTGGTCTCAATACATGTATCGCAAGTATGGGGACCCCCTTACGTTAGGCCAGTCCATATTCTCCCTCTCAACTTTGGAGATCCATGTTGAAAGAATTCCGGAATGTTAATAACCATTGCAAATGGGTTGTTGGTAGGGGTAGTATTCCTATTTGGTGCACTAATTGGTGTGGCAGGTATTTGTCGAGGCTAAGCTGCTTCAAATTTATCCCATCTATCCGACAAGTGATTACTAATCCTCTTATCAGAAATAGAGATGGACGCACAGTAGATATCCAACATCATCTTCCTGAAGACGCCTTTTCTATGCTCAAAGAAATTGAATTATGGGAGGAACCAGATAGGATCTGATGGGATTTGTCTCCTAATGGTACTTTCTACTGCTTCCTTTTGGGACAATTATAGAACCCGCCATTGTGACTTTAAGTGGTGCAGCTATATTTGGAACAAATATGTCCCTCCGAAGATGGGAGCTTTTCTCTAGCATCTCAGCAATCGGGCTATCCCGGTAGACTCGAGATTACTTTTGTTGGGTTTTAGAATGGCTTCTCGATGCAAATGTTGCAACCAGCCACAACAAGAAACTTTTGATCATCTATTTGTTACGAGCGATCTGGCTAAAGGTGTCTGGGACCACTTCTCTTCCATATTCCGCTTCCATGATACATTCTTTTTTTTATCGCCTTGCAGAGGTATGACTTTTTGATATTTCTAACAAATTAATGGGCTTAGCAGGATTATGGTCATTGCTACGGGGATGTGAGAGATGGAAACATCGTAACTTCATAATTTTTTAAAACGGAAGTCTGAATATCCAGGATGTAATTTGCCGAGTGACATACAACCTTCAACTCTCCTTGAAGGCTTTCAAACAATACAAAGAATTCTCAGAAGAAGATGAGGAAATTGTACAACCTCTTAATCTTCAGAATTATGTCATTGAGGGAGGTACTTGGGTCCTATGGTTACCTCCGAGCACTGGTTTAAAGCTTAACATTGTTGTGGGTAGCTGGAATGGGGGTTATGGTGGAGGCGGGATTGTCAGAGGTTGTGATGGCCAATTTATTTTGGCATTTAATTATTTCCTAAAGGCGAATTTGGATATTATTGCGGATCTTGCTTCTTTATATTCAGGTTTATGTATATGCAAAGACAAAAAGCTACATATTACTTCCATTGACACTAGTTCCAATTGTCTCTTTGACTCTATTATGGGCGGATCCAACATTCCCTAGAAGGGAATCTACAAACTTCGGAAAATCCGAAAGCTCCTTAAGGATGATATCCAGATCTCTCTTATCCACAAAAAGGTGAATAAACTTGCCACTAATGTTGCCTCCCTGGCTCTTCCCTTGAGGAGTGATCAGACTTATGAGTATGCTATGAATATGCCCTGGATCATTGGCCAGATTCTCTCCTTGGACCAACGTGGCAACCATGTTCTTATTTAATCTTTTGTTTTGTCTCTTTTATATGTAAGTCTCTGTCTTTAGTGGTAAGGGCTCTCTCCCTACCATTTGTAGGCGTGCTTGGGCTATCTCCCTACGCCAAGTGTTTTATGTTTCAATAAAGGCTACGGCCCCCACGTGTACGTGGTTTACCCCCTCCCCCCCAAAAAGGACAAAACAGGACTCACCTTAGCTCAACCAACTCCTGAATGGAGCACTTGGAAAAAAAGAAGTCAATTTTCTCAGGCTTTCATGATTTAGTGCTAGTTGAAACAACATTAGAATTCACACAGTGTGATAAATAGGAGGTACTGTAGAGCAGCCCAAATAACCATGAAATGTAGGCAATAATCAAGGTCACATTCTACAGTGTATATCAATGAAATAAAATAAATATAGTCTCTTTGCAATATATGTACATTGGGGAAGAAAGAGAGAAAAGTTGGAAGTTATTACCTCCTCCTCCTTTTGCAGAGGAGACAATGCAACTACTAAAGATTTTACATTAGGCCGCTCTCGCTGCTCATACTGTAAACACCTAGAAGCTAAGCGAACTAGTTCTGTCCCATCCTCATTCGAAAACTGTCCTTCTAAACAGGAATCTGTCAGCATGTGGAAATTTCGATCTCGAATCAAGTCAAGGGCCTGAAAGAAATAATAAAAAAGAATTAAGACATTACATACTATCTCAAAAAATACATCATCTGCATGATTCAAAACAGTCATGGTCAAAACTGGACTACCCATAAATCATGGAGCCAACATATGCCTTCCCAACCTTAATAATCAAATTTAAACATTCACCATAAAAAATTTGTATCCAGATCAACTCTTAAAGCGAAGGCGTGCACCATGTTCTAAACTCATTTTGACCTTGTGTGCTTAACTCTGATCCTAATCTGTTTTCTCTGAAAGTGGTAGAGCAACAAGATACAGGGTAGCATTGCAGAATCTTTTGTTATGAAGTGCTTTTGTGCGTCTACATGTGTTTGCACATGAGAGAGAGAGAGAGAGAGAGAGAGAGAGAGAGAAGAGGGCGCTTTCATGAACGTATAAGAGTGATATATGGCCTATTATGATTATCTAACCATTTTTATATATATATATATATATATATATATATATATATATATATATATATTGGAAGAAGGTAATTGTATTGACAAAATGATTGTTACAACTTGGCCCCTTTATTTGGGGGACAAATTAGAGATCTAACTCTTTTACATCAAACTCAATGTTATGTACGACTCCAATAGTAGAAGTGGACAGTCCGACAAAGATCTTGTTGTTCCTTTCCTTCCAGACATGCCACACTGCAGAAACCAGACAGGTACAAACCTCCTTGAACCAGAGCGAATCGTGTCGTCGAATCCCTCTGATATTCTCCAAGATCTTTGTGAGTTGTATAGAATTTCTATTTCTCAACTTCAGAACCTTACTTTGCACCTACCATAATTCCCAGAAGTAAGGACATTCAAAGAACAGATGCCTCATAGACTCCGGCCGTTGACAGCATAACACACAACTAAGGTCCGGGGGATGAATCCCGAATCGGTGAAGGCGGACCCTGGTAAATAGTTTACCCAACAGGAGTTTATACATACAATATTGGAACTTTCTCGCAATACCTTTATGCCAGACGATAGCAGCATGCTCCCAAGTGAAAAATTCTCCCTAGTCTGATCATAAACGAGCTTGAAAACAAATCCTTCCGTTTGGCTGCCATCTCACGTCCAGACATCCCGATCTTCATCTCCAGAGATCGGAATGAGAAGAATGCGATTTGCAAGGTTCGTCGGTGTTGTAATTGATTGATGATTTTATTGATAGTCCTCTTGGCTTTATATAGCCTTACAGTCAATATTACAATGATGGAATATCCTGTGGCACATTCTGGCATACCAAATATGTCCGCATGATATTCCAATATCCTTTATGCTAATACAATATACTAAATATGACATACTAAATATTCCAACACTCCCCCTCAAGATGGACGAAAGATATTTATTAAGCCTATCTTGTCACATCCTCTAATCATGCTCACAGAGTTATGTCTCTTGGTTAGTTCGTCTGCTACCTGATTCCTGATCGGAACATGGCCAAGCTCCAGCAATCCGCTATCCAGCTTCTCTTTGATGAAGAACCTATCAATCTCGATGTGTTTGGTCCTGTCATGTTGTACTGGATTGTTGGCGATACTAATAGCTGATTGGTTGTCACACACCACAACTTCATCTTGGCTCCTTGATCCAGCTTCAGTTCTACCAGCATGTTCTTCAACCACAGCAGTTCTGCAACTCCCAGGACCATAGCTTTGTACTCTGCTTTCGCTGTCGATCTGGCCACCACAGACTGTTTCTTACTCCTCTAGGAGACTAGGTTACCTCCTACAAATATGCAATATCCTGAAGTAGACCTGTCATCGGCACAGCTAGTCCAGTCAGAATCTCAGCAGCCTTCAATGCTCACGTGATTGTTCTTCTTGAATATCAGCCCCTTCCCGGGAGCACCCTTCAAGTACCTCAGAATCTGGTACACTGCATCCATATGACCCTTCCGTGGGTCGTGCATGTAGCGGCTCACCACACTCACTGCAAAACAGATATCAGGTCGTGTGTGGCTCAGATAGATCAACTTGTCCATCAGTCTCTGGTATCTGTCTCGATCAACTGGGTCTCCAGTCTCGGCCTCCAACTTGAACCGCTGGTCTATTGACGTTGCTACAGGTTTGTACCCTAATATCCTTGTCTCTATAAGAAAGTCCAGTGCATACTTCCTCTGAGAAAGAACAATTTTCTCTGCATCTCGAGCGATCTCTATCCTAAGGAAATAGCGAAGAAGACCAAGGTCCTTCATCTCAAATTCCCTGTTAAGCTTTTCCTTGAGTCGGGCGATCTCCTGCTCATCATCTCCTGTGATAATCATGTCGTCCACATATACCGCAAGTATGGTGATGTGGCATCTACTCCGTCTGAATAATACAGTACGATAAGCATTAATCTGCTGATATTACATCCCTATCATTGCCCTCCTGAATCTATCAAACTACGTCCGAAGAGACTGATTTAGTCCATAGAGGGACTTCTTCAACCTGCTGACCTTGCCCACTGTCTGGTTTGTGCCGAATCCTGGTGGTATATCCATGTATATCTTCTCCACCAGATCCCCATGAAGAAATGCATTATTCACATCAAGTTGGTGTAGCTTCCATTCACCATTCGCTACCAAAGAAATCAGGGTCCTGACAGTACTCATCTTTGCGACTGGTGCAAAAGTCTCGTCATAGTCGATGCCGTACGTTTGACTGTATCTTTTGTCACCAATTAAGCCTTGTAGCGCTTAACGTGTCGTTCTTCTCAAGAGCTCCTAACTCCTCGAGCATTGCCGCTTTTCACTTTGGATTGTTCTTGGCAACCTGCCAATTGTTAGGTACAGTAATACTATCCAAAGATGCAATAAATGCTCTATGAGAAGAGAAAATATGGTCATAAGAAACAAATTGAGCAAGGTCCCAACTATATATGTCCGGAGGATTTTCCATATTGTTGCGAGTGGTCCTCCGTACTGATAATAGTGTGGGAGGAGTAGGGAGAATGATATCACCTTAAGGGGATGGTGGTGGCAGTGTAGGTATCTCAGGAGTCGAGACGGACGAGACAAGGGACTTGGCACTGGCACTGTAGGTACTGGTCCTGCAGTTTGCTTCCCTCTCTTGCTGTAGGTAAGTAACTCCCCCTGAGCCGTAGGCCTAACACCTCTCATCTCCTCCCCCTATTCCTCTTCACCTTCCTGCTCCTCCTTAACCGTGCCTCCATGCCAAACTCCTAAATCGGTCACCACCGAGCTCTCCTTCTCCCCCTCTCGCCTCATACTGGCAGTATTAGGCGTGTGGTTTGAAGTTCCCTCCTGACGGTAGTATGGCTCATGCTCCCGGAAGTAGATATCCATACTTACAAACTTCTTCTTTCCCACTGGACTCCAGCACACGTACCCCTTCTGAGTCGCCGGTAGCCCACGAAGATGCACTTTACTGCTCTAGGATCAAGCTTTCCAACTGACGGCTTGTTGCCCTTCACAAAACATACGCACCCAAACACCTGCAGTGGGAGTATCCCAGTATTATTGCCTTGCAATATTTCACATGGGAACTTCCATCCCAGGACCTTCGAAGGTATTCTGTTGATTAGTTGAGCTGTTGTCAACACTGCATGCCCCCACAGACTGTGGGACATTCATGTCGATCATCATGCTTCTTGCGACCTCCAGAAGGTGTCCATTCTTCCTTTCTGCTACGCCATTTTGTGTAGGTGTGTATGCACAGGTCGTCTGATGCTATATCCCGTGTGCTGACAAGTATTCTGCAAGTGTTCTGTTTGTATACTCCGTTCCATTGTCAGACCTCAGTACCTTCACAATTGCCCTATACTGAGTCTAGACATGTTTGTGAACATCCTGAAAACAAGTAGGTACATCACTCTTATTTTTCATCAAGTACAATCAGGTGACACGAGAAGCACAATCAATGAAGGAAACAAAGTACTTATAACCATTCATAGTATTAGTGGCACATGGACCCCAAACATCAGAGTGTACTACCTCAAAAACAGAAGAGCTTCTGTGACCCGTACTAATATATGAACTCCTAGTAAGTTTGCCTAACTCGCATGCATTACATACTAATTTCTCTTATTTGATTTTCCATAAATATCTGGATACAATTTACTTAAAGTGTCAAAAGAGGAATGTCCCAACCTCCTATGATGGAGTATCAAAGTATCCTCGGCCCTCATCTGCAATCCTCTCATACCAGCCTTCTCTGCCATAGACATTAGTGCCGAGTCCAGTCCTTCTCGATCCAGGTACCACAGTCCCTTATGCCAAGTGCCAGTCCCAAGTCTTCGTCCCGTCTCTTTCTCCTGGAAGATCATCTTAGGAATATCAAAAAAACAATGCATTTAAGTTGATTATAAAACTAATGGACAAGAGACTGACTGGAAAGGATGGAGCATGTAAAACATTGGATAATTTTACTGAATCTGTACAATTAACAGTACCCTTACCGACCACTGGCTGGAAAGTGCCATCAGTTGTCTGAATGTTGTCTGTTGATGCCAGGTGAGTATAGAAGGAGAACTCACTAGTATTCTCCGTCATATGCCGAGATGCCCTCGAGTTGATAATCCAGTCTGACGATTTAAGGGAAGCAATTGATGCAAGAGCAAGTGAGTCGTCAGTACCTTCTGATGGATGGGCATACATGGCGGCGTTGTCTCCAGCGAAGAATGAGGTGGACACCTCCTCTGTTGCGCTCCTCCTGTCTCCATTATTTGACGTTCGCTGCTTCCTCCTGAGCATCTCCAGCATGTCCACCAGTGCCTGATCCTCCTCGGTAAAGGTGCCGCTAGCTCCTCCATCTGCTACCAGCAGGTTCGCCCGATAACCTCCTCGACCGCCTCGTCGACCCCCACGACCACGGCCACGTCCTCCAAAATGTCCTCGTCTACTGAATTGTCCCAATCCACCACCTGAATCTCCCTCCTTAGGTGGTTTGGTGCAAGCATACCGATGATGGCCCATCTCCCCGCAGTTGTAGCATTGTCGGTTGTGCTGCCAGGCCTCTCCCTAAGGCCCTGTATCGCCCGAGCTGGTGGCCGTCAGTGCTGACTTTGCTTCAGGAGGGCCGCCTGTCCCCGCCTGCAGTCTGATGCGTATCTCCTCCTGGATCCTGGCTGAGATAGCCTCCTTAAGGGTGGGGATCTTTGGTTGGGCGAGAAGAAGGGCCACCCTCTGAGCGAATGTTGCAATCAGCCCTTTGAGGAATTTCATCGTCCTCTCCTGTAGACATACTTGTCTCTCTTTACACTTCGGGTTCCTGCAGCTTGTCCGATCTGAGGTGTGATCGTAATCCATCCACAGACGCTCCAACTCCGTGGCATACTCATGCACCGTCTTCTCTCCCTGTACGGTGTAGTCGATCTTTCCCTTGATCTGGAAGATTGTTCCCAACACCATCATAGGTCCGCCTCAACTTCTCCCACACATTCTTCACCATCTCAATGTCGTCTACTGTGGCGGCAATAGACTGGACTAAGGAGTTGAGAAGCCAGATGTAGATTACAGATGTAGATCACCATATGAGTGGACTTCCACTCGTCGTGTCCTGTCGAGCCCTCGTCCGGCTCTGTCTTCTCGCCCGACAGGAACCCACCAGGATCTTTCCTGCGAGGGGTCGTCTCACCCGTCGTGACCAACTCAGCTAGGTAGCTGGTCCATCCAACTTCAAATCGATGAAGGGAAGCTCCAATCTCGTCGACGTTCGTGTCATCCTCTCACCAGCCGACATCTTCATCAGCTTCATCAACAACGCAACCTCCGCATGATCCAGCTTCTTGATGATCTCCTCCAACGATCATCCTTTTCGATGATCATGTCACACCCGTCACACGACTCACGCTTGTCCTTGTCGTCCGCTTCTAGATCCGAACATATTTTTCATCAGATCTAGGCCTTCGGTGTCAACTTTCAGGACGATCCGAACAGCGGTGACTCGAGTGCTGTCGCGTGCGTCAGTGTCGACAACAGCCGCAGGAGCCGTACGCGCCGTGGGGGAGGGGGGCGCCCGGCGCGTGTGCAACAGCACCGCAACAGCAGCAGCCGTCGCGGGGCACGTGGGGGCCGCGGGGGCTCTGGCTGCGCGCGCGCGGGCTATGGCCGCATGTGTAAAAGGGGGGTAGCGGCTAGGGTTAGGGTTTGGTAGGAATAGCGGAGAGGTGGGTCTGTTGGTGGCGGATAGGGTTAGGGTTTGTGGAAACTTGGCTCTGATACCATGTTGTAATTGATTGATGATTTTATTGATAGTCATCTTGACTTTATATAGCCTTACAGTCAATATTACAATGATGGAATATCCTGTGGTATATTCTGACATACCAAATATGTTCGCAGGATATTCCAATATCCTTTATGCTAATGCAATCTACTAAATATTCCAACAGTCGGGATATGTAAGTCCTCCAAGTGCCACGCACCCGCCCTGATGATACGGCTAACATGGCCCCGCAAGGGATAGGATCCCTCCCTTGGATACCAAGCCATTCCGGGATGCTCCGATGATCAACCCAAGAATCTCCCAAAAGGCTCGTCTCCTTCCCATCGACAATAACTCGAGTAATGCACTGCTTCAAGCACTTCCATTGACGAAGAATGTACTTAAGGACAACTGATTCATTGTTATTACATCAATACTTCCAGAATGAGTCCTAGCATAGATATCGATTCCTCATTCAAATCGCCCATAGCGAGTCTCCCTGAACGAATTTCCAAGCCAACTTCATACTAGCTACCTTCCTCAGTGTCAGAAGTGGTCCGAGTCCCACTCCCCCTTCCTCCCTGGCTACGCAGTTAATAACCGATTAAATCGATTTATAACCATTTTATAACAGTATCGGTCTTCAACCGATATTTTTTTGGAAAAAAAAATCAGAAAAAAATCGGTCCCGATTAAATCGGCCGATACGACCGATATTTTCCGAGATATTGGTTTGAGATATAACCAATATCTCACGGTTCATTGTTTATATGTTAGGTTACACATCTCAAAAGAGGAAGAGAGAAAAAATAATAAAGGGACGGCTGCTGCTGCTGCTTCAAACCTGCTGGTGCTGGTGCTGCTTCAAACCGGTAAGTTCTTATCCTTCTTCTTCTTCTTCAGTTTTTTCAAACCTATTGTTGCTGTTTTTTTTCTGCTTCTTCTTCTTCGATGGAAGACTGCTTCTTTTTTTTGCTTCTTCTCCTTCTTCTTCTTCGGATCTTCTTCTTCTTCTTCTTCTTCAGTTTTGTCAAACTGCTGTTGCTGGTTTTTTTTTCTTTTCTTCTTCTTCTTCTTTTCTTCTTCTTCTTCGATTGCTGGTTTTTTTGTTCTTCTTCTTCTTTAATGCTTCTTCTTCTTCTGTTCTTCTGTTTTTTTTTTGTTCTTCTTCTTCTTTACTGCTCCTCCTTCTGTTCTTATGAACTGGGCTCTTATTGCATATTTTATGATAGCTAACTATTAATGTGTTATTTTTATATATATAAATTGTTAAAAATGTAAACCGATATTTAACGTTATAAAACCGATATATCACCAATATATCAATAACACTACTGGACCGTTATCATAAAAAACCGTTATTAACTGCATAGCTCCCTGGGTCGACAGAGTGTCTCCTAAGATATCGCATATATATGTCCTAGCCATATGAAGTTGGAACATATCTTCTCGATCTTCCGGATCATAGCAACTGGTAAAAGGACCGATTGTATAATTACAGATCGAACCAGTTCAATCCTACCTCCGAAAGAAAGACTTCGTGCCTGCCACCCTTCAACCTGCCGCTGGGAAATTCCACCAAGCTTTGACACTCCAGGTTGCTAGAATAATAACAGGAGAGAGGAACACCAAAATATTTAACAGGAAGAATACCCTGGATAATCCCCAAGATAGCAGCCTTCTCCTCCTTAACCTGACATAATCGATTGAAGTAAACCTTACTCTTCTCCTTATTGGGACTCAAGTCTGACAATCGCTCAAAGGAGGTCATAATATCAGAGACCGCTCACAAACCAGATCTGGTGGGATTTAGGAACAAGAGCAAGTCATCAGCATATATCGAATGAGTTATGTGAGGGGTCACCTCTGTTTGGACAGAGGTGTGATCTCCCGACGGAAACTCGCAACATCCATAAGACAAGTGAGGTACTCCATGACAATGGTAAACAAATAAGGAGATAGAAGGTCCCCTTGTCGAAGCCCTCGATTACTGTCAAATAACCAATACGGTTGTCCCCGAATTAGCACTGAAAAAGTGGCAATAGTAATGCACTCCCGGACCTAGTCCACCCAGGTAGGGTACCCCATGTCCAAAAGAATGTGGCAGACGAATTCTATGTTGCCATATCATATGCCTTCCGTAGATCCAATATGATACATGCATTCTTTCCTCCCGCCTTGTTGAAGCCTTGCACCATCTCATGTGACAATAAACAATGATCCGCAGTACTCCTCCCTCGAATAAAAGCAATCTTGTTCGGGAAAATCAAATCCGACATAATATCCTCCATGCGCTTGCACATGAGATGTATGATAATCTTGTATATGAAATTACAGCAAGCGATAGGACGAAAGCTAAATTAGTTGCACCCTCCTTCGGCACCAAAATCAGGAACGTATGGTTGATCTCCCATAAAAGTTTGCCATAAGTAAAAAAAAATCTCAAATCACGTCGACCACATGTTTCACATCAGCCCAATGGGTTTTAAAGAACTTGTTGTTGAACCCATCCGGACCAGGAGCTTTGTTGGGATCAGCGTCCCTAATGATGCTCTCTACTTCCTTCTCCGTCACAGGGGCTAGAAGGATATCATTTGCTCTCGCAGTGACCAAATTCTTACATAGTAAAATAGGAAACATTAGTACAATCCGATTGATTGTAGAGATCAGAATAGTACTTGACTGCCTAATCCTGGATAGTTTGATGAGTTCGCACTTCCGATCTATCCTTAGCAATAAGACGATGAATAGAATTGCGATGTTGCCACGTGCGAACCATATCGTAGAAGAACTTGGTACACCTGTCACCAACCTTCAGCCAATCGCACTTAGCCCGTTGTGCTAGTTGAATTTTTTCCTAAAGTCGGAGCATTCCCACCTCCCAAACTAGCAACCGCACTCGTCTTGCAATATATATATATATATTTTTGGAATAAGGGTGAATTTATTCCTCGCATATAGCGGAAAAGGTATTAAAGTACAACATCACAACTCTCCATGCCCCAAACAATGATATTATGGGGCCATTACAGATACATCGAATTCTATATTATGTAGAATTCCAATAGAGGGGTAGTCAAGCCATCAAAGATACGTCTGTTCCGCTCCTTCCAGATGTGCCAAACAGACGCAGCAAGACGAACTCTGGCTCTTCTAGCCCACCCCGGATCTCGGCCACTGTGATCTCGAATCCAGCTGAGGATGCTCCGGATATCTCTGTCCATCCCAACTCCTCCTCGTAGCTGCGCGCACTGCTCAGTCCAAATGTGCCAGGTCATCGGGCATGTAAAGAATAGGTGCCCCATAGATTCATCATCTTCATTACATAGCACACATTTAGCATCCGGGATCTGCATCCCAAATCTGCGGAGTCTGTCTCTAGTCATCAGTCTACCCCGGAGAAGTCGATATGCACATAGTTGCATTTTACGGGCAACCCCCTTGCCCCAAATGAAGTCCACCTCCTCCGCCCGGTCGTGGTGGGTCCGGACCAAATTATAGCAGCTGCGGAAGCAGAATAGGCCTGACCCGCCCCCCGTACCTGGGCCGGACCAGCTCCAGGAATCCTCATGCTGGCTAGCGTCAATAGCGATACGGCGGATCTCCTCGGCAAACTGGGCAGTATATGGATATCCCTCCGGCCTCCAACCTCCATCTCTGATGATCCGGCTGCAAGTGAGCCCCCTGCCCGCTTCTCTGTCCAGATGTCCGCCCAATATCTCGAGTAAGGATCTGGAACCCAACCAAGGGGTCTAGCCAGAGGTCGGTAGTCGTCCCGTCCTTCATGTTCCTGCAGATAGCGGTCTGAAGCACCGGTCGGCACCTCAGAATGGCCTTGAACGTGACCGAGAAGTTCTTGTCAATCCTGCAAGCCCAGAAGTTAGTCCTCCTCAGGTATCTGTTCGCCATCTATTCCGCCCAGAGTGATCCCCCCTTGTTGAATCTCCAGGCCATCTTCACACAAGCCGCCTTCCTGAATGCATGGAGAGGCCTCAACCCCACTCCTCCTTCCTCCCGAGGCCTACAAAGCTGGTCCCAGGAGATCGCATGCATCCCTCCCCTCCAGATGAAGTCTGCGCAAAGGGCCTCCACTTTCCGAATAGTGGCCATAGGGATCTGGATAGACTGCATCCAGAACATCGTGATGCCCGCAATGACCGAACGCACCAACTCTATTCGACCGCCAAATGATAGCCCCGACGCTTGCCAGCCTTCTACTCTCCTCTGAGCAAAATCCACCAAGCTGTGACAATCCTGCTCTCTGGCATAGTTGACCGTCAGCGGAACCCCCAGGTATTTCACTGGAAGCTCGCCTCTGTCCACTCCCAAGGCGAAGGCTCTCTCCTCCTGCTGAGTACACCGGGAGCTGAAGTAGACTCTGCTTTTCTCCATGTTTAACTGAAGTCCAGAGAGCCGTCCGAACTCCTCCATAATATCAGAGAGTGCTCTCATTCCACGCATGGAGGGCTGGAGGAGCACCAATAAATCGTCAGCATAGATCAAATGAGAAACCACCAGGCTCACCAGACGGAAAAGGGGAACGATCCTCTTGCTGTGCACTGCCGTATCCATCATGCAAGTAAAGTACTCCATCACCAAAGTAAATAGATACGGGGACAGGGGGTCCCCCTGTCTCAACCCCCTGTTGCTCCTGAAGTAGCCATGTGGCGTGCCCTGGATGAGGACTGAGAAAGTTGGGGAGCAGATGCACTCCCTCACCCTCTCAACCCACCTCTCGTCGAACCCATGGCAAGCATCAAGTGACACAGGAAGTCCCTGTTAACCGTATTATAAGCTTTCCGGAGGTCAAGCTTTACACAAGCCTTCATCCCCCCAGGTTTGCTGAACTCCCTCACCATCTCATGAGCTAACAGGCTGTGCTCCGCTATTGACCGTCCCTTGATGAACGCAGCTTGGTTCTGGGACACCAATCCATACATAATTCCCTCCATTCGCCTGCACATAAGATGAGTGATGATCTTGTAAAGAAAATTACAGCAAGCAATGGGTCGAAAGTCTGCAAGAGAAGTCGCTCCCTCCTTCTTAGGAACCAGCGTCAAGAATGTGTGGTTCATCTCCTTCAGAAGCCTGCCCTCCACAAAGAACTCCTGGACCGCCGCTAGAACCGGGACCTTAAGCACACCCCAGTGTCGCTTAAAGAACCCTGACGAGAAACCATCAGGTCCGGAAGCTTTGTTGGGATTAGCCTTCATTACAATGTCTACCACTTCCTCCATTCTCACAGGGGCCAGAAGTAGCCTGTTCCCATGGCTGGACACCAGTCTCTTCGTGACAAGGGCTGGGAACGTGCTAGCGTAGTCCGTCTGCTGATATAGGTCAGTGTAAAATCTGACGGCCGCCTCCTGAATCTCAACAGGGTCCCCCACAAGACGTCCCTCAGCATTCAGAAGTCTGGGAATGCTATTCCGATGCTGCCGAGTGCGGATCACATCGTAGAAGAATTTGGTACAGCGGTCTCCATCTTTGAGCCAGGTGCATTTGGCCCTCTGTGCCGTACTGATCTCCTATTGCAGTCTCATGACGCTGACCTCCTCAATCAGGAGCTTCTCCTTAGCCGCCAGCTCCCCGTTCAGAATGTCAGCTTGGAGGGCCACCTGGGTATCCCGGAGCTCAGCTTCCTTATCCGCCAGGGAAGTCCGCGGAATCGTCTTCACCCACCCCTTGATGGCCCGCTTGAGCTGTTTGAGTTTGTGAACCATGCGGAATTGAGCCGTGTCATCCCGGAAGTGCTGCATCTCTCTAGTAACCACCTCCTCATATCCAGCCGACAGATACCAGCTGTTGTTATACCGAAACGGCCTCGCCCTAAAAGTGGGTCTCACACAGAGGCCAACCCAGATAGGAGAATGGTAGCTAGTACCCGCCGCAAGACCTTCCGCCACCGAGTTCGAGAAGCCCCTGAACCACTCACTATTACCCAAGGCCCGATCCAGCTGACAAGCAATCCGATTTTGAGTAGCCTTGTTGTGCCATGTCCAGATATGTCCAGCTCGCTCCAGCCCCCGCATCCCTGACATAAGTAGACACCTCTGGAAGTCATATAGGATCGAGTCTGGGACAGGTCGACCGCCCACCTTCTCATGACGGAGTAGCATAGCATTGAAGTCCCACATGATGAGCAGAGGGAGGTACATGCAGTCCGCCAGAAGACTCATGTGCACAATGTCCTCCCACAAAGCCTCCCGGAGTCTCCGGTCGTTGTGCCCATATACAGCACCCAGAATGAAACGGAACCCACCTTTATTCACAAAAGTAACGCCGATGAGTTGTTCTGTTTTATGTGTCTGCGCCCCCTCCCAGCTACCTTTGTTCCACCTAACCCAGATCCTCGCCATACCGCAAAGATCTAAGTTGTGAATGTGATCCCAGTTTGCCGGGGTCCTACGTGAGAGCAAAACGGCCCCTCTAATCTTCGTCTCCAGAAGGATAGCAATGTCACACAGCTCTCTCCTCATAACTCCTACAATCTTCCTCCATCGTCCAACGGAACACCCCCCCTAATGTTCCATGCTAGGACCGACATCTAAATAAAAGATGAGGGGTCCCCCTGGAACTCATCTGGATCGACTCTCGAGGGAAGAGTCTCATCCGCCGGATCAATGACTGCATCCATCATGGAGGAAGGAGCAAGATGTGCCTGAATCCTGCTAAGGGTAAGTGTCCAGTTAGGGTTGGCTTCAGTCTGGTCGTCCGTATCCCTCGCCTGGGTGATGTCCTCTAGCGTGGCCGGAGCGTGTCTCTTCCTGCTACTGTAAACCATAAGCACCAGGGGGGCCTCCATCACCATCTGACCACTCTCAGCCGCACTCATACCCCTGGTCACCATGGTCCTCTATGGCCTAAAAGGGACGAGGGCTCCCTGCGTGCTCTCCTGTCTCTGCGGTGACCCTGGCTCCAGCCCCCTCCCAACCTCCATCACTGTATCCTCCTCCATATGCCTATCAGGCGACGACTCTCCAGGTAAGTGACTGGGTGCCTTCTCCAACCCGGTATCCTCTGTCTGAGCCGCCGGTGGACTGGCGGCCTCCTTCCCCTTGTATTTGCAAGCTCCGGTAGAATGCCCAAAACACGCGCAGTGTGTACACATGGGAGGGACCCAGTCATACTCCACTGACTGGGTCAGAACCTCCCCCGACGGAACCTGGTACTCCAGCATACTCGGAAGATCCGAGCCCGCCTTAATCTCCACGAAGACCCTGGCATACATAAGTCTGGTGCGAAAAGCAGTGGCCTCGTCTGCCTTGATCGGCTTCCCCACGAGGCTGGCCAGTCTCATGAGAAGCGGAATACTCCAATATTTTACCGGGAATTCTGGGAATCGGATCCAAATGGGGATGGCGTTTAGCACCTCCTTCTCACATTTCAGGTCAGGGGTCCACTCCTTCAGTATAATGAGTCTCCCATCAAATGACCAAGGCCCTCCCTGCAGAATCCTAGTAACATCCTCCGCGAGACCAAATTTGACATAGTAGAACCCGTTTTCCCTGGAGAAGAACTCCATGCTCCCTTTGGGTCTCCAGACACGCTCCGCATAGCCCCTGATTTGGCCAAAAAAGGGTTTGTTCCCTAACACGTACAACACGAGCGTGTTCTTCCAGAATTCCGAGACCACCGCTATTTCCTCGACGGAGAAATACGCCCGTAACCCTCCTCCAACCGACATTGGTGTGACAAACTCCATCGACAACGGACTTTTCGTCACCACCGGCGTGCACACCTCCTTCCACGACCGAGACCGCTGCTCCTCAAAGTGCGCCCTGGCCGGGGGGTTCGCAGCAGCAGGGCCTTTATTGCCAACAGTAACAGCAATGCCCTTAGCCTTCTCTGCCGCGGTCGCCTTTGGCCTCCATCCTGGTACAGTGTGCACCGTACCTCCCCGACGACGACGGGACTCAATTGTGCCTACATATGACCGGGTCCCGTAATTCCCTGGCCCCGTCCGCCCCGATATTTGAGTTTGGGTCCCTCGTCTCCCTCCAGCCCGGCGTCTCATCACCGTCTACCAGCCCGCCTCTTCTGGGTTGTCCACCTCGGACCCAGACCCAAATTCGAATAGAGTAGCCAAAGCCTGCGATCCCCCATGCCACCGCCCGGCCTCCCCCCCCTCCGGGAAGGCCTCGCCGCCGCCACCCGGGCTGAGACCGCCGGGCCCAGCCCCGATTCCGCCGCCCCCTCCCGCCTGGGGGGGCCCGCCGCCGCCTCCCGACCCCCCCCCCCCCCGCCTGGGGGGGTCTTGCTGCCGCCTCCCGACCATCTTGCAATATATATATATATATATATATATATATATATATATATATATATATATATATATTATTTTTTTGGAATAAGGGTGAATTTATTCCTCGCATATAGCGAAAATGGTATTAAAGTACAATATCACAACTCTCCAAGCCCCAAATAATGATATTATGGGGCCATTACAGATACATCGAATTCTATATTATGTAGAATTCCAATAGGGGGGGTAGTCAAGGCATCAAAGATACGTATGTTCCGCTCCTTCCAGATGTGCCAAACAGACGCAGCGAGACGAACTCTGGCTCTTCTAGTCCACCCCGGATCTCGGCCACTGTGATCTCGAATCCAGCTGAGAATGCTCCGGATATCTCTGTCCATCCCAACTCCTCCTCGCAGCTGCGCGCACTGCTCAGTCCAAATGTGCCAGGTCATCGGACATGCAAAGAATAGGTGCCCCATAGATTCATCATCTTCATTACATAGCACACATTTGGCATCCGGGATCTGCATCCCAAATCTGCGGAGTCTGTCTCTCGTCATCAGTCTACCCCGGAGAAGTCGGTATGCACATAGTTGCATTTTACGGGCAACCCCCTTGCCCCAAATGAAGTCCACCTCCTCCGCCCGGTCGTGGTGGGTCCGGACCAAATCATAGCAGCTGCGGAAGCAGAATAGGCCTGACCCTCCAACTCAAATTTGATTGGATTCCCCACAAACATGCAAGATATGGGAGGTAAATAATTATTGCTCGTCTCTTCCTCACATCTTCCTTCCTCTCTTTCCCACTTGGTCATAGACAATTCTTCAACTATAGACTGTTACTTCTTACCTCAGTCTTCAACTATATAAACCATTGCCTCATGCCTCAGATTCGACAATTGCATTATGCTGATCCTCCACCTTGACATGTTTGAGTTGCCACCCACAAAGAAGAACCTAGCTATCTACAATGAAGAACCCAGCTAGAGTATCATGGGTACAATGCTTACAATATTCACATATTCTCTTTTCAGTAACAAACTTATGTGAAAAGGAAATAGAATAGAAACAAGAACTGTTGATATATTACTGATTGCCTTTGTTCCAAATATAAACTAAATGAAAATTACAGAAAGGCATCATTAGAAAGTAGATATGATTCGCTGGAAGCATAGACAAATAGATTAAGAAAATTGAACTCACATGACTAGGAGGAATATGTTTCCCACTGAGGACGTCAAGCAACAATGTACCAAAGCTATATATCACACTTTCAGGTGTAACCCTTCCTACACATCCAGTGAGGAGAAATGAGAGAAATACAAAGTATGTAAGCCTACCAATATTACTCAGACATCACACGATAAATAAAGAGCATTAAACTTCAACAAGGGTCTGCATGCGTTTGTGTGCTGATTTTCGTGTGTGTGTGAAAGTGTGGTAGTTGAGATCATAGGGTCTCAAGAATGAATGCAATAGATTAGCAACCAATAATTTCTGATTCATATGGTAAATAAGGAAATAAGTTTCAGACAGAGAATGCAAGTATACAATATGCCCAGCTAGAACGTATTAACAACAAATCTTTGCTAGCACCATATGAGATTTGACTTAAAAGATGTATGCACCCATAAGGACGATATTGATGATAAAACTTCAACATTATGGTTAAAAGTAGTCTTACCTCTGGTAACTGATATTTAGGTAAGTTAGTCTGAGGATGGCAATGAAGAAACATTGTAGATCACAAAACAAGAGGTCTTGAGTTCAAATTGAAAGCCATTAGACAAATTATGATTATTTTATTGAAAAAATTAAGCCTATCTTATGCCCCCTTAATTTAAGTCTGTAAATACAAGTTAATACTTTCAGTCCCGTATATTTTTAAGTTAATGTATTTCACTCCCTTTAAATTTTAAGTAAATATATTTTTGCTACCCCCTGAATTTCCTCTATCCACCACTGCATTCAGGCACAAACAAATTTTAGTACAGTCAAGTCAAATCAAACCAAAGAAATAGCATAGATATACATTACGTATAAAGAAGCAAATCAAGGAACATGCAAGAAGAATATAACAGCATATGACAAAAAAAAATAAAGCAATAGGTCAAACAAGAAGGATTACAGGGGCAACAAATGCATAACATTACACTGAAATACAATGTGCCGGATGCCGTAGCCATAAACAACATACCTCAAATCATCTACTCCAAAACATTTATGCCGGGTATTTTGTAGAAAAAAAGGAACTTATTGTTAATTTCACAGAGGTTCTTCCTTTACCACGTTATTTCTAGTTTCCATGTGTGTCTTTCTATATTCCGACAAGACTTTTCTGGGTCTCCACCAAGTTTACACATATACCACCTCAATCAATTACTCACTAATTTATTCTTCTTATGGTGAAAACTTGATGACCCAATGTCCAAAATGGTATGTCCTTCTAAATGGTAAATAATGTAAGTTTATGCATTATCATCTTATGGTGTCTAATGTCATGAACTACTAGACACGAAGTAAATGAAACCTTCCTTAGATATTGACAACAATGTTTAACACATAAAAGACCAACAGTTATTACTTCAAATATTATTCTTTTCTTGTGAAAATTTTATGGTTACTATTTTTTAGAGTGTATCCAAAAAGTAAACAAATTTAATTTAAGCATTATCATCTTACACTGTCCCATGTCAAGAACTATTATTAGATTAGTACAAATGGAAACGGAACCTTTGTGTAATTAAAATATTTTCACTTGCTGAAACTGGATATTCTAGTTGCTCTGACAAGTTGTCCTTGTGTTCCAATAGTGTGGAGAATCACACCACAAAATCAAACAAGTGATAAACCTCATGATCAGCTATGGATCCTGAATCCCTGATCCTTTTCCTCTGTTCAGCTCTGCATCCACCTCAGAAATCCTTATGCAAGCTACAAATGTTAGATCATACACAAGCAATAAGAAATCCTTCATTCCAATATTTGGGGTCGGCCACCTGAATTGTTTTCTTCTTTGATCTTATTCAGGGCCATGTCGTACATTAGGTTCGAAACTATCCGTTATCCTTGATTCTCTCCTCAAGCTTGTTCTCCGTAGTCCTAGAAGATGCTTCAACAGTGAGCCCTAACATACGCATTTATAGGTCCATTTTGCACATGTTAAACTTCAAACCATCTCAATGATTTTCTCCAATCAAAATACCACATTATTAAATGGATAAAACTCTACAAGAAATTAAAATTAAAATAATTATCTGTTATATTATCGTTATTTGCTAAAAATTAAATGCATATTACTCCAATATCAATTGTATGAGATTAAAACAACATTTAAAACTAAATCATGTCCATGAAGTTGAAAGAAACCCTAAAGTAAAGTCCTACGAGATAGTTTCAGTATGTTGGCGAAAAAACAACTTGGAAATAAGGAGTTTCAATTAAAGCATTGAATATACTTCGCTTGCTTCAATGCTTTAGTTGAACTCCCACTAATAAAGAGAGCCATAAACCTGAATCATTTAGTAGTGGTATCGGAAACAGACAAATAATGGAAGACGGCTATGCACGTTGGAATCCCGAATCCGACAACTAATTTTTTTTGGTGGCATAAGTTTCAATAAATGTTGACAGAGGCAGGAATAATGTCCAATTTGACAATTCTGATAGAAATGTTGCTGGGATAATAAATTTTTTAGTGCTCTTGGTACATCTAGTCATATAAATTTGGCTTAAACTATTTATCTATGAATTTGCCAAGAAAATTTGTAAGTAATGGATTGTCAGAAGAAGAAAAAAAACACTATTTCAGGTGATAAAGTTTCCTTATTATTATTTTACTAGTATATATGCACGTGTGTCGCACATATTTTATACTACTTGGAAAATAGAAAAAAAAAATCTTTCAATTTTTTACTACTTGAGAAGAGCAAATCCCTTTTAAGTTTTTACTACTTGGAAAAAGCAAACAACAACCACCTTTTTTTTTATACATTTAGATTTAATAAACCATTTTAATTAGTAAACATAAATAAGGATGTTTTTGGGGAAAAAAAACTTTCACGTTGAAGTAAACTTCTTATTATATAGTAGTATAGATTTACAAAGGCTTTTCAAGCAGCTCCAAAGAGGCTTATGAAACATTGTTACATTGCTTTAGTGGATGCAACGAAAGATGGTATGATTTATACAGCTGCTATCATTCTTTCTTAATGTACTCTCAAATGATATTTTAGGTTTTGTGGCTTTTGGCCTTCTAATGGAGGACAAGTCAACACATGGTCCAATTTTGAGATTTGATAATATTCGGTGTTTACTTTTTGTTGCACTTATGGGTGCATTTTTCTTAATAACATTTTCATATGGGCGCACATGGTTTATTTCTAGGATTAGTCTATAACTCGTTTTTATTGAAATTTGTATTGATGGGCAAAGTTTGATAGGATGTATAAACTCGTGTACGCTAACTTCTAAACATTGAAGAGAAGACAAATTTATTTGCATTATGGTGTATTTCCTTTCTTAGAATGAATTCCGTCTTCTCTTCTTATTTATCTTTCATGAATATTAACAACAATCTTATTACCTTCCACTCCAAAAGTTGACTGTCCTTTACATTGCATCAAGGTTGATCTTTGGACTGGGGTAAGGTTCAATCTGTTTTGATTGGGTTGGTGCAACTTCGTGATCCTAGGGTAAACTCGGTCCATAATCCTCAATATGATCGACTACTTCAAGTTTGTAGGGATGTTTGGTAACTTTGGTTAGATTTATCAATATTTGCTTCACAATTAAACTTTCAACGATCTTACTTTTTAAAATATTAGGATAATCCCATATAAATCTCCCCTATAGGCCTTCTCCTACGTCAAATTGGTCCCACATTATTTTTAATTACTTGTGCTCATGGGTAGCATATGGGTGCACAAGGTTTTAATTATGCACATGGTTGATTTTTGGGATTAGTTTATATTTATTAGGATTTGGTTATATTTGGTATTTATGATTAGTTCTTGTTTTATTAGGGCTAGTAGTCTCGATTGCCAAGGTTTGGTATATCCAATACCCATCTATTGAACCCCAAAACAAAGGCTTGGACGTGTATAATAGTTAACTTTGGAGGAAGATTCAGCTTATTTTGAAAGAGTGCTTCAACTTCACAATTTTTTGGCTATTTGTTGGTAGAGAAGTGATAATCATTTCTTGATAATTTGACTTCTACAAATCTGACTTTAGTTAACCGTGATTTTACCCATCTAGATTTGCCTATGTCTCGTCTTATGTCACCTACTTCAAGTTCTTAATAGTCAATTGCTATCTGTGTTAGTAGTGTAACTTGATCAAGAGGCATTACTTACATTTGTCCAAAACTACACTTTGAAAGTCCAAGCATCTTTTAAAATTATTAATCCATAAATATTTATATTACGTCGCTTTAGAGATCCTTATGTAAAATATCGGAGTATATTGCAGCTCTTTTACTCCTCATTGGTAAATTTTGGAAAGTTGTTCAAAGAGCCTAAGTGCTACATAGTTTTGATAGAATTTTCTTATATCCTATTGATTGCATTTGCAACACTTCATTTAACTTTCCAGGAATGTAGCCACATTTATCTTCAGAAGTTGAAGACATGTCAGTTTTAGCGGAGAGATGTTGATAGCATAGGAATGTAGACACATGGGATAATTTTACAAGAAAGGTTGTTTTACAGAGTAGATCTTAGGCATCATATAAATCCACTAAGAAGAAACTAGCAGATTGCCTTGAGAGATTCAAAGACGTGGCTCGTTCTAGGTTTCTAGATCAACAGTAGGAAGGAACTACTCGAATACCCTCCTTATATCCACCCTGCAAGCAAATGCCACTTCTGGAACTATAGAGAGAGGGAAGAAGATGTTTGAGGAGACATAAAACCTTACATAAGTTTTATAGAGAGACTAGAAACTTAGGGTTTCATATGGAGCAATCTCTCTCCATATATATATAGTCTTGAGTCAGGGGCATATTAGGACACCCAAATAGTAGGCCTAACTAGATGACTTGACCCTTGGGTGCCCCACAACAGACCCTACGTCCAACAGACAGAATATATCTCAAATAGCATATTAGTACTTGTTCAACTAGAGTTGCCAAAAGAACTATCGCTAAGCTTAGGCTTTTCAACATTTGAGTTTTCTAGGATTAGGTTTTTGGGTTTCTTGGGGCTAGGTTTCAGTTAGGGATTCTATAGTGAAAAACAAGGCTAGGGTTGCTAATTGGTCCATATTGGGGTTTTTGGATCTAGGAAGGAATGAGCTTGGGGTTAGATTTTGGTTAGGAGAAGAGTTGGTAGCAGATAAAAGTTTGGGTTAGAGTTTGGGACTGTTCACAGATAGGGTTTTGTACAATTGCGGCTTGAAGCTACGGTAGGATTTTGGAGGAGAGGGAAGAGATGAGCCAGGGAAGAACCTAGGGTACCAATATCATATGAAAATTTATGGTACATTGGAATAAGTGTATGTCCAATATTATCCTATGTAAAGCATTACATGGAGATAAAAGGTGCTTAAGACAATATAGAAAACTAGATAATAGTGTTACGCTATGTGACAACACTAGAACTATCTAGAGAAAAATAGACATATTCTTCTACATGAATTAAATACCTTCTAAAACAAAATTGTTAGTGGTTTTGGCAAGAACTTACTAGATAATTTCAAATAATTTGAAACTTCTATCGAAAGTATGCTAAAATTGGGAATTTGCCAAAACAAGGGCCATTTACTAAACTTTATCAAAATATTGACTATAGTACATATATGATATGCCTAAGATTTTATTTCACGGTTTGAAGAGACTTTTAATTTTAAGCCATTATGTAGTGGGTTCCACATAAATCGTGAAATTGTCCTGTTATAACTTATAGTTTCGTATAAATCATGAAATTATTCATCAAAGCCATCATAGAACTATATAATTAATGAACTTATGTAACCCTAACATTCATATGTTTCACTATGCTTTCTAAAATTTCTTTGACAATTATCCCAAGTTGAAACTTGAGAGCCAGTATCCAAATATCATGTAACTACCAAAACTGTCAACAAGGTTATAAACGGCGGCAGGCGGCAGGCGGGTGTGCGCGGAGAGAGTCCGCCTACCGCCTAGGCGGTGCCTAGGCGCCGCCTAGGCGGTCGATACATTTTGAATACTTACTATTTTGCCACTTTTTTTTGCATAATATGCATATTTTAAGGGTGTTCCATACATAACTAAGTTGTAGAACGAAGATTTATAAAGTTTTAGTTTTGTAAAAGTGAACCATAGGCCCATAATACTTAAAAAAACCTTTTTGGCCAAAATATTTTGGTAAGTATTGCTCCGTCTAGGCGCCGCCTACGCCGCGTCACCTCCGCCTATGCCGCCAACCTCCGTTGGCCGCCTACTCCACCGCCTACCGAAAAGCGGTGCGGAGAGGGACCGTCTACCGCCTAAGTGCAGCCTAGGCGGCCTAGGCGGACGGCATTTAGAACACTGACTGTCAAATCTAAAATTCTCATATTAGCTTCAATAAATAGATAACGAGTTTTTGAACCTTGATCCATTCACAAGTAATAGAAACCAACGCATACTCTTTTGGGATAGAAAAATCAAGCTAGTCCTAGGCCACTAATAAGCATAGTTTGTGGTATCGGCCGATATTGATACACGTTGGCATGTCCCGATTCGAGGCCGACCGATATCGATACTGATCGATACCGACATTAGGAATCTCTTTTTCAACCAATTCATAGAAAATTGAACGAAAAATACCAATTAGCAAGGGTGTAAAAGCATAATAAGGCTGTAAAAGTATGTAAAAGAAGAAAATTATCTATCGTAGGTAAAACAATTGATAAGGGTGACTACTATTCCATTCAATTTCAAAACTACTAAGAAACAACACAGGAAATACTTCAAATTATGCCTAAATATGCAAAATAGTTTTCTAAAATTTAATAATTATTTTTTTCGATACTCCAATACGAAACGACCAATATTGTCGATACCACCGATCTCGATACTCATAGATGTGATCTCGATACTCATACCATCGATCTCGATATCGATACTACAAAACCGTGCTAATAAGCCATATGCTACCTTGGGACAAACTCTAAAGCTCAACTTGACATAGATGTGAGATCCAATTCCAGTTTCTAGAATTAACTCGTTTTCTTATGATAGACCGCTTAATTGACTTGAAAGTGTTTTTGCCCAAAAAATAATTAGCCATACACATGCTTTTATGTACTCTTCTACTAATTTTTCTTATTTGCTTATAAATAATTTGAAATTACAATAGGGACGGTAGATCTAGGTGAGTTTGAAGTTATTATTTTTCTCGGTATCTTGGATTTTGCATGACGTGTTCATATGAAATTGTTTTGTATTTCGTCTATTTCCATGTTGATTGCTTTTTAAGGTAAATATGCCTCACATCTTAAGAGAAAAAAAGTCGGATTCATGGCTTAAGGTGGGGTTGAAATGAAAGAAAGAGGTTTAGTTCTAAATGCAAATCCAAGACGGAAAAACAATGTAGAACGTATCATCCAAGCATTATTTTAACATCTTACTTCTAATGATAGTAGAGTTAACAAGTTCAAAATTCATAAGTGATATAAAATAAGAAATATTTGGAATATGCAAATTAGTGTTTAACCTTTAGGACATTTGAAGGGCATATCCATGGTGTGCCTACAACTATCCAAGTTATAGCACTGATTGTAGCTTATAAATTGGTGAAGAAAGTGTACTTAGTCATGCGCATATATATTGAGAGGATGGGGGGTGAAGTGCGGGTTACGTTCGGGATGAAAGGGACTATAGGAGTATAAAAAAGAGCAGGGGGTTGTAAGTAAGGAGGAAGCGTTGTGAGTAGGGTGAAAAAAAAGAGAGGTATTGTGGTCAGGAGGAGAAGGGAGATCAGAGAGGGATATAGAGGAAGGCGGATATAGGAACTACGAGTTTGGTAGGACGAGGAAGGAGAGGGTGATCGCAAGTAGGATACAAGTGTGGTAGGTCTTGAGGGGAGGAAAAGATTGGAGAGGGTCGGGGTTTTGGTGGAGAAGTTTGGTAAAAGGTGAAGGATACATGGTTATGATTTTCTTTGATTTGATACAATGCTGATAGAAGACTTAACTATGTTGAATGCTTTATGGAGAAGGTCTAAATACAAGATGAAAGGAGGTGTACCTCATAGTACATTACTAGTTATGGGACTAAATCATACCAAGAAAGAGGTTATATATAACTTTTTCTTACATATAGAATAACGAGCATGTTTCCTGAATCATATGCCTTAGTATTCGGGGAAAGGGGAAGACATTCTTTATGGATGTTCTCCTGAATCCATCTATGTTATAGAGACCAAGGGATTAGGATACAATGTGGTACAACTTTTCAAGTAAAAGTAACAAAGAAGATGGTTGAAGTCAACCCAATCTCCACTTATTGGAATTTACACAAAATAATTGCAAAACCATACTTCTAACTACACGAAATTGGAAGAATTAAAGCGCATTTGAGGTTTCCTTCTTAGAAGGCTTCATACTAAGACACCTGCAAAGAAGTATCTCGAGAGAACAAGCAGGGAAAAAAACTTGAAAGATTACATAAATGCGGAAATAATTGCATTTCGAAGAGATTTTTTTTCCTAGTGAGCCTTTACAACTCTCAGAAAGTGGCAGGTACAAAAGCCTACACCCCACATGCCCGACGCCAACAATCTCTTCAAATTATGCTCCATTTGTCTGTTATGTTTCTCTAGATATGCTTTTCCAGTTCCCACTTTTTTTACTTGCACTCTTCACGTATCCATACCTATGTTGTATTGGGCGCTAGGGTAGGCGAGGCGAGGCGACAGCCTACCCGCCTCGCCTAGGCGCCCGTCCAGGTCACAGATGATTTTTTGCAGGAAAAAGTCTGCAGTTATGTGCAGGTAGTGCAGTTTACATGTATAAGATATTAAGAAGCAACAATATAGTAGTATAAAAGAATAGTTGATTTGTCAAGAACAATTGATAACTAATATACACAATTAACATTAACAGTTGATAACTAATGCTGATGCAATATGCAATATAATAAGCATTTACCAATAAGTAATATAATAAGCCTAAAGTAAGCATTAAGAAATACAATAAGCATTAACCAATATTCAACATCAAGTAATAATAAGTTGATAACTAATAATTAAACAAGAATTCATAAATAAAACAATACAAGAAGTTCTCGAAGACTAAGAGTCTAACTTCAAGCTTCGAAACCTAGGCGCCTATGTATTCCGCTAGTCGTCCCTAGGTGTCCGCCTAGGCGCCCATCGCCTGACCTTCTGTTTTTTCTCCAAGTCGAGGCGGGCTGCCCCCAACCCGCACGCCTAGGCGTCGTCTAGCATACCATTCTCAGCCTTCTATGACATTCACTCATCATGAAAATTGCCTCTCTCTTGTCATCCTAGAACCATATTTTGTTTGGATGTTCATTATTCATTCTGTATTAGGTTACTAATCATTTTTTAACCG
Organism: Iris pallida; assembly: GCA_029216955.1. Classification (NCBI taxonomy): domain Eukaryota; kingdom Viridiplantae; phylum Streptophyta; class Magnoliopsida; order Asparagales; family Iridaceae; genus Iris; species Iris pallida. The sequence continues at coordinate 70,403,705 of JANAVB010034417.1, read as the reverse complement.
AATACCCAATCAATAAGAGCTTTGAACTTATTCCTTTGTAAACAAACATATAAGCAAGCGAATGTCTTCAAGCAACTATCCATGTTCATAAGATTTGAGCAGCCCCTACAAATGTCGAGTATATAATTTCCTTAACATATTCCTATATTATCCTTGTAGAACTTCAACTAATTAGACTCGTGATAAGAAGGTAAGGCTTTTCTCTCGATAAGATTTTGATTTTGTTTATTTTATCTATATAATCCTCTTCGACTGCTATATATGTCGTGAATGCTTAAAATTGCTATATAGTAAAAGGCGTAAGAGAAAGCATGCCAAAACATGGATGAAGTGATTTTAGAAATACAACATCATATTACCCATTTACGGATCACATTTTGGAGCATATCAGTAGATGTAAGTATAACATTAGAATTGTGTATGGAAAGACAAAATAGTTACAGTCAGAATATCTTTGCTGTGTGTGAATGTTTCATCACTATATTACCGAAAACTTTGTTAGGGCAACCATCCAAAATGTTGCCATGAGAAAGTAGGTGTTGAGATCAGTCACAAGTTTGGCGTGTGGAAAAAAAATCCAGGAGCTTGAAATTTTCGAAATTCGGTAGAAGTTCTGTAAAGCAGAAATGTAAAGCAAAAATATAGAATAACAAAAGGGATATATTAAAAATGGTATATTAAGAGGAACTTACATACAACTAAATAGAAGTGATAAGAGGTGTGTTATATAGGGTTCCCTAGCATTTAAAATAACAAATTTTACTAGGAAGTAACACTTTAGAACAAGAAAACAAAGTTTCCAGAATATATCAATGGGGTTTCGAAATAACATGTATAGCCTAGGATATTGCTAAAATAATTAGGTATATCAATATGACTGCCATGAAATTAGGAATCTAAAAGAAAATTTCCTGCATTATAACATTAATTTTAAGAAACAAATTCCTGAAGGATTGGAAAATTGTGAAGCCTAGAATTTGCTACTTGAAGAATACTATTATGAAACTAATGCCATATTCATCAGGAATTACCCTTAGAATTCACATAATATTGTCACTTTATTTAACAAATATGTTGGGTTGTATCTCGGTTCCGGTTGATCACTCAAATGGGGGGTGACAATGGAGTTGGTAATTTAGTCCCACATCGTTAGGAGGTGGGATTATGTGGTGTAGATAATTGGGATTGGTTCAGGCCTTACATGAGAATTCTTTTTTAAGGCATATGGGCCAATTCAATATCGCACCTCATGGGCCAACCCCAGTTCGGGTTACACCGCGTTCCCAACAAGTGGTATCAGAGCCCATAGTTACCGGGCTTGTTTGGACGGCTCTAATTGGTTCGAGATAGATGGTGCTGAACGTTCATGTATATAATCGGATTACACGGACTCTTCTCAAGGTGGAGTAGGAGCATCAACTACACGAATTGGCTTCAAATGTGGGTTTGACGAGCCCAAGGTGGAGCAAGACGTGGTTGGCACACAATGCTGGTGTGGATGAACGTGTCAGGTTTGGTCCTGTGATCGAACGGATCGAGATGACAATATGTTGGATCTCCTAGGTACTCGGCTGGCGGGAACGAACAAAAGGTAGCAGGGGTGCTAAGGTTGTTCGGCTAGCAGGAACGGACAAATGTAGAAAGGTGCTAAGGTTATTCGGCTAGCGAAAACGAGCTAAGATTGAGATTGTTGGGTTGTATCTCATTTCCGGTTGAGCGATCAAATGGGGGGTGACAATGGAGTTGGTAATTTAGTCCCACATCAGTTAGGAGGTGGGTTCATGTAGTGTAGATAATTGGGATTGGTTCAGACCTTACATGAGAATTCTCTTTTAAGGCATATGGGCCCAACTCAATATCGCACCTCATGGACCAACCCCGGTTCGGGTCACACCGCGTTCCCAACAAAATAAAATGAACATGAATTTAAAAGAAGTAAACTGTTCTTAGAGGATGTCGGTGGAACATGGTAGTAGAAGTGTTGAGAACTAATAAGGGATTTAGTCCCACATTGGAAAATGTAATATGAAGAGGAGCTAGACTCCCTATAAGTAGTTGAGTAGCCCATCAATAAAATACACACAACAATTATTCTCTACATGGTATCAGAGCCATAAGGGAGAAAAAAAAAATTTCCTCCCCCCCCCCTTTCCCCACCGGCAGTAACCCCCATTCCCCCCCCCGGCAGTCCCCCCCCTCCCCCCCCACACCGACGCCCCCCCCCCGGCAGTCCCCCCCCAACGCCCCACCCGGCAGTCACCCCCCCCCCCGACGCCCTGCCCCCCCTCCTTTTTTTCTTTTCGAAAAAAACCCTAATTTTGCGAGAGAGATCATGTGGGTGGTTTTTCGACGACGGATGACTGTCAAATGCTTTATTTGCACCTTCTGTTCCTAGATTACGCCCTCCGGAACAACAAATGCTTTATTTGTTTTCCGTTCTCGATCTGCAAATTATGATCTCCATGCGTGCGCCGGTGTTGGCCATGTTAACCACGCATTCGTAAGGTCTCTGTTGACGACTTTACACGAAAACGACGACGACGGCGAAGCCGCCGACGACGACGAAGCCGACGACGACGACGAATCACAGTTGAAGACGCCATTGATTCGATCCGTGGTAAACTGACAGCAGACGAGATGAAGGCCTTGGTTGACGATATTTTATCAAAGAGATTAACCGAGGCGACCCCACGTGTGATCCATACTGATGTGGATCCGTCATCCTACAAAATAGGGAAGCTGGACAAGCTGGAGACGAAGTTGGAAGGAACGTCCAATTACTTGAAATGGTCACGACAGGCCATGCGGACGCTGAAGGGCCGTGGCTTGGTTGGCTACGTCAATGGCCAAACCAAGGCGCCAGATGATCCCTCCTCCAAGGGGTTTGCTATTTGGGAGATTGTCAACAATGTTGTGGCTGGATGGTTGACGGCTTCCTTGACCGACCAGGTGTCGGGCAATGTCGAGACGATGGAGGCTGCTGCTGATATTTGGCAGACTTTGAAGGATATGTACTCAGGCTCGGGCAATCCTATGCGGGTCTTCCAACTGCAGGATGAACTTGATAGGGTGGTCCAGGACGATCGCACCATCTCTGAGTATGCAGCACTGTTAAAGAAGTACTGGTCTGATCTGGATCACTATGACCCTCTTGGGATGGAAGATGCCCAGGTCGAACCAGCATTCGCGAAACATTTCCAAAAGTTCTTGGATTATATTTCGCGTCAACGGATGATGAAGTTCTTGAAGGGTCTTAACCCTGTGTTTGAGCATAGAAAGAATGTCCTCCTAGCACAGCCCATGCTTCCATCCTTAGAAGACGCCATAGCTGCCATGGCACAAGAAGAGGCTCGCTTAAAGTTGATGCCTAACAAGGGCTCTTTCCAGGGGGAGCAAGCCGCTGTTGAAAACTCTGCGCTTGCCGCCTTCAATCAGCCTCCCTCCGTGGCCGGTGTTTGCCACAACTGTGGTGACTCAGGGCATTACATCAGGTTTTGTCCAAAATCCCTGCATAGTCATTCAAGTGATCGTGGACGGGGCCGCGGCAGACGTCGTGGTGGTAGAGGCGGTTATGTTGGTAGAAGGGAAAATTATTCTGGAGGACACAAAGCTAATCTGGCGGAGGAAGGGGGCGACATTCACCTGGCTGAGTTAACCCCTCTTGAGAAGGAGTTTCTTGCGAAGTTACGCAGCACGAAGCTGGGTTCGGACGGCAGTCATGGGGCGTCATCTACCTCGGGGGACCACATCACTTGCTTTGTCCAAACCGGCACAGGTATACCTGCGCGTGCTCTTGCAGCAGATGTCCACCAACCAGGTTGGATTATGGACTCTGGGGCATCTCGCCATGTCACGGGATCCCGTGGTGAGTTCCAGGACTATACTCACCTACCGACGCCGGAGAGCATTCAGATTGCTGATGGTAACTCCAGCCCTGTTCTGGGTAAAGGCACTGTCGCATGTACCCCTTCTCTCACTCTCACCAATGTCATACATGCTCCGTCTTTTTCTGTCAATCTTCTTTCTATTAGTGCCATTATTCTTGATCTTAACTGTATTGTTTCCTTTGACATTCCTACGGTGACCTTTCAGGAGAAGGGGACAGGACGACGACTAGGGACTGGCACATGGCATAAGGGACTGTGGTACTTGGACAGGACTGAACTGGACAAAGCATTGGCATCTCTGGTAGCCGACACACCACCGGAAGATACACGACGCAGTGTAGAAGATGAATTGCTACTCCACCACCAGCGTGTCGGTCATTCTTCTTTTAAAGTTATTAGTCGCATGTATCCGTCCTTATACCAAAGGGCTAATAAGGAGAAGTTATTTTGTCATGCTTGTGAGTTGGGTAAACATACCAGAAGCACATATGTGAGTTCCGGTAGTAGAAATTCGGCTGCATTTGATATGATACATTCGGACGTATGGGGCCCTTATCCTACAACCGGTATTAACGGTTTTCGATGGTTCGTCACTTTTATTGATTGTTATACTCGCGTGACATGGGTGTACCTTATGAAGAATAAAAGTGACGTCTTTGAGGCGTTTCGCGACTTTCATCGTCGGATAGAAACTCAATATGGCACTAAGATTAAGTGCTTACGGTCTGACAATGGGACGGAGTATACAAATAAGACGGTTGCTGAGTATTTATCCACTCATGGCATACTACACCAAACTTTTTGTGCCTATACACCGGCACAAAATGGTGTGGCCGAACGGAAGAACAGACACCTGCTGGAGGTCGCACGGACGATGATGCTGGCTATGAATGTTCCAAAACACTTATGTGGACAGGCGGTGTTAACGGCATCTTATCTCATCAACCGAATGCCATCTCAGGTATTGGACTGGAAGACACCGTTGGAGATGCTTACTGGTGCTACCACGTACACTGTTCCACCAAAAGTATTTAGGTGTGTCTGTTTTGTCCAAGATAATAGGCCAGGAGTTGGCAAACTGGATCCTAGAGCGGTTAAATGTGTCTTTGTCGGGTACACGGCAACACAGAAGGGGTACGCATGTTGGAGCCCAGTTGAGCGAAAGATGTTTGTGAGCATGGACGTTACCTTCAGAGAACTAGAACCATATTATAGTTCGGATGACGGTTCGGCGTTTGTTGACACACCTAACACAGCGGGTGTTAGATGTGAGGGGGAGAAATTAAGCCCATCTGTGGTAGTCGGATCGGTCCCATACCCGGTCGTGGAAAACTGGACGAAAGGGGGAGAAAGCAGTGACTCCGATACAGAAGATGAAGAAGATACATATGTTAAACAGGGGGAGCAGCAGACAATGGAAAAGAAGCTCCAAGTCTACAGAAGGAGACAGCAGAAGTCCAATACCGTGCCTGTACCGTGCCCTGTGCCTTCTGTACCAAGTCCCTCGTCTACTCCTGCTCCAACTCTTGAAGATGTTGCCCCCGTACAGAATCAATCTGATTCTGATGCGGATCTCTCTGACTCTGATGGTATGATCTCTCTACCACCTATTGCTCCCTTAAGGAGATCTTCTCGCATCAATGCGGGTAAGGCTCCTAGTCGTTTTGATGATTATGAACATGATATTGCCAATTACCTGTCTTATTCTAATATTTGTTCGAATTATCGAGCCTTCATCGCATCATTAGACTCTACTTCGTTGCCCAAAAGTTGGCAGGAAGCAAAGAAAGATCCAAGGTGGAAAGCTGCGATGATGGAAGAACTTGGGGCACTGGAAAAAAATAAGACGTGGGAGCTGGTTCCATTACCCAAAGGAAAGAAAACTGTGGGATGCAAATGGGTGTACACAGTAAAGGAGACGTCAGAAGGAAAGGTGGAACGATACAAGGCGAGGTTGGTTGCAAAGGGATACACACAATCATATGGCATCGACTATGATGAGACGTTTGCTCCAGTAGCGAAAATGAGCACCGTAAGGACTCTGGTCTCCATTGCAGCAAACTATGGGTGGAAGCTATACCAATTAGATGTGAAGAATGCCTTTCTCCATGGGGACCTACAAGAAGAAGTGTACATGGAACTCCTGCCAGGGTGCTATGCTACAGAATCAGATGGAGGGACGTTGCATGGAAAAGTGTGCAAACTAAAGAAGTCGCTATATGGGCTCAAGCAATCTCCTCGAGCCTGGTTTGACAGATTCAGAAAGGCTGTTACAGGCATGGGATACTATCAAGCAAATGCAGATCATACGGTCTTTCTTCAGCATGCAAGAGGCCACATCACTATACTTGTTGTATACGTGGATGATATAGTAATCACAGGTAATGATGAAGCCGAGATTGCTAAGCTGAACTCAAAACTCGCGAAGGAGTTCAAAGTGAAGGATCTAGGAGCGATGAGATACTTTCTAGGTATCGAGGTGTGTGAAGACGAACAAGGAATTGTTCTCTCACAGAGAAAATACACACTAGATCTGTTGAAGGAAACAGGGATGCTGGGATGCAAAGCTGCAGTCACTCCAATTGACCAGAAGTGCAAGTTGGGAGCAGAAGCAGGAGAGCCAGTTGATCGTGAAAGATATCAACGACTTGTAGGGAGATTGATTTATCTGGGACACACTCGCCCTGATATTTCATTTGCGGTGAGTGTAGTAAGTCGCTACATGCATGATCCAAGAACGGGTCATATGGATGCAGTATTTTAGATCTTGAGATATCTGAAAGGGACGCCGGGGAAAGGGCTATAGTTCAAGAAGAATGGATGTATAGAAGTTGAGGGATACTGCGATGCAGACTGGGCGAGCTGCATAGACGATAGAAGGTCTACCACGGGATATTGTGTCTTTGTAGGAGGAAACTTGGTCTCATGGAGAAGCAAGAAACAGTCTGTGGTAGCACGGTCTACAGCTGAAGCAGAATACAGAGCAATCGCTTTAGGAGTGTCGGAGTTGCTGTGGGTGAAAGCGTTGCTGACAGAGTTGAAGCTGGACAAGGGAGCACCATTACGTCTTCTGAGCGATAGTCAAGCTGCAATAAGTATAGCTAACAATCCAGTTCAGCACGACAGAACGAAGCACATCGAGATCGATCGATTCTTCATCAAAGAAAAGCTGGAACAAGGGATACTGAAGATTGATCATGTTCGCTCAGAAGAACAAGTGGCAGACTGTCTGACTAAGGGTCTTTGTTCAGTAAGTCTGTCGAAGCTGTGTAACAAGATGGGAATGATTAATATCTATCGCCCATCTTGAGGGGGAGTGTTGAGAACTAATAAAGGATTTAGTCCCACATTGGAAAATGTAATATGAAGAGGAGCTAGACTCCCTATAAGTAGTTGAGTAGCCCATCAATAAAATACACACAACAATTATTCTCTACAAGAAGTTCTTTGGCAGCATAGAGCTTCGACGGGAGAATGAGATACGCCTAAGTTGAGATGAATCAAACTCAGCAATGTCGATTGGAGCATTGGTTGGTCAGTGGGTTGCTTCACTTTCCTCAGATCATCCTCATCTTCAGCAAGGATCCGTACCACATCCTGCTGATGCATCAGTAGGAGGAACCACTGAAGAAAGAAGAGGAAAGGGTATCATCTTCGTGGGGTCGTGGGAAGAGTCCTCAAGTTCGAAGACGAACTAGATGCAGAAGATACTGGACTGGGCCTCTTCAGACTAAAATAAAGGGTCAAATAAGATTTGAAGAGTTCACACAATTTGCAAACTAGCTGATTGTGCACTAACTGGCCACTAAGTTTATAAGGGGCGTACCACGGGTATCAGATAAAGAAAATCTAAACAGACTAGGTAGCAAACATCCTGGGGCCGTAACTTAGGCAAATTTGTATATGATACACACGCAGGCACACACAAACATGATATATATATATATTTCTTTTCTTTTCTTTTTGGAAAAAAGGTAAATTTTATTCCAAAATCAGGTCAAACAATCATACAATCTGGGATGGTCGCCCACCCTTCAGGTTGCCATAGTAGTTACATCGAAATCTATATTATGTAGAATTCTTATAGGAGGGGTGGTTAGCCCCTCGAAAATGCGCCGATTCCGTTCCCTTCAGACATGCCAGACAGAAGCTGCAAGCCGTACTCTGGCGGTCTTGAACCAAACCTACCCTCTCCTTCTGCGATCTCGGATCCCAGTGATGATATCTCTAATCGCCATGCCTGTGTCACATTCTCCCAGCGCTCTGTGGCATTGCTCAGTCCAGATAAACCAGGACACCTCACACTCAAAGAACAAGTGCCGCATAGACTCATTGTCCATTTCACAGAGTACACACTTCGGGTTGGGCACCTGGATCCCAAAGGAGATGAGTCTGTCCCTCGTCAGCAGCCGACCAAGAAGCAACTGGTAGACACACAGCTGCATCTTACGAGCCAGACCCTTGCACCAGATGAATTCATAGTCTGCACTAGGGGAAAAGTACGACGCACAAGGTTGTAGCAACTATGGAACTAAAACTCCCCAGTGCCCCCAGTAACCTCCGGCGGATCCCAGGTCCAACAATCTACTGGCTGAGTCGGATCTATCCCAACCGTGCGAATGGCCTCTCCAAGCTCCACTGTATGATGGTATACCTCCGGTCTCCACTCTCCATTTCTGATAATATGCTGGCAGGTTATTCCCCTACCAGCCTCCCTGTGGGTCCGGTCGTCCAGAATTTCAATCAGGGATTGACGCTCTAACCATGGATCTCGCCAGAGGTCAGTTCCAGCGCCATCTCTCATAGTCCTCCGGAATGATGATTTAAGTACAGATTTGTGGCGTAGAATATGCTTGAAAGTGACGGAGTGGTTGTTGTTGAGAGAGCAAGTCCAGAAGTTGTCCCGCTTCACATACCGACTATACATCCAATCAGCCCATAATGACCCACCTTTGATGAACCTCCATGCCAACTTCAGAGCAGAGGCCTCCCTAACAGTCAGCATGGGTCTATGTCCCACTCCACCTCCTCCCGAGGCCGGCAGAGCTGCTCCCAAGAGATCGCATGCATGCCCCCCTCCAGATGAAGTTGGTGCAAATGTTCTCCACCTTTCGGATGGTGGCGACAGGAACCAGAATAGACTGGAGCCAGAAAAGTGCCAGTGCCGAGATGACCGATCTAACTAGCTCAATGCGCCCACCAAACGACACGCCAGCAGCCTGCCACCCTTCAACTCTCCTCTGAGCATACTCCACCAGATTATGACAATCCAGGTCCCGAACATAATTGACTATCAGAGGTACTCCTAGATATTTTACCGGAAGATTGCTTCTATCAACTCCCAAAGCGCTCGTTCCTCCTTCACAGAGCATAGGGAGTTGAAGTAGACACGACACTTCTCTCGGTTCATTTGGAGCCCAGTAAGAGTTTTCATTTCTCCCATAATTTCAGAGATCGTAGTCATTACTCCCATAAAGGGGTAGAGGAAGACCAGGAGGTCATCAGCATAGATTAGATGAGTAACAGGGGGCTCGATCCTCCTGAACAACGGGACCAGCCTCCCACTGTGAACCGCCTTATCCATCAGGCAGGTGAAGTACTCCATGACAAGTGTGAAGTAAGGAGACAGGGGGTCGCCTTGCCGGAGTCCTCGGTTGCTGTGGAAGAACCCACACGGAGTACCCTGGATGAGTACAGAGAAGGTAGGAGTCGAGATGCACTCCCTAATCTTCGCAACCCATCGCTCGTCAAATCCCATGGCTAACATCAGGTGGCACAGGAAGCCCCTATTGACCATATCATAGGGAAGCCCCTATCGTCTCATGCGCCAGAAGACTGTGCTCAGCAATCGATCTCCCCTTTATAAAAGTCGCCTGATTCGGAGAGACCAAGTCCTGCATAATCTCCTTCATGTGTCGGCACATAAGGTACGTAATTATTTTGTAAAGATAATTACAGCACGCTATAGGCCGAAAGTTCGCCAGCGAGGTCGCTCCTTTCTTCGGCACAAGGGTCAGAAAGGTATGGTTAAGCTCCTTCAGCAACTTCCCCTCAGAGAAGAACTACTGGACCGCCTCGAGCACCGGTACCTTCAGGACATCCCAGTAGCGTTTGTAGAACCCACTGCTGAAGTCATCCGGCACCTGAGCCTTGTTAGGATCCACCTTCTTGATGGTAGCCTCCACCTCCACCATAGTGACCGGCGCGAGTAACTGGCTATTTCCATAGGGCGTCACCAGCTTCTTTGTAATAATATCCGGAAACACAGAGAGATGGTCAGTCTGAAAGTATAACTCTGAGTAATACCTAACAGCCTCCCCATGGATCTTCGATGGCTCTCCAACCAGTTTGCCCTCACCATCAAGAAGATGGGAGAAACTATTTCTATGTTGTCTGGTCCGGATCACATCATAGAAGAACTTGGAGCAACTGTCCCCTTCCTTGAGCCAGGAGCATTTAGCGCGCTGGGCCGCGCTAATCTCCTTCTGCAGTCGGAGGATGTTGACTTCCCCAATCAGTTTCTTCTCCCGTGCCGCTAAGGACCCATCCAGTATATCAGTTTGCATGGAGTTCTGGATGGTCCTGAGTTCTGCCTCCTTGTCATCCAGGGAGGGCTTGGGCATTCTCTTCACTCAACTCCGGATAGCCTTCTTTGTGCGCTTGAGGATGTGGACCATGCGGAACTGAGCCATGCCCCTTGCTGGCTAAGGAGACCCTCTCCTACAGCCTCGGCGTAACCTCCAGAGAGAAACCAGTTGTTCTTGTACCAGAAAGACCGCGACTTCCAGGTAGGTCGCTCTGTGAAGCCGACCCTGATAGGGGAATGATCGCTCGTCCCAGCAGCCAGACCCTCTGCCACAGAATTTGGGAAGCGCCAGAACCACTCCCCATTACCCAGAGCTCTGTCCAGCTGACAAGCAACTCTATTGGTAACAGCTTTGTTATGCCAAGTCCAGATGTGCCCTGTTCGTTCCAAGCCCTGAAGGCGCGACTGAAGAAGACACCTCTGAAAATCGTACAGAATCAGATCTGGGACAGGTCTGCCAACCACCTTCTCGCTTCTGTGGAGGAGAGTATTGAAGTCACCCATCAGGAGCATCGGAAGATGCAGTGAGTCAACAGTATCAGCCACTTTAGCTATATCCTGCCAAATGTCCTCCCGACGCTGCCTTTCATTGTGGCCATGGACCGCCCCTAGCAAGAACTTGAAACCACCTTTATTGAAAAGGAATATGGCTATCAGCTGCTCCGACATCAAGACTATATCCCCGTCCCAGCTGTTGCTATTCCATCTAACCCAGATCCTAGCCATGTCACACAGCGCCAGATTGTGAAGTTGGGCCCAATGGGGGGAGTCAGTCGGGATAGTGTCTTCTCTCCTTTAATCTTAGTCTCCAGCAATACAGAGATGTCGCACTTCTCTCTACGTAGGACCTCACAAATCTTTCTCCATCTCCCTAAGGAAAATGCACCCCTGACGTTCCAGGAGATTACCGCCATTAATTATTAAGATGATGAGTCCCCTGAATACCTTCTAGACCAGTATCCGAGGATGGTACCACGTCCGTCAATGCCATGTCCTCCTCCAATCCAGGAGTGGTGGAATGTTGGTTCGCCGTTTGAGAGATCATCAGGGCCCAAGCCGGGTTGTCCACACAAAGCGGCTCACCATGGCCAGGTAACCGGCCCTCCTCCCGGGGGTGCCCGTCGCATAGGGGGCCAGCATGTCTCTTCATGCTATACACTCTCCTCGAAAGTGCCTCCATCTCCTCTATGCTCTCGTCCCGATGCCGACATGCCTCTAGTAACCATACTCCTCTGAGCGGTGAAAGTGATCATAGCCCAACTGGGGTGTACCGGCTGAGGCGGGACAATCACCATAGCCCCACTGGTGTGCACTGTCTGAGGTGAGATAGTCAGACTCAGTCCACTGGCATCCTCCATCAGTCGGTCCCCCTCCTGCAGGTCCCCCTCAACTCTCTCGTCCCCGCTAGCAGTCTCCATCACCCTGGATGTTCCAGGTTCCTCAGCTGGCTCTGGTGGGGTCACCGTCTTCCGCCCTCCGGTAGAGAAAGTACTAGCGAGGTGCCCAAAACAGTCACAATGTGGACAGGTAGGTGGAATCCATTCATACTCAACTTTCTGGGTTAGAACCTCTCCAGATGGAACTTCATACTCCAACAAGCTCGGAAGCTCTCCACCGGCCCTGATCTCCACGAACATCCAAGCATACATCAGCCTCGACCGAAAGGCTGTAGCATCATCAGCCTTGATCGGTTTGCCTACCAAACTGGCGAGCCTCATGAGCAAGGGGATACACCAATACCTGACTGGGAACTCCGGAAAGCGGATCCAAACAGGGATAGCATTAAGGACTTCCTTCTCACACCGCAGTTCTGGAGTCCACTCTTTCAGAATGATCATCCTGCCATCAAACGTCCAAGGCCCTCCATGGATAATCCTGGTGACGTCCTCCGCCAGACCAAACTTCACATAGTAGAAGCCATTCTCTCTGGTAAATATCTCCATGCTTCCTTTAGGTTGCCAAATACGTGTCGCATACGCCCGGATCTGTCCATAGAAGAGCTTGTTCCCCAGCACGTACAGGACCAACATGCTCTCCCAGAAAGCTATCACCTTCGCTATCTCCTCCGCAAGGAACGAGGCTCAAAAGCCACCACCTACCATCTTAGGTGGCACGTACTCCACAGAAGCTGGGCATTTGGGTCCAACTGGTTTACATATGTCAGCCCAGGACTTCCCCACAGGACGAGGAGACATCCCTGAGACCATGGAGCGGCACTAGGTGGGGAGGACCCTATGCCCTGGCCTCGTAAGTCGACAGCTTTTTCTTTCCCTTTTTTCGTCGCCGACACTTTGGGACAACACCCAACCGTTCTTCCACCAGTACTATTCCCCGTCCGGGAGGGTCCCCAGGGCCATGGGGCGTCTTCTGCGTCCTCGAACTATCACCCGTTCTCCTGTCAGAGGTATAGCGCACATTTAGGTGGGGCAACGCACCACCCTCCTTGCCCACACTCCTACCTTCGCGACGTCTCGTAACCGTCGTCCAGCCACCATTCTCCATTTGCCCACCCGGAGATCCAGACAAGAATCCAGGTTGGAAAACACCAGCGATTCCCCTGCCGCCGCCAGCGCCACCGCCGCAACCCGCGCCAGCAAGACCACCGCCGCCGCCCGCTGCACCGACCAGCGTCAGCCCCGGCAACCCGCGCTTGGCGTTCGCTACTCCAGATCCCGTGCCGCCTTTTCCGCCGCCAACACCACCGTTGCCGGAACCATTTATATATATATATATATATATATATATATATATATATATATATATATATATATATTTTGAAAAAAGGTGAATTTTATTCCAAAAGAACAGCCATAATCTTACAACATACAAACAGAGTGGGACTCCCACTCATCACTCATCTATTCTCCATAGCCTTTACATCATACTCAATGTTGTGGAGAATACCAACTGGGGGGGGTGACCAGCCCCTCAAAAATCCGACGATTTCGCTCCCGCCATACGTGCCAAACCGCAGCAGCCAGACGAACTCTGGCTGTTCGGAACCAGTCCTGCCCCCTACCCCTGCTATCTCGGATCTCCGTGATGATGTCCCCCACACATTTCCCGGAGGCGCTCACTCCCAATACCCGAATCTGCTCCGACCATATCTGCCAAGCCAGCGTGCACTCGAAGAATATATGCTGAATAGATTCAGGCTCCAATCCGCACAGCACACAAATGGAGTCAGGGACCGGCACCCCAAACGATCTCAGGCGATCTCTAGTCAAGAGGCGGCCCAGTAGAAGCTTGTAGACACACAACTGCATCTTCCTGGCCAGACCCTTGCACCAGACGAACTCGTAATCAGAACACAACGGGAAAGCTCGCCGGATAAGGTCGTAGCAGCTACGGAATTGGAACTCCCCCGTCCCGGCAGGCGCTCCTGTCGGCTCCCAAATCCACCGATCCGCAGGCAGCGACGGATCAATGGCAATAGAAGAAATGCTCCCACCCAGCTCCTCAGTGAACCGATACGATTCAGGTCGCCACTCCCCATCACGAATGATGCGCCTGCAAGTCAGACCCCGTCTGTCCTCCTGATGAGTCGGGGCTCCTCTGATGTCCAACAGCGACCGCCGATCTATCCAAGGGTCTAGCCAGAGGTCCGTGCCCGACCCGTCCTTCATGACCCTCCGGATGGCAGACTTGAGCACCCCCCTGTGTCGCAAGATATTCTTGAACGTGACTGAGTGGTTGTTGTCAATAGAACACGTCCAAAAACTACCCTGCTTCACGTATCTACTGTGCATCCAGTCAACCCAGAGAGATCCTCTGCTGATAAATCTCCAGGCCAGCTTAAGCGAAGAGGCCTCCCTGATCTCCATCAGCGAGCGGAGCCCCACTCCACCCTCCTTCCTGGGACGACAAAGCTGGTCCCAGGAGATCGCATGCATCCCCCCCCTCCAGATGAAGTCGGCACATAATCGCTCTACACGCCGGATAGTGGCCACAGGTAAGAGGATAGACTGCAGCCAAAAGTGAGCCGCAGCCGAGATCACCGATCTGACCAACTCGATGCGCCCGCCAAATGACAAACCTGCTGCTTGCCAACCCTCAACTCGCCTATGGACATACTCCACCTGACTCGTGCAATCCTGGTCCCGAGCATAATTGACTGTGAGAGGCACCCCTAGGTACCGCACCGGAAGATCACTCCTTGCGATACCCAGCACCTCAGCCCTCTCCTCCTTCCGGGTGCACAGGGAGCTGAAGTAGACCCTACTTTTATCCCTGTTCTACTATGCTCAGACCAGATCTGTCATGCCCTATATATATATATATATATATATATATATATATATATAGGGCATGACAGATCTGGTCTGAGCATAGTAGAACGTTGGGTGGTTGCGACTCCGGAAAGGGTATTGGGGACATCATCACTGTGCTCTAGGATAGCAGAGGTAGAGGGCAGGACTGGTTCCGGATAGCCAGACTTCGACTGGGGGCCTCAGTTTGGCATATATGGAGAGAACGAAACCGCCGTATTTTTGAGGGGTTGGTCACCCCTCCGGTAGGCATCCTCCATAACATAGAGTTTGATGTTAATGTAATGGGGAGCTGAAGAGTGGGAGTCCCACTATGATTGTATGTTGTATGATTATTGCATTGCTTTTGGAATAAAATTTACCCTTATATATATATATATATATATATATATATATATATATATATATATATATATATATAGCAAATGACCTCTAGCCTAGTGGTTAAGAGAGATGCATGCGGCCCGAGTGGTCAGGAATTCGAATCCCAGTGGGAGCGATTCCAGAAACGTATATATATATATATATATATATATATATATATATATATATATATATATATATGCTGAGTAGTAAACAGATGTTGAACTACGCATAATTTTCTTAATTTCTCAAGTGGAAGGATTGTCCGTCCATGTTGACCTATGTTGGTTCAGTGCTGGCATATTCCCAACGTTCGTCAGGCAAGTTCCAAGTATCACGTCGGATATAAATAGTACAGAGCTAACGAAATTTGAATATGTCTTGGTGTCCCCCTAAGTTATGCTTCCCCACAGTGAAGGAGTTGGCACCGAGTAACTAAACAAATAGATCAATGATACGATATTATCCATTACCAAATAATTGGAGTATGCCCAGAAAATTCACAAGAAAGGATAGTCTAACAGAATAACCCACTAAACCACGTATACAGTTATCCCATACCGACAAAGTTTCAATCTTGAAATCAATATATACCAGTTCTCAAATACTCTGGAGGTGTGAATGCCAAATTTGTGCTATAACTTTTCCCATCACAGCTATTCTTCATTAGACCGAAGCATGAGAGCCTAGGATTACAGTCCTGCATAATGCTAATCCACAATGAGAGATACAAAAACTACTAGAAAAGAACAAGATAGAGAAAATAAAAATAAAACAATATACTCACATCATCAAATAAAACTCTATATGCATTAAGATCATGATAGAGAGAACGGCCCTTGCTAGTGCAGTATTCTAAGGCTTCAGCTAGATAGAGTACTACTCGTAAGCGCATTGGCCATTTCATGGGCTGTGTTTCCCCTGCATAATGGAAATGATAAAAAGGATATTATTATTTTAACAGAAATGTGAAATCCTACGGTTTACGCAGTTGCATGAAAGCTAAGAAGCACGGAGATTCCAAATTTCATGCCGTGTACGTGTTGTGTCGGACACACGTATCGGACACGCCAATGACAATCCAAAATACATTAGAACACACCAAAATAGGTGCCAAATCCGTGTCGACGTGTCTGAAACGTGTCATGTTGACTCCGTGCAACATAGCATGAAAGAGATGTGACAGAGTATTTTTTTTATAAGCGAAGCAAAAAATGTAAAGACCATAGAGACGAAATATAAATAGATGGAATGAATATGATCATGTAAGATAACTAAAAACCATCATATGTTCCCCTCAGCAGAATTCACGTCATGGAGATTTACATGCAGAAGCATAAACACATGGTAGCAGTATTCTAAAAAACGAATTGAAGGATGATAAATAGGGTAATTAATGGGTTTCGGAATAGTACCACTGAGAAACTACTGTAAAAGGTCCAGTTAATCGGACAGGTTGACTTATTCAAGTTAACCGGGTTGGTTTTCTTCTAACCAATCGGTTAATCTTTTACACATCAAGTTAACAAGACATGTCCCTTTTCATTATAACCAAACAACAGATTCATAACACTTTCTCTCCCTCTAACTCCCCTTTACCAGCACGTAAATTCTTATTCATTAATTTTAATTTTCCTTGGTGTTTCCCGTCTTCCTCTTTGGCTTTCCTTGTTTTCTTTTTTATTCTATTGGTTCTCTTTTTTACCTTGTTACACTACTGTAGAAATTTATGTGCATTTCTCTTTAATGCTCAAACAAATAAACTTATAAAGTTAGTGCTACCACCGTAACTTTTGATATGTGATTGTTGCTGTTTAGATTTTACTGTTGTTTGAATTTATTTATTTACTTTTTATTCATACTTCTTTTTTCCTTGTTTTCTTCTTATTTTATCAAAATTTACTATTATTAGAGAAGAAATGCCTTGTACCATGGAACTGGTTAAGAAGCACATAATCTGATTATCGTTGCAAGGTCATGGACCGAGCACATCTAAAACCGCACAATGTAAACTTACATTGTACACCACCACCCCCCAACCCCAAACACAGCCTCATATTAGTGCAAAATGCTAGTATTTACACTAGCTTGCTTAAAATGTTCTGCTCACCCAATAGAAACAATGTTTGCCCCCACTCTTGAACTGTTTGTGACGTCCCTATCTTCCTTTTTCGGGCCAACCTAGTATGTTTGGGTTGGATTAGAAATACATAGAAAAGATAAATATAATCTCAATCATTTTCACTACGCACTTGATCCATGGCTAGATACAATGAATCGTAACATTTATTTGGCATCTTTTAAATTTATGGTTAAGCAGCCGCCAATCTGTATTAAGAGGACGATCAATCCTGCTCATAGGACACTGTGAAATACTCTTTAGAAGAAAGTTCTATCTAGAATAGGAAGTTAGCGGCACAGAATGGTTATCATCAGATTTGATTCTATCCACTGCTCCTATATCTCCCATACTTGAGCCGACTTTGTTCCTTCGAAGACAAACGAATCTTTGGTAATATAGCTCTTCTTTTACATTCACCTCCAGTATAGTTTTTATCAAATGCTGGTACCAATCTATGCACAGTTTCTAAATAGGAATGAACATAGAATATTTCTAAAATATGTTACAAATGAAAGAGAGGAAAATAGAGTACTTCTATGAAAAGAAGAGAAACTAGGCATATGACAGACGTCTAGTTTTCAAATTTTTTTTATAGTTGAACTTCTTTTATTTCATTCAAAGGGAACAAGTAATGAAACAAGATTAAATATAGGTCATTTTTCATAAGGGAATTACTAATCACCATTAACCACATTTTTATGGCTGTTTAAAAGGGAAAAAATACTGGTTCAAGGATGAAAAGTTTGTTTTCTTTTTTCTATTTGTCTTACTATCTCCAGTACTAGGAAGAGATCCTACTTGGTAATTAAACTTGAATGATATTAAACCAGATAAATGAAGAGGGGAGCACTTAAAGTAACAAAATTAACATAATTCCATATAGAACGTAAAACTAATAGGGAAGTCTTTAATACTTATTTTCTTAGGTCTATAAAAAGACCTTAGCTATTTGTGCTAGCATTATTGGAGTTTTCAAACTCCCTAGATAATTCAGTATGTGTTTCATCCATAAGGTAAAATCCTAGCTCTACCATACTCCAGAAAAGGAATGGTATGTCTTTTTTTCCTCGTATCTGTGAATATGTTTGATTCCAAAAAGGACGATTCTACGAATTCAGATCTATCGAAAATATATCTGCTGCTGTTCAATGGTCAGTTATCTTGCATTTTTATTACAATAAACACCACAATGATGCTCACTAGTAGAAGCTACAACCCTACCTAGTTATGTTATGAACAAGCAGAAATGTGGGTTCAAGCTACAATGGAGGTGGATAACATCAATATGATACTAAGAAATGACATTAACGCCATGGTAATGGTTCTGAGCATTTGTTAGTTGGCCTGGGAGCTAAACTCAACAGCAAAACAAACCAAAACAGGAGAAAAAAAATGATCTAGAAAGAGAAATAATAAGAGGACCAAACACCACCAAAGACATGCTATTAATGAACAAATATTGGAATAAGGAAAGGTAATGAGAATAAATATCGGTGAGTTGTTCAGCTCTCTTATGGAAAGAGGTGAACGGTCATGACTAATCAATAGACAATTTCAGGAACCTCTCCAAATGAAGGAGAAAAACTGCGATCATGCTTGGCTATTATACCATCCTATGTTGCACAGACAGATTTGACAAGACAGGTTTCAGATATGGCAACAGGGATTGCACACCTACTTTGATGTGTCTTAGTGTTGTGACGTGTCCAATACGTGTCCCCTACAACACGACATGGACACAGCATTCGGAGTGTCCGTGCTCCTTACATTTTCATCTGTAGAAAAGATACATACAGATCAGTTCACTCCAGGCATAAACATTTCAATGACGTTATGTTCAAGAGAAGAAAGTAGAAGTCATTAGTGATGCTACTTGAGACACGAAGCGTGTCAGGGACCATAAAAGTTTCAACTTTCAGAGTATAATACTGTGTTGTACAGAAAAAGTTGTCCTACGTTATAAAAAAATGACCTTGGTGTTTTTACAAAAATGTAAATATGGTATACATCCTTCAACATATAAAGATCAAGTTCGTGTATCCTTTGGTTACATAGTCAATGCAAGGAATACAATATTGAACAATGAAGATAAATTTTGAGATAATGAAAAATGAAAAAAAATGGTCCATAGATATATGTAGCACAAACCAAAAACTTACAATGAAATAGGTGTTTTGCAAGGGTGTCATTAGGCATATATTCTGCCACTAGCAGCCTCTCTTCACCTTCATAACAACAGCCAAGTAAATTTGCCAATCTAGGGTTTCGGAGTAGACCCACAGACTTTGCTTCTTCCTATAATAAAACAAATTTTAGGATTTGTGATGCTGGATTATATAACAGCAAAAAACTAGTATACTGCAAGCAGTTGTCTAACCATCAGAATTTGATTTTACTGATTTGATGAGGAAAAAAGAAACCTCAAGTTAAAAACACAGAAAAACAAGATGAATGGTATAATGTAACAGTTCTGTGATGCCGATTATATAACGGCAAAATAGTAGTCTGCTGCAAGCAGTTGTCTAACCATCAGAATTTGGTTTTAGTGTTGCTGATGAAAAAAGAGGCCTCAACTTAAAGACACAGAAAAACAAGAGTGGTGAAAACATTAATAAATTTATATTATGCAATATAGAGTTGACCGAATAAGACTAACGAATAAAATCAAAGTAATATGTGGGGAATTTACAGGTTATATCTATGATCTGTCTTAAAACACGACAATATGCTCCTCTATTCAGCATACAAGAAACGGACTTATCAACAAAAAAAAAGTGCAATATGTTTAAATAGGCTAAAGCCATTGTCATGTAACATTCTTTCAGTCTGGTAAGCAATACAACAATGTACGGCGCTAATTGTAGCTTGCAACAATTAATATAAATTGTCAGTGCAATATACAGTTTGCTTACGAAAATCACAAGAAACGTTCCAGGATTCTATACAATATGCACAGAAGATAATAATCTTAAGTACTTGTTGGTCTTGAAAATTTCTGTCAAATAATCCTGGCTGTTGAATTTAATAGATTGTAATTAAATATCCAATATCAAGTCCTTCAATTTCTGCCAAAATTGTTGTGTCAACAAGCTCTTCATCAAAGTTTGCAGAAACTTAAACATAGTACCCAGAATATATATATATATATATATATATATAATCTGGCGAGGTGGGATTCATGCTATAGCCTGGGATCAGCTGTGTCGTCCTCGGGAGGAGGGGGGTTGGACTGAGACCTCTGCAGGTGTTACACGAGGTAGCAGGGATGAAATTGGCATGGAAGTTTGTACAAGGGGGATCCTTATGGGCAGAGTGGATGAATAATAGATATCTGAAGGGAGACAACTTCTGGATCTGCAGGTACAATAACAATGCCTCAGTTACTTTCAAGTGTCTATTGCACCAGTGTGCTTCTATAAAGAATGCCATGCACCGGGTCATCCGAGACGGACGAAGTACGGACATGTCGTTTGATCCATGGATCAACCACAGGAGCTTACTGGAGAGTGAGGAATCACATGCTTTGGGAGGCGGGCAGGGGTTACGAGTTCAGCACATCCTACGACATGGGAGTGGCGGCCAGAAAGTTACGCATACACAGCCAGGTTTACCGAGATTATTCCGACAGTCCATGTGGATCCCGATGCGCAGCAGGATAGCTGGGTTTGGCAGCCGCCTATAGCTGGCATTGGGTCTAGAGAGTTCAATTTTAAATCATGTTATGATTTTCTACGAACATCTCATGCTAGAATGGAAGATTTTGAATCATATGGGTCAATGGATTAGCCCAGAAAATGCAACTGTATATGTATAAATTGTTGATGGAGAGACATCTGACCATGGATAGACTTGCTCGGTTTGGAGTTCAACTCAAATCCCAAAGATGTGTCATATGCAATCAACAGAATGAATCAATACATCAGTTATTCTTTGAATGTGGGACGCCCTGGTACCTATGGCAGGCGCAGAGTAGTAGAGGATTGGGTAGATGTACTGTTTCGAGGGGACTTGGCGACATTATTGCTTGAATTCAATCAAGAAGAAATCGAGGTAGAATATGGTATATGGATGCGCGCATTAGACTTGCTACGTCAGTTTGACACGTATAAAAGGAGCGAAACAAGCGGATATTTGAAGGACTCATTACCTCCCCCATAGGGATATTACATAATATCAACTTTGATGTATCAACCTTGACGAAGCCTGCTAGGGTTTGAAATTGTGAGAGATGTATTTGATTTATTAATTATATGAAAATTACCATTCTTTGATGTATCAGCAACAAGAACATGATGAAGACGAACTTCTTGAAGCTATAGTTTGCAGTATCGGCCGATACCGATAAGATTTGGCACATCCTGATCTGACACCGACCGATATCCGATACTGATCGATACCGACATTGGGGGTCTTTTTCTCGGTCAATTTGGCAAAAAAAAAAAGTTGATCAATCTACAAGGGTGTAAAAGCATAGTAAGGTTGTAAAAGTATAAAAAGAAGAAAACTTAAACCAATTTGTAAGGGTGACTACTATTTTCATTTAATTCCAAATTTACTAAAACACAACACAAGAAATACTTAAAATTATGTGTAAATATATAAAATATTTTTTCTAAGATTTTTATAATCTATTGATTATTATTTGTTTTCCTAAATCAAGAAGTATGATACTCTGATCCGAAAGTGTCGATACCACCAATCATGATACTCATAGAAAGGGTCCGATACCGATACTGTAACCCTTGCTTGAAGCTTGACTTATCCCAAATGAAATGACAATCAACTTCGATATGTTAGGTACATTCATAAAAAATTAGATATTCCCAGTAATGTGAATAAAAGTTTTGTTGGAACGGTACAAAAGTACAAAGCCAGATATGTAAAGGAAATCGGATATGTGAAGGAAACATTAAGATCATACACAAGAATTTTGAGTCAAGCTAGATCAAATGTAATGAGCCATGGGACAACTTTAGTAGAGGGACGTGCAACAACAATTTGTCCCTTGCATTTTGAAGTGACAAAGTTGTCTCCAAAAAAGTGCATTAGCACTAGTAGAGCACCGATGTCGATTTGACTTGTAAACTATGTGTTAGTATCGTACGATACACGATACGTATCTTACGACACGATATGATATACTGCAAGTATCGGTTATTTGATACGATACGTATAGGCTGATAGATAGTATAGATTGTTTTACTTGAGTCATGTAATCTATACTTAATAATCTGGATTCTAGAATAAATAAACTTGTAAAGATTACACGAATCAAACATTTAAATTATATTCAATCATGTTCTTATATGGCTTTAGAAGTATAGACTTAGACTCCTAGAGTTATTGCATCCTATGATACACGATACAACATGAAATACAAGATACGATACGCAAGCAAATTGATACATGATATGTATCGCTAGTTGACAACCTAGCTTGTAAAGTTTAAATGATGAACTCCACACAAATGATTTTATTTCATTTGACTTATAAAGAACCATCAAGGGAGATATGGGCATCATAGGAGCTCAGGCTAAGAAAGTATATCTAAGGCTTTAGCTAAATCAACAATAAAGAACACTAGGTTGAAGGTCTATAACACTCAGATTAAACTTCTCAATAAAGCCTGTGATATAATACCTTACAGTCAAGGAGGCTTCGATGAGCATACTTAAGTAAAAGGGATTGATATCCCAATCTTATTCATTGATGGATCAAATTATCATCTAGTATACAAGACATATGGGGCAATTTAATATCTACTTCAGTATATTAATGAAGTTCCTATCCTCCTCTTATTCATGAGGTTCTAGAGCCACTTTCAAATATTGCTCTTTAAAGACAATTACATCTCTCTTCAGCAACTACAATCTGTGATTCCTCTCTCAAAAGTAAGAGTTCCATTCTCTATGATTCAACTATTGTAGGTAATATTTTCTCTATAAGATTGCATATCATTTATCATATAGATTGTTCCTATGTAATGCTTCGTACATCTTGACCCTACATAGGCACTATTGCCAGGAGTCTCGTAACAGTGGGATGCCCTTTCTAAATTGTTCCCTAGTTGACAAAGTTATAAGACAAAAAACAGCAGAAGCTTCCAGCACAAGTGAAAAAGAAAGTTTTATCATAATCTATGTGAAAAAGAAAGTTTTATCATAATCTATCTTGCGTGGTCACAGGACACCATAAGGACACATAAAAACAGACATGACAAGTTCGTTGGTGCTAGTGTATCTTGTACTGGCTGTATTGTGCCCAATACATGTCTATAAGATGCGACAGGGGTCAAATTTTTGGAGAGTCCGTGCTTTCTGGGTCCTTACTAAAACCCCAATATTTGAAAACTCGATCTCTAGCTAGCCCTTCCTTTGAGTACTGGTATTGGCAGTCTTAGAGTGGGTGGGGACAAAACAGTCAGTTTTTCAGTGGTTCCAACCCTCTAATTCCAAACAGCCGAAGTGTATCCGTCTAAACCTTTCATTCTCACTTTCATCTATTCATTTGAGGTACTCCCTGAGCCTAAACCTTCAAATCTCAAAATAACTTCTCAAAGCCCTCTAAGTGCCTAAGTGCGGCGTTCGGTTAGAAGTTGTTCGAGTTGAAAATACTTGAAAAACTTCAAGTTTGTTTTCATTGAAGTGTAGAAGTCGGCAAGCTCTTTGCATCAAAGCTTGTGGTTGTTGAAGTCGTCAAACTCTTCAGATCAAAGCTTGTGTTTGTAAGAAGTCGTCGAGTACTTCAGAATCTCATATCAAAGCTCGTGTTGTACGCTATTTCACAAATAGTGGATTAATATCGGACAAGAGTACCTGGGACTGGATTATTCCTCCACGATAGACACCAATATACATCACGGTGTAAGCGTTTGTGACTTCTTACTCATTACATTTTACATAATTGTTTGTTATTATTTTTAGTTGGTAACTAGCCTTAGTTTTATTGGATATTGTGACACACACTCTATTCACCCCCGCCTAGAGTTGCCTTCAGTTCCAACCCTCCAATTCCAAACAACCAAAGTATATCGGTCTCAGTCAAAACTTACTACCTTGCCAAAAAAAACTCTGAACCTTAAGGTTTATTCATTGTAAATT
The DNA here is from genome assembly GCA_029216955.1 of Iris pallida. Classification (NCBI taxonomy): domain Eukaryota; kingdom Viridiplantae; phylum Streptophyta; class Magnoliopsida; order Asparagales; family Iridaceae; genus Iris; species Iris pallida. The sequence goes on along the minus strand of JANAVB010034417.1, from coordinate 70,379,379 downwards.
CCTATAGATAACATCAGATAAAATAAGATCTCGATATCCACAAAGTAAATGAAGACACAATAAGGACACAACATATATGTTTGTGTCTTTTGGACTACTTATGACATGCCCTTTGCATGCCGATAAGACGCGACAAGGACACGGCACAAATTTTTAGAGTGTCTGTGCTTCCTAGGTCCTTATCAGAACACCAATGTTCCAAACTCACTCTTCCTATGAGTATCGGTATCGGCAGTCTTGGGGCAGGTGAGTGGCTTCAATAATCTTGGTTGTAGTGGGTGGGTGTGGGGGCAAAACCGGTCGGTTTTGACGGTTTCAGACCCTCCAATTGCTATCCGGAAAGCCAAAGCTTATTGGTTTCAGACAATATTTACAACCTTGTAGAAAGAGTTGAACGGTAACTTTTATTCGTTATAACTTCCTATACACAATAAAAATGAGCTCTTGATATCCGCATAGTAAATAATGAAACAACCATATATTGGAGAGAGGAGTACCAAAAACTGTCGGGGATCAGGCCACGCCGATCTGTTGAACCTCTTGACGGCAATCTTCCTCTGGGCATCCAGCTTCCCCTTGTACACCACATTTGGCGCCTTCTCCCCCTGCTCGGAGATTATGTTCTCCACCGCGAATCCCGACGTGGCGAGCCTCAGCTGCTCAAAGGAGTACTCCTGGAACGCCGGCAGGTTGCAGCCCCCATCCCCCTTCTCTTCACTCTCTAACAGAATCAACCAAAAACCAAAACAAAACCAACATAACTTAAACTCCTCAAACCAATACGAGAGAGAGAGTCAATCCAATAATCAAGAACTTCACAATCTCACCGGGATCGGGAGCTTCGAGAACGGCCCCTCCAAGCTGCGATCGCACGCAGCACTTGCTAAACTTGGAAAGTGTTGATCCCATTCCAGATCAGAATCTGAACGGCAAATAGCAAGAAATTCCAAGTCAAATCCCCGATCCTCACAGTCCTCGCTACCAGATTTCAATAAAAATGGAATCCAAATAGAAACATACATACCAAAAATGGAATCCAAATAGAAACATACATACCTGTACTTTCCTCCTCTCTCTCTCTCTCTCGATTGACGTTCAAACAGAATTGGATCTGCAATTATATTTTTCTAAATAAAAAAATACCCACGTTTATACAGACATGCCGCCCTCAAACCCTAGAATTATGATGATGATTGAGAAGGAGTTTCTTAGAAATTGTTATTTTCTAGCGGAGACCAAAGAGTCGGTTGGTGGTGAAGAAGAAGAAAGAGAGAAGTTTAAAACTGCTGTCGTCAGCAGCGAAGACCGCGAGTCTCCGCCCAGCACTCCAAACGTTACTCCCGCCGCAAACCAGCTCCGTCCTCGAGATCCGTGTAGGATCTCATCCTGGCCGTCCTTTCGTGGTCCCCGATCGACGTTTTGTTTTATTTTGTTTATTTATTGACCGGTCTGCCCGTTATGGGCGGTTTCGACAGATGACGTGGGTGTTGGCGGGTTGGATATACAGCTGGTTGACTTGCCAAATGAGTTCATTTTTGTTCCCCTATAAAAACTAGGTTAAATATTCACCTCACAATAAGAATATGATACCTCCCAATAAGAATATGATATATGATATTTCTATTCCACACAAACCATTTTGTAAATGATTTTGTTCACCTACCAAAATAATTTTATATCACGTGTCATATTCTTATTGGGGGTGAATATCTCACCTAGTTTTGGTGGGTGAACAAAAATAGACTCCTTGCCAAATGGGAAGAGATTCTTAATTTATGTATAATTTTAAAGGTACTCCAAGTTTTATTTGGAAAGTAATGCTATGGAGATACATTTCTCTTGACACACTTCATGGCCACATTGATGTGACATTGCATTATTGGATGTCAAAGAAAGTCTTGAAAGTGAGGTAATAATTGACATCCAATAATGTAATGACACATCAGTGTGGCTATAGAATATGTCAAGAAAAGTGTCCCCATAACATTACTCTTATTTGGGATAGCCTAAATTTTTTTAAAAAACTTACAAGTTTGCCACGTCCATTTATTACTTCATGCTAGCCCAAATTTCTTTCAGAACTGTCAAACTTTGTTAGCGGTCCTACTTGGTGTAAGGACTGCCAACAAAGTTGGCAGTCCTATGTCCAAACAGAGAATTTAGATATGACCGCTAACTTTGTTGGCAGTCATATTTCATGTTAAGACTGCCAACTTTGTTGGCAGTCCTATCTGCTCGTCGTACGTGCCCCCGCCAACATCCGCGGCCCCGTCGGAATCCGCAGCCCCGCGGGCGTCCACGTCCCGTGTCCGTCCGACGTGTTGCTGGAGCCGCCCGCCTTCTGGACTGCTGTTGCCGAGTCTTCTTCCAAAGATCTGCCTTGTCATTGCCGGAGTTCGAAACTGCCGTATCGAAGCACCACCTAGCCCGGAGTCCGCCGGAAGCCAGATCCGTCGTTCAGTGGCCGGATCCACTCGAGCGGGCTCCTCAGTCACAGCGTCGGAGCCGCCTCTCCACCGGCGCCACGCCGTACCACCTCGTGAGCCATACCGCCAAGGTGAGCTCTCGACCTCCACCCCTCCTTTCTCGTTCTTCATCTGCTGTTTCTTCTTCATCATCTTTACTTCTTTTAGGTTTTTAGGGTTTAAGAATTGAAAGAGAGAGAATAAAAATGACCAAATGAAGTGTTGGTTGAGGGTTTGGGAGGTGTGCAGCCTAAAGTAAATTTGAGAATGTCCTGAGTAAAAGTTTTATAAAATTGGACTGTCATGTAGTAAGGGCTAGCTCCAAATAAGTTTTGGAATGCCTTTAGAATTAGCCTAATTTATTGATATTTAGTTTAGTGCTTGGTAATTGATTTATGTCTACTTGATTTAATTGTTTTTTTTTTTTTTTTTGGTTTAGTTGATGACATTAATTTTTGTTCAGTGAATTGAATTCTAGAACCTTGTTAGCAATCACCCGAATAAAACTCGTATTATACGCGAATTTTTCCGTATCTTTCATAAACGTATAATACTTACGTACTTTTGACAGATCCAAATCAGTACATAAATTTTAAGCATACGAAATTTTAAACGTGTTCCGTATAAATTATTAAAAAATTTGACCAAAAAAACATGTCGGGAACCTGTTTAATTAACCAAATTTGACAACATATTTAAAAATGTGAAGTTTCCAACCTCAAATTTTTCATTTTTCGAATATTTGACCGAATCTTTGAACGTATTTTATTTGCACTAAGCCGAGCCGATTTATACTCGTACTTTTGTCGTCCCAAATTATTTCCGTTTGCCGAATTGCTAACAAGGTTCTAGAACAAAAATCCTAGAGGAACTCATGAGTTCCAAAATTTTCAAACGCATCAATTATAAATGGTTAGATTACACGTATCTTACCTATTTATTGTAATTTTCTAAAAAGTCAAGAGTCTAAATAAAAAAATTATACACATGTCATAATTTTATTGCAAGTTTCTATTTTGAGTTTCTATTTGAGTTTGTGTAATTGAACTGATTCTGCTGGAAAGTGGTCATAGACTCTATATGCTCTACTTATATTAAACTTGAAATTTGATCAAATATAGCAAGTAATTTTTAGAAACAGCACTTGGGGCTGTTTTATTGGTGGTTCTTGTTTCAGTCAAAGTAACTACAATACAAATTACAGCATCAAAAAAAAAAATTTACAAACTACCAAATAGTCTCTAAATTGTAAATAGTAGAAATATAAATAATATATAATCCTTATTTCATAAAATCGAATTTGTATAGTTTGCTTCGAGTGGGCCTAATTTTAATGGGCTCGGTCAGTAACTTATTTTTATCAATTTGAAAATTTAGATTGATGTATTGAACCTACTTTTGGAGGTTTGTGTTGGGTTTTGGCCTTTGTATTAGAAATTTTAGTCCCACATCGGCTAGGCCAAAGGAGTTGTATCTCTATATATTAGTTATGCTAGTTTAGAGATGCACATGTGGTGTGGAGGTGCATATCGGTGTGTCATGTGGGGTTATTTTTCTAATGGAAAAAAAGGCTAAATAAACAATTGAAAGCATTCATGCTTTTTGCTCTTGGAAAATTTATTTCCATGGGAGCTAAGCCCCATTGGGGCTTAGCGACTCGGACTCGGACACGGACTCATGAGGCGTAATGTGGCGTTTTGTTGGCACACTTTGCACGTCAGCATCGTCGCTAGGCGTAATGTGGCGTGTGGCGCAGTGTTGCGCAAGTGGCTCTGTGCGCAAGGTGCAAGGCGCGCTGGTTGCTAGAGTGACACAACTTGCTTCAGATCGTGCCTGTGCATGATCTGAGCGGTTACTGAACGTTCGGAGTGGTTATTACCACGTCCCGAATGTTGTGCTAACCGGGCAGTTGCTACTCGGGCCTATATAAGGTCTCCTCTCTCTCACAGGCAGATACATAATACATAATAAATTCAGAGAGTCACAAAAGTTTACAAGTGTTTCTTAACACAAGTAAACAGAGTCTGTGAGAGAGAAGAGAAGCTTTGCACCAGCGTTGCTTTTGCACGGGTGTCGGTGTACGATCCGAGGAGTCAGAAGAGCAGAAGTGTTCCAAAGTTCTCTGACGAACTTGCTGGTTCCTGGAAGCTATTCGTGTGGGGGCGAATATAGCTTTGAGCAACGGTGATCATTCACCCCAGCAGGCCATCTTCCATCTTTCGCCTATCATCTTCTTCGCTGCTGTGATTACGAAATCTTCTTAGATTCTCGTGTATCATATGCTGCTGTGGATTACAAAATCTTTTTAGATTATCGTAATATAATAACGAGATCTTCGTCATACTTGCGCAACCTTCCTAGAAGTGTTGCGTTGGAGCATTGTCACTTCCCGTTCCCAGAATACGTATTCTAAATACATGTACTGCTGGAATGTATTCATTTAATGTTTATCATGTATTGTTCTGTATTTAAATTCTTTTAATTTTCTGTTAATTAATTTTCTGCAATTTTATTTCTGCACTTTACTTTCTGCTTTTATACTCTGCTTTTACTTTGCTTTTGGGTTCGGCCTAGATTGGTTTATTTTCGGTTTTTGTTGGTTCATCATGAACCGAAATAAACCCCCCACCTACCACCACCCCATTTAAAGCCCCAAACCCTTTCTCTCTCTTCATTACTTCTTTTTCTCATTACTCTTCTTCTTCCTCATAACTCTCCCACCAACCTAAGAGAGCAAGGCAAGTGCCAACTTGCTTCTTGATGGATCCCTATTTTTATTGTTCCATCATCTTCCCTATTTGATTCTAAGTCTCTTTAGTACTTACCATTTTCAATTTTTATGGCTTATTTGTTGTAGATCTAAGTTTGATACATTTTCGGTTTTTCTTGGTTTTGATCTCTAAAACTTGGTTATTTTCGAAAACTAATAGTTCTATGTTGTAGAGAATTCAATTTCATTCAGTTTTGGCTTTTGTTTCGCTTGATTTCGACTTCGGATGAGGAAGTTATGGCCATAGCAAGTTTTTAGGACTTTCTTGGCAGAACTGGCTGTTTGGGGACGATGAACCCCATGCGCCGGGAACCCCATGCGCCCGGGAGGCCATGCGCCGGGAAGTCCCGGCAACGCATTCTTTGACTCCGAGCGTGTCATGCACGTAGGTTCCTTACGCGCATGTACTGAAGACGCAACGTGAGTATCCCATGCGCCGATTGTGCAGGAATCACAGCCGCATTCCCACAGCGCATGAGTTTATTTATTTCCCAATCTCATTCCTCAGGCGCATGGATTATTTATTTCTCAATCTCATCTCACAGCCGCAGAAGAATCTCATTCCTCAGGCGCATGAGATTATTTATTTCCTCCCAATCTCATTCCTCAGGCGCATGGATTATTTATTTTCCAATCTCATCTCACAGCCGCATTTCCACAGCGCATGAGTTTATTTATTTCCCAATCTCATTCCTCAGGCGCATGGATTAGCATTCCCACAGCGCATGAGTTTATTTATTTCCCAATCTCATTCCTCAGGCGCATGGATTATTTATTTCCCAATCTCATCTCACAGCCGCATAAGAATCTCATTCCTCAGGCGCATGAGATTATTTATTTCCTCCCAATCTTATTCCTCAGCGCATGATATTATTCATTTCCCAATCATTTCCCTCAGGCGCATGATATTATTTATTTTCCAATCATTTTCCTCAGGCGCATGATATTATTTATTTCCCAACCTTTCCCACAGCGCATGATATTATTTATTTCCCAATCATTCCTCAGGCGCATGAGATTCTTTATTTTCCAAACATTTCCCACAGCGCATGAGATTTATTTATTCCCCAATCATTTTCCACAGCGCATGAGATTATTTATTTCCCAATCATTATTTATTTCCCAATATTTATTTTCCGAATTTGGCATTAATTAACATTGATTGTTATCTTGATTAATTATTGATCATGCGTTCCTAGATGGAACTAAGAGACTGGCTAGTCGTCTTATCGAATTAAATGGAATAAGACACGTTCATATTAAGTATGAACTACTATAATCGATTGGCCAATCCCGAATATTGACATACAGGCACACATGCAGGCTTCAATTTATTTATTTATTTATTTTACTATAAAAGAAGCATGTGTACTTTATGGTCAAGGCATGATTGTTCCGTGGTTAGTTTGGATTGTTGCATTACGCTATGTAAGACCTACAACCTAACCGCATGGGCATCGTTGTAGAGTTGTGCATATCGTACCCCGTACGAAAGTACTCATTCCGAATGACCATGATCCACGGCATGGGATTTCACTCAACGTAGAGACTATTAAGTTAAATAAAAATAATGATTGCATGGAGAGAATGGATTCCCGAGTTCTTACATGGCAGTCCTCTTAGGACTAGCAGTGCCCGACAGGCCGGCTGGTCCCCACAGATACTGCAAACCTGCCACACGGGCATAGAGTGGTATCTGGTAATACTATTTATTGTATATTGTATATTGATGACGGGCGTCCCGCTGGGACTCGTCTAATTCATGATTGGCGCAATTGATTGATTGGATCGACTAGCCTTGCTTGTCCATAGTAAGAACTGAGAAATCTTTATTGCATAATTCCAGGATAACTTGGGACTCACAGTAGTAAGCCGTAGGAGTTGGATGGCCATTTAAGTTGATTTGTTTGTGTACTGTACCTACTCTGTTACCTAACTGAGATGATCAGAGCATCAGGACATGACGGGCCAACTTCTGTCCTTGTTTGGTTGGGAGGTTGGTTCGAAGTATCGTGATGTTATGTGAATCCCAGTAGCAGGCAGAGATCTATTATTATATTCTCTTAATTACTGGTTTAATGTCTCATATCGTGCTTCCTTGCGGTACTTGCTATTAGAGGTCTAACCTCTCTGGTTTTGCATGGCCAGATTTAGAGCCGGTTCCCGAGGACTCAGCTTACCTCTACCTCCAAGATGGTCAATACTAGAGGGATGATCGCAGGAGGACTCGAGTGGGTTCCTTACCTCCCCGCTCGTTTTGTTATTTACTTTATACTTTGCCGTTTGGCACCGACATGTTAGTCGGATTGTCTTGCACTTACTTTTGCATAATTGTAATTAAGTCAGACTGCAGCTGATAACAATTGTGTATACTTTGCTACATCATCTGGCTATGTTTTGTAAAGCCAGATATCAAGAACATTTTGACTGAGCGTTTGGGACGTCTTACTGCTTTATCTTACATGTTCTCTATTTCTGTTTCTTGTTTGAATGGTTGAGACAATAGATGTGAAGTGACCATAGCGAGACTTTCAGGTAGTATGCACCCCCTTGTCTTTTAGACAGCATTGATCGTATTATACGGTATTCATCTACCCGTAATACGTAGCTGGCTGAGTCATTCCCCCGCTCTCCAGTATTCTCGTTCTGGGGCGTGACAAGGTTTTAGTGGTGGCCCATGCAGGTCTAATTTCAGACTTGTGGGATGTTTTAATTTATAGGATGTCTCAATCACGCATGTTCCCTCTTGATCTCATGATCCGTTACTCTCGACTCTAGCTTGACATTCCGGTATCCTTTGACTTCATTGATCTTTCCTGTCCGATTGTTTGATTGTTCTTTTGTCCCTTTTCTTAGGGGCACTTCGTCCGCATCTGCCAGGACTGGACAACAACAACAACAACAACAACAAGAGCAACACGGACAACCTGACCATGTTGGTCAGCAACAAGGGCCGGTACTAACTCAAGAGGCTATCCAAGAAGAAGTGATAGTGGAAGCAGCAGCTGGGTCACAGTATCCGGATGTTCCTCCACCACCAACAGTTCCACCTACTCATGCGGAAATGGACACACCGACTCTTTTGGAGATCATGAGAGGAATGATGGCTACTCAGCAACATCAGATGTTAGCCCAGCAGCGCATGTACGCTCAGTTGCAAGAGCAGAATGTGCTCCTCAACCAAGGATTGCAGACAGCTTTAGAAAGAGGAGTGAGAACAGATTCAGGAGCATCAGCCAGGTTTTGCAAGTACAATCCCCGTCGTTTCGAGGGCACGGAGGATGCCATCTCAGCAAATGCATGGCTTAAAGATATGGAGGCTATTCTGACAGCAGCGAAGGTGCCGGCAGAAGAACGTGTGGATCTAGTGAAGTTGTTACTTCAGGATCTCGCACGTGATTGGTGGGAATCAGAGGAGGTAGGCATCAGACGTCCTGTAGCTTGGGACGATTTTACTGCAAGGTTCAAGACGAAGTACTATGGGATTGTGGCGCAGTTTGAGCTACAACAGAAGTTTATCAACCTCAAGCAGGCCGGCAAGACGGTAGATGCCTATGCAGCAGAGTTCTGCAGATTGAGCAGGTTCGCCCCAGAGATGGTAGCAACAGAGAGCCAGAGGGCTATGAGGTTCCAGCAAGGGTTTCACCTTGAGCTCTTGCAATTGATAGAAGGGCACAACTACCAGACTTTTGACAAAGTATTGACGGCGACCCGAAGGCATGAGATCACCATTCAGAGAATCACGACGAGGATTGGAGGTCAGAAGAGATCTCACAGTCAGATTGAAGGAGGAGGGGGAGCAGCGCCCCGAACAACAACACCATCCCTTGGCATTCGTATTCACGATGTGGCAATGCGAGGGCCAGCACCACCACCTAGGCAGCAGCAACAGCAACAGAAGAAGAACCAGCAACCCCCAGCAGGCTGCACTTATTGTGGGAAGATAGGGCACACTAGAGATGTGTGTCGGACATTGAACGGACTGTGCTTGATATTTGGAAATCCAGGTCATCGGGTTACCACTTGTCCCATGAATTCGAGGTCAGGAGGACCAGTGCAACAGTTTTCTGCTCTGCCAGCACCAGGGGCAGGGCAGTATCGAGGACCCGCAGTGGCAGTGAGACCATTGGCCCAACGTCCGTTAATGTCACAGGCTCAGATGTTTCGGCAGCAGGGACCGCCGATGCAACAACACCAGCATAGACCACCCCAGCATCACCAAGGCAGGGGCCAGCGACAGCACCAGGCTAGGCCGCAGCATGGGAATCAACAAGGAGGTCGAGGGCAGGCATTCACTCTGTCCTTAGAAGAGGCATTGGCATCAGGAGATGTTGTGGCAGGTAACATTCTCGTCGCCTCTTATTCCGCAGTAGCATTGTTTGATTCGAGAGCATCACACTCATTTATATCTGTACAATTTGCGACACGGCTAGGAATGGAGTTTGAGGCATTGCCAGGGAGGTTGAATATACTCACTGGCAATGGGCTCGTAGGAGTTAGTAGAGTTATTCTAGCATGTAGCGTTGTAGTTTGTGGCCATTCCTTACCCGCCCGGTTGATAGAATTTCCTGTTAAAAATTTCGACGTTATCTTAGGCATGGACTGGCTGAAAGACAGTCATGCGACAATAGATTGTCGTAGTGGAAGTGTATCTTTTGATATTCCAGGCATGAAGAGATTCACCTTAGTCAGATCAGAGGCAACTCAACGAGAGCAGGGAGTAATAACGGCAATGGAAGAAGTTCAAGTCCCGAAGGTAGTCGAAGAGTTTTTAGACGTATTTCCTGAAGAACTTTCAGGTCTGCCACCAGTTAGAGATATTGAGTTCAGCATAGAATTGGCACCTGGAACTAAACCGATATCAGATCGAGTTTATAGAATGGCAGACTCAGGGCAGGCCAAGGTATATCAGCACATAGAGGAACTGAAGGAGAAGAAGTTCATCCAAGCTAGCGTGTCACCATGGGCAGCACCAGTGGTACTTGTGGGGAAGAAGGATGGGTCATCCAGATTATGCATCGATTACAGGAAGCTTAACGCGGCGACAGTGAAGAACAAGTACCCACTACCCAGGATCGATGACTTATTTGATCAGTTGAGCAAAGCTAGAGTTTTCTCCAAGATAGATCTTCGTTCAGGGTATCATCAAGTGAGGGTTCGGAAGGAAGACATTTCCAAGACAGCATTCAGGTCGAAGTATGGGCATTATGAATTCTTAGTACTGCCGTTTGGTTTGACCAATGCTCCAGCAATATTTATAAATTTGATGAACCGCATCTTTATGCCATACTTAGATCAGTTTGTCGTTGTGTTTCTTGACGACATTCTCGTATACTCTGCTAGTGAAGAGGAGCATGAAGACCACCTCAGGAAAGTGTTACAGGTTCTGAGAGAGAACCAGTTGTATGCCAAGCTCAGCAAGTGTGAGTTCTGGACGAATCACATTTCATTTTTGGGTCATATCATATCAGGAGCTGGAGTAGCAGTAGATCCCAAGAAGGTAGAAGCAGTAGAGAGTTGGCCAGTACCCAAGATCGTAGCAGATGTACGGAGTTTCTTGGGATTGGCAGGATATTACAGAAGGTTTGTATCAGACTTTGCAAGGCTTTCAGCACCTATGACCCGCTTGACACGGAAGGATGTACCATTCGTCTGGTCGGCAGAATGCCAGACATCATTTGAGAATCTGAAGCAGAAGTTGATATCAGTGCCTATTCTTACATTGCCAGTTGGACCCGGAGGTTTTACCGTTTATTGTGATGCGTCAGGTAAATGACTTGGATGTGTCCTCATGCAGCATGGGAAGGTGATAGCATACGCATCTAGGCAACTTCGGGACCACGAGAAGAATTATCCAACTCATGATTTGGAGTTGGCGGCAGTAGTATTTGCTTTGAAGCTATGGAGGCATTACTTATATGGTGATCGAGTGGACATGTACACAGACCACAAAAGTCTGAAGTATATTTTTACTCAGAAGGAACTGAACATGAGGCAGAGAAGATGGTTGGAGTTGATTAAGGACTATGACGTGGAGCTTCAGTATCACCCAGGCAAGGCTAATGTGGTAGCAGATGCTCTCAGCAGAAGAGGCGGCACATTTATGTTAACAACACAGAGGCATATCTTAGAAGACCTTCAGGAGATGGGCATCGAGGTTATACTTCCTAGTGATGTAGGAGTTCTGGCGAGTCTACAAGTTCAATCCAACTTGGTAGACAGGATCAAGGCAGCTCAGACACAAGACCCAAGGATTCAGAAGCTTAGGACAGAATGTGAGTCAGGACTCAGGAAGGAGATGAGAATTCATGAAGATGGTACACTTAGGTTTGGCTTACGTCTTTGTGTGCCTAGTGGAGATATCAGACAGGAGGTTATGGCAGAAGCTCACAGTTCCCAGTATTCTATTCACCCTGGAGGGACCAAGATGTACCAAGATATCAAGCAGCACTTCTGGTGGAATAGGATGAAGAGGGAGATAGCTAGATTTGTTTCCCGTTGCTTGGTATGTCAGCAAGTGAAGGCAGAACAGCAGAGGCCAGTTGGGTTATTGCAACCGCTTCCTATCCCGGAATGGAAGTTGGAACATATTACAATAGACTTTGTGACCGGTTTACCAAGATCACCAAGTGGTAAAAATGCTATTTGGGTGATAGTAGATCGGCTTACAAAGGTGGCGTATTTTCTTCCTTTTAGAGTAGGTCAATCTACGGAGAAGTTGGCAGAGTTGTATATCCAGCAGATAGTCAGGCAGCATGGGGTCCCAGTCAGTATTGTGTCAGACAGAGATACCCGTTTTACATCACATTTTTGGAAGAGCTTACATTATAGCTTGGGTACCAAGTTAAGATTTAGCACGACTTACCATCCACAGACGGACGGGCAATCAGAAAGAACAATTCAGACTTTAGAAGACATGTTGCGAGCTTGTACCCTAGATTTTGGAGGATCTTGGAAGAGCCACCTACACTTGGTCGAGTTCTCATACAACAACAGTTATCAAGCCAGTATCCAGATGGCGCCGTTTGAAGCACTATATGGTAAGAAGTGTAGGTCGCCACTAGCATGGGATGATATCGGGGAGAGAAAGATGTTAGGCCCGGAAATGATTGTTCAGACAGTTGAATTAGTCAAAGGAATTAGAGAGCGACTTCGAGTTGCACAGGATCGGCATCGTCATTGGGCGGACCAGCATCGTAGGCCGCTAGAGTTTTCTGTTGGGGACCACGTGTTCTTGAGGATCTCACCTACCCGTGGAGTCATTAGGTTTGGCGTTCGCGGGAAGTTGAGTCCGCGGTACGTGGGCCCATTTGTTATTCTTGAGAGGATAGGCGATGTTGCTTATCGTTTATCCCTTCCACCTTCGTTACGAGAGGTGCATGACGTATTTCATGTATCTCAGTTGCGAAGGTATGTATCAGACCCAAGCCATATCCTTGATCATTCTGAGCTGGTTGTTGGTACCAACCTGTCTTACGAGGAACAGCCTGTGTCTATTTTGGACCGAAGAGAGAAGATACTCAAGAACCGAACAATTAGCCTTGTCCGGGTTGCTTGGGGTCATCACTCTTTGGGGGAGTCAACGTGGGAACGTGAGGATGATATCCGATCACGGTATCCGCACCTGTTTGACTCACAAGGTATATCTCTTTCTTTATACCTTGATTGTCTTAACTCCTCATGCTTGCTACCTTACGAGTAGAATTGCTTGGTATCGTCGATAGTTAAACATAGATATGTTACTATTGACATTGTAGAATGATTGCTTACTTAAATTGCTTATACCTAGAGTAGTCCAGCTCTGATGTTTCTATCCTGCTTGGATTTGAAATTTCGAGGACGAAATTTTTCTAAGGAGGGTAGAGATGTCACTTCCCGTTCCCAGAATATGTATTCTAAAAACATGTACTGCTGGAATGTATTCATTTAATGTTTATCATGTATTGTTCTGTATTTAAATTCCTTTAATTTTCTGTTAATTAATTCCCTGCAATTTTATTTCTGCACTTTACTTTCTGCTTTTATACTCTGCTTTTACTTTACTTTTGGGTTCGGCCTAGATTGGTTTATTTTCGGTTTTTGTTGGTTCATCATGAACCGAAATAAACCCCCCACCTACCACCACCCCATTTAAAGCCCCAAACCCTTTCTCTCTCTTCATTACTTCTTTTTCTCATTACTCTTCTTCTTCCTCATAACTCTCCCACCAACCTAAGAGAGCAAGGCAAGTGCCAACTTGCTTCTTGATGGATCCCTATTTTTATTGTTCCATCATCTTTCCTATTTGATTCTAAGTCTCTTTAGTACTTAGCATTTTTAATTTTTATGGCTTATTTGTTGTAGATCTAAGTTTGATACATTTTCGGTTTTTCTTGGTTTTGATCTCTAAAACTAGGTTATTTTCGAAAACTAATAGTTCTATGTTGTAGAGAATTCAATTTCATTCAATTTTGGCTTTTGTTTCGCTTGATTTCGACTTCGGATGAGGAAGTTATGGCCATAGCAAGTTTTTAGGACTTTTTTGGCTGAACTGGCTGTTTGGGGACGATGAACCCCATGCGTCGGGAACCCCATGCGCCCGGGAGGCCATGAGCCGTGAAGTCCCGGCAACGCATTCTTTGACTCCGAGTGTGTCATGCACGTAGGTTCCTTACGCGCATGTACTGAAGACGCAACGTGAGTATCCCATGCGTCGATTGTGCAGGAATCACAGCCGCATTCCCACAACGCATGAGTTTATTTATTTCCCAATCTCATTCCTCAGGCGCATGGATTATTTATTTCCCAATCTCATCTCACAGCCGCATAAGAATCTCATTCCTCAGGCGCATGAGATTATTTATTTCCTTCCAATCTCATTCCTCAGGCGCATGGATTATTTATTTCCCAATCTCATCTCACAGCCGCATTTCCACAGCGCATGAGTTTATTTATTTCCCAATCTCATTCCTCAGGCGCATGGATTAGCATTCCCACAGCGCATGAGTTTATTTATTTTCCAATCTCATTCCTCAGGCGTATGGATTATTTATTTCCCAATCTCATCTCACAGCCGCATAAGAATCTCATTCCTCAGGCGCATGAGATTATTTATTTCCTCCCAATCTTATTCCTCAGCGCATGATATTATTCATTTCCCAATCATTTCCCTCAGGCGCATGATATTATTTATTTCCCAATCATTTCCCTCAGGCGCATGATATTATTTATTTCCTAACCTTTCCCACAGCGCATGATATTATTTATTTCCCAATCATTCCTCAGGCGCATGAGATTCTTTATTTTCCAAACATTTCCCACAGCGCATAAGATTTATTTATTCCCCAATCATTTTCCACAGCGCATGAGATTATTTATTTTCCAATCATTATTTATTTCCCAATATTTATTTCCCGAATTTGGCATTAATTAACATTGATTGTTATCTTGATTAATTATTGATCATGCGTTCCTAAATGGAACTAAGAGACTGGCTAGTCGTCTTATCGAATTAAATGGAATAAGACACGTTCATATTAAGTATGAACTACTATAATCGATTGGCCAATCCCGAATATTGACATACAGGCACACATGCAGGCTTCAATTTATTTATTTATTTATTTTACTATAAAAGAAGCATGTGTACTTTATGGTCAAGGCATGATTGTTCCGTGGTTAGTTTGGATTGTTGCATTACGCTATGTAAGACCTACAACCTAACCGCACGGGCAACGTTATAGAGTTGTGTATATCGTACCCCGTATGAAAGTACTCATTCCGAATGACCATGATCCACGGCATGGGATTTCACTCAACGTAGAGACTATTAAGTTAAATAAAAATAATGATTGCATGGAGAGAATGGATTCCCGAGTTCTTACATGGCAGCCCTCTTGGGACTAGTAGTGCCCGACAGGCCGGCTGGTCCCCACAGATACTGCAAACCTGCCACACGGGCATGGAGCGGTATCTGGTAATACTATTTATTGTATATTGTATATTGATGACGGGCGTCCCGCTGGGACTCGTCTAATTCATGATTGGCGCAATTGATTGATTGGATCGACTAGCCTTGCTTGTCCATAGTAAGAACTGAGAAATCTTTATTGCATAATTCCAGGATAACTTGGGACTCACAGTAGTAAGCCATAGGAGTTGGATGGCCGTTTAAGTTGATTTGTTTGTGTACTGTACCTACTCTGTTACCTAACTGAGATGATCAGAGCATCAGGACATGACGGGCCAACTTCTGTCCTTGTTTGGTTGGGAGGTTGGTTCGAAGTGTCGTGATGTTATGTGAATCCCAGTAGCAGGCAGAGATCTATTATTATATTCTCTTAATTACTGGTTTAATGTCTCATATCGTGCTTCCTTGCGGTACTTGCTATTAGAGGTCTAACCTCTCTGGTTTTGCATGGCCAGATTTAGAGCCGGTTCCCGAGGACTCAGCTTACCTCTACCTCCAAGATGGTCAATACTAGAGGGATGATCGCAGGAGGACTCGAGTGGGTTCCCTACCTCCCCGCTCGTTTTGTTATTTACTTTATACTTTGCCGTTTGGCACCGACATGTTAGTCGGATTGTCTTGCACTTACTTTTGCATAATTGTAATTAAGTCAGACTGCAGCTGATAACAATTGTGTATACTTTGCTACATCATCTGGCTATGTTTTATAAAGCCAGATATCAAGAACATTTTGACTGAGCGTTTGGGACGCCTTACTGCTTTATCTTACATGTTCTCTATTTCTGTTTCTTGTTTGAATGATTGAGACAATAGATGTGAAGTGACCATAGCGAGACTTTCAGGTAGTATGCACCCCCTTGTCTTTTAGACAGCATTGATCGTATTATACGGTATTCATCTACCCGTAATACGTAGCTGGCTGAGTCATTCCCCCGCTCTCCAGTATTCTGGTTCTGGGGCGTGACAAACATTGTTCTTACAATTGTTTCATATTCATAATTTTCCATCGAAAAAATTGTGCCCCGGTAATAACAATCTCAAAGCTATATTGCTACGATAGAAAACTTTAATGCTTCACTCCTCAATACTGACTTCTGTAAGTTATAAAAGTTTGATGGAGAGCATTACCAAGTCTGAAAGAGGAAGGTTTATCTCACTCTTCAACTCAGAGACGTTGATCACGTGCTTCTTGAAGAGGAACCTACTGTTACAGATACCGGGTCTGCTGCCGCCATTACTGCGGCTACTAAACTTCAGGCCAAGTGGAGAAGGAAGAATAGCATTTGCAGGCTGCTTATCCTGAATGCTATGGAGGATTCCCTAGCAGAATCCTACAGTAAGAAGACAATTGCCAGAGACATGGGAGTCTCTGGAGAAACTGTACGAAGAAGACAAAAACAGGAGCAAGATATTTGTGGTTGAAAAATATCATAAATGGCTCTTTGAGGACGAGAAGTCCATGTTGCCGCAGGTAAAAGAATTTCTGAAGCTGCGACAGAAGTTGGAAGACGAGGCGATGCCCCTCCCTGACAAGTTTGTTGTTGGAGAGATTGTCTCAAAGCTCCCCGTTGGATGGAGTAAGTTCTATGCAAACATGCATAGGAAGAAGCTTGAGATCAGCCTTGAAGATCTCTTGCAGAAAATCTATGTTGAGGACCAGATGCGGGCTCAATTGAAGGTGGACACACTGTCCAAGCAATTGGCTAACGCCAATCTGGTTCATACCAAGGAACCAAGGGGAAAGCAGGCGGCTTCCCACAGTAAGAAGAAGGACCCTAACAATCTGAACGTGAAGGGGACTTCCTTCAAGTGAAAGAAGGCAAAGTCTCAAATGCCTTTTTTCAAGTGTGGCAAGAAGGGCCACTTCAAAAGTGAATGTAAAGCAAAGACCAAGCAATCAAAGCAAGGAGAGCCTAGTAAGGTATCTATGATTACTGACGTTGTTGCTATGATTGTGCAGGTTGATGCAGTAAGGACTGACTCCGACTGGTAGGTAGACACTGGAGCCTCCTGTCATGTCTGCTCCAGTAAGGAGTGGTTCACCACCTACACACCTACTTCTGAAGTGGTTATGATGGTGAACCAGGCACAAGCTGAAGTGCTCGGGATCGGGACGGTGGTGTTGAAGCTGACTTCGGAGAAGTCTCTGACGCTTCAAGGCGTAAAGCACGTACCTGCTATCGCCAAGAACCTGATCTCAGGAGGCCTACTATGCAACGCAGGCCTCAAGATGGACATCAATGCTGGCCAGATGGTGATGTCTATTAAGGAAACATATTTCGGGAAAGCTTTTTATACCAAAGGGATGTTCAAAATTCAGCTTGTGAATCAGTCCAATGTAATTAATGTAATTAATGCAATCACTTCTTCTGCTTATACTCTTGAGTTGTGGCATAATAGGCTAGGACATGTTCATTGTAAACGAATAAACAGAATATCTAGTCTAGGACTTATCTCCAAATGTGGGGGTAAGGTAGAGAAATGTGAAGTTTGTGCTCAAACAAAGATCACAAGGAAACCCTTTCCTCGGGTTAATTGAAGTACAGATCTTCTGGAGTTGGTACACTCCGATATCTATGACTTCAAACAGTTCCCTATAAAGGCCAGGATGAAGTATTTCATAACCTTCATCGATGAGTTCTCAAAGTATGCGTTCGTCTACTTGCTGAAGGCTAAAGACGAAGCATTCGAGAAGTTCAAGGAGTTCAGAGCCGAAGCTGAGCGGCAGACTGGACAACAACTCAAAAGAATAAGAAGTGATCGAGGTAGGGAGTACAGGTCTCATGAATTCGCATCGTTCTGCAAAGAACATAGAATTATCAATGAGACTACGGCTTCGTACTCTCCTCAATCAAACAGAGTAGCAGAGAGGAAGAATAGAACGTTAACAGAAATGATTAACTCAATGCTGTTGACTGCGGGCCTTCCTAAGTGCTACTGGGGAGAAGCTGTATTGACGGCCACTTTTATTCTAAATAGAGTGCCTCATGTAACTTCAGACGTTACTCCTCATGAACTCTGGTTCAAGGTCAGACCTAACTTGAATGTCATTCGAGTGTGGGGGTGTCTGGCATATGTCAACCTTCCAGATCTGAAGATTCAGAAGCTTGGGACAAGGACTACTAAGACGATCTTCTTGGGGTATGCCGAGAAGAGTGATGCTCGGAGATTTCTTGATATTGAGTCAAATCATATCATTGAATCTCGTGACGCAGAATATTTTGAAGACAAATTTGCAAGGCACAAGAATATTGTTCTTGCGGATGTACCAGAGAACAATGAGGGTGCGTTGGAAACTGAAGTCTTCAATGAAGATGTGGTCCAAGAAGATGTTGTTGAAACAACGATTGAACCAGAACAAGCTGAGCCGTCAGCTAAGCGTATGAGGAGGCCGAAGGACTTCAGAAGTGACTTTGTCACCTATCATGTGGAAGCTGATCCGCTTACCTATGATGAGGCGATGAAGACCAGAGATGCGGTTTTC
This sequence comes from Iris pallida, assembly GCA_029216955.1. Lineage (NCBI taxonomy): Eukaryota > Viridiplantae > Streptophyta > Magnoliopsida > Asparagales > Iridaceae > Iris > Iris pallida. The sequence goes on along the minus strand of JANAVB010034417.1, from coordinate 70,360,711 downwards.
TGGAAGGAGGCGATTGATAATGAAATTGATTCTATCACCTCAAATAACACTTGGGTGTTGGTTGATCTTCCTGAAGGAGCGAAACCCATCGGATGCAAATGGATCTTCAAGAAGAAGATGAAAGCAGACGGAACTATTGACAAGTTCAAGAATAGGTTGGTAGCCAAGGGGTTTTCTCAGAAGCAGGGGATTGACTACTTTGACACATATGCTCCAGTAGCCCGGATGACCACCATCAGAGTGTTGATTGCTCTTGCAGCAATACATAAGATGGTGATACATCAGATGGATATGAAAATAGCTTTCCTAAATGGCGAGCTGACCGAAGAGATATACATGCAATAGCCAGAGGGATTTGTCGTCAAAGGTCTTGAAGACAAAGTCTGCAAGTTGGTAAAATCTTTGTACGGTCTTAAACAGGCTCCCAAGATGTGGCATGAGAGATTTGACAAAGTTATAAGGTCAAATGGCTACATGGTCAGCGGGACGGACAAGTGTGTTTATACGAAGTTTGCTGATGGAAGAGGTGTGATCGTTTGTCTGTACGTGGATGATATGCTTATCCTAGGTACGGATATGAGCTGTGTCACGGAGACAAAGAAATTCATCTCGAGCAAGTTCAGTATGAAGGACTTGGGGGAAGCTGATGTAATCTTAGGGATCAAGATCATCCGGACAGGCACTGGACTAGCGCTGTCACAGTCTCATTATATTGAGAAAATAATCACTCGTTATGGGTATCGGGATCTTCCAGGGATCGATACGCCATACAGGTGTGATCTGAAGCTGAAGCCTAATTTAGGAGAAAGTGTCAGGTAGCTGGAGTATGCAAGCGTAATCGGAAGTTTGATGTATGCTACTACTGCCACAAGACCTGACATAGCTTTCGCCGTGGAAATGCTGAGTCGTTTCACGAGCAACCCAGGTGTTGAACACTGGAAAGCTATGAAACGGGTTATGAGATATCTCAAGAAGACTCAGACATATGCACTGTACTACAGCAGAGATCCGCCGGTAGTGGAAGGCTTCAGTGATGCCAGCTGGTGCTCAATGGTGGAGAGCGAGAGGTCCACAGGTGGATTCATTTTCACAATGGGTGGAGCTGCTATATCGTGAAAGTCGAAGAAGTAGACTATGCTCTCGCGGTAATCCATGGAATCTGAGTTCTTTGTACTTGATACCGCAACCGAGGAAGCAGAATGGCTTTGGGAGCTCATGTATGATCTTCCAGTGGTTGGGGCGCAAATACCGGCGATACCGATATACTGCGACAACCAGACGACTACGGCGGTGGCATCAAATGACCTCTTCAACGGGAAGAAGAGGACTGTGCGGTTGAAGCACAGGGCAGTACACGATCTTATTAAGAGAGGTGTTATTACAGTAATTGATGTTCGGAGTCAGAAGAACCTGGCGGATCCGTTCACCAAGGGCCTCAAGCGCCAGCTGGTCGATGATACAGCTTATAAAATGGGTTTGAAGGCATTCTGATATTGTATTATTATATTCCTACCATAAAGTTTTATGCTAATAGTTCAAAGAGAAATCTACTAGGCATCTAGCTTTTGGTTCAAGGGAGGACCACTGATCGGAAGAATATCAGGAACGGTGGGTACATGTTCTATTGGGCATGGAGAGGTTACGGACCTATAACCACTGTTGTTTACTGTTGTTTTCTGTGGAAAACGGATCCTGTGGGAAGGTTAGCTCAAATGCCTTAATGAGTTCACAGGCAGAGTGAATGCCTAGTGTGCTTTACAGGAAGCACGGTAGAACAACACTACAAGGAGTGAAACTCCATGCTACTGTGGGGTGACTCCACCATGAGGTTCCCAGGCATAGGGTAATGCCTCGGCTTTGCTAGCCAAGTCGCAGCGGCGTAGTACTACAAATAGGCAGTTAGCCTAATGCTGTATGTTAAAATAAATAGGGGTGTAGTCAGCACTACAAAGAGGAGGAGTTCCTCATGTTACAGTAGCACGACACCACGATGAGGTACCCGATTAGGGATAAAGCTTCGGCCTTGCAAGCCATGTCGTTGCGGCATAACACCGCAAGGGAGCCTAAGGCTTCATGCTGAGTAGTTTGGCACTACAAAGAGGCGGTTGTCTCATGCTACAGTAGTATGACACTACGATGAGGTTCCCGGTATGGGGTAAGGCCTCGACTTTAAGCCATGTCATAGCGGCGTAGCACCGCAATGGAAGCGCAAAGCGCTTTATGCCATGTCTCTTTATAATGAACTCACCTATAGTGTATGGACAAAGAGATATCAGGCCGTCTCTTGAGGGTAAACTTGTAGACGCCCAAAATTATACACTGAAATCAGGCTGGCACAGGGCCTTTAATGTGTATCCAGAAGCACATGTAACTACATTATGTGAGTGGAAAGAATTTTAGCCATGATGCAGAATTCAAGGCTTAGTCCATTATTGTATTATAGTCTGTTGTTTGACCCATGCGGGAAGATTCAAGTCGTCAGCGACATCTCTCCTAATGCATGATAGACAGTTACTGTGGGGAACACTTATACCCATATATAGAGATATGTGGGAGATTGTTGGATTTTGGCCTTTGTATTAGAAATTTTAGTCCCACATCGGCTAGGCCAAAGGAGTTGTATCTCTATATATTAGCTATGCTAGTTTAGAGATGCACATGTGGTGTGGAGGTGCACATGGGTGTGCCATATGGGGTTATTTTTCTAATGGAAAAAAGGCTAAATAAACAATTGAAAGCATTCATGCTTTTTGCTCTTGGGAAATTTATTTCCATGGTAGCTAAGTCCCGTTGGGGCTTAGCGACTCGGACTCGGACTCGGACTCGGACACGGACACGGACTCGGGCTAATAGGCTCATGAGGCGTAATGTGGCATTTTGTTGGTGCACTTTGCACTTAGCACATCAGCATCGTCGCTAGGCGCATAGTGCGCTTTAGTTACGCTCGTTGCGCGAGCCACTTGTGCTGCCACGTTATGCGCCACAGGTTGTGCGCCAGGGTGCGCGCCGGTTGCGCCAGGTTGCACACAGGTTGTACATAGGTTGCGCCAGGGGTGCGCCAGGTTGCACACAGGTTGTGCATAGGTTGCGCCAGGTTGCGCCAGGTTGTGCGCAGGTTGCTACCTGCGCACAGGTTATGCCAGGTTGCGTACAAGTTACGCCAGGTTGCGCGCAGGCTACGCACAGGTTGCGCCAGGTTGCGCAAGTGGCACAATGTGCGCATTGTGCGTGTGGCGCAAGGTGTGCAAGGCGCAAGGCGTCTGGCACAGTATAGTGCAAGTGGCTCTGTGCGCAAGGTGCAAGGCGCGCTAGTTGCTAGAGTGGCACAACTTGCTTCTGATCGTGCCTGTGCATGATCTGAGCGGTTACTGAACGTTCGGAGTGGTTATTACCATGTCCCGAATGTTGTGCTAACCGGGCAGTTGCTACTCGGGTCTATATAAGGTCTCCTCTCTCTCACAGGCAGATACACAATACAGAATACATTCAGATAGTCACGAAAGTTTACCAGTGTTTCTTAACACAAGTAAACAGAGTCTGTGAGAGAGAAGAGAAGCTTTGCACCAGCGTTGCTTTTGCACGGGTGTCCGTGTACGATCCGAGGAGTCAGAAGAGCAGAAGTGTTCCAAAGTTCTCTGACGAACTTGCTGGTTCCTGGAAGCTATTCGTGTAGGGCGAATATAGCTTTGAGCAACGGTGATCATTCACCCCAGTAGGCTATCTTCCATCTTTCGCCTGTCATCTTCTTTGCTGCTGTGATTACGAAATCTTCTTAGATTCTCGTGTATCATATGCTGCTGTGGATTACGAAATCTTTTTAGATTATTGTAATATAATAACGAGATCTTCTTAGATCTTCGTCATACTTGTGCAACCTTCCTAGAAGTGTTGCGTTAGAACATTGTTCTTACAATTGTTTCATATTCACAGTTTTCCATCGAAAAAATTGTGCCCCGGCAATAACAGTTTGTGCCTAGTCAAATAACAAAATTCTACGCATTTTATTACCCAACTTGAGTGGCCAATTTATAAATAACAAAAAAAAGAGAACGATAGTTTTCAAGGAAATTTTTACAATTTTTACTTATTTTTAAATTGGGTTACAACAATTATCCTTAATTTATAAGGGATGCTACAAGATAATTATCTTGAAAATCCGAAAATAATGTAAAAGCTTTCTTGTCAATGACAATTTACAAACAAGAATTACAACTGACTTGTAGAGGTAACAATTAAATGTAGCAAGGACTAAGATGCTTTCAACGGGAACCAATCTACTGTCCCAACTTTCCATGTTCCAACTGTTGGCCCAATTGGTCATGGTCAACTCAATTTTGATAACTAACTAGACCTTGATTTGATATAACTCAAACTCGAATCACAACTGCTATGACGTTACTGCTACTACGTCAAGGAGAATGCTCGCAAGTTTGCATATGGTTCTTTATTATTTGTTATGTATTTTGATATTTTATTTGCGTTAGAGGTAGGTAAATCGAGTTGCACTTGGCAACTATATGGCACTCGAGTTCACTCAAATAAGCCTACCTAAAACCAGATCGAAACCAATAAAGTCCACAAATGAAATCTACCCAACATTCTGGAAATAAGGAGACAGAACTCGGCCAGAATTTGGTCCCTGACCGAACTCGAACCGAACTTGGTCTGCCTAAAATTAGAAACCCTAGTTCGACTAAGTCTTCTTGAAGACCAGGCTCCAAAGTTTAGACTTTTGAACGTTTAGGAACTGAACTCTACCCGAACTCAATTAAAAAAAAGCCTATAAATAGAATAAAATTGTATATCATTCTCACTCGCTCATTCTCACTTTTATCTATTCATTTGAGATATTATCAGAGCTTAAACCTTTCCAACCTCCAAGAAACAACTTCTCAAAGCTATCTAAGTGCCTAAGTGCGGCCTTCGATTAGAAGTTGTTCGAGTTGTAATTATTTGGAAAATTTCAAGGTTGTTTTTCATCAAAGTATTGAAGTCGACATGCTCTTCGGATCAAAGTTGTGGTTGTAAGAAGTCGGCAAGCTCTTCGTTGTGTTGTATGTTATTTAACAAATAGTGGATTAACACTAGGAAAGAGTACCCGAGACTAGATTATTCCTCTACGAGGGACACTAGTATACATCGTGGTATTAGCATTTGTAACTTCTTACTCATTACATTTCCATACTTGTTTGTTATTTTTTTAGTTGGTAACTAGCCTTAGTTTTATTGGATAATTGTGACATACTCTATTCACCCCCTTTAGAGTTGCCTTCAATTGGTATCAGAGTAGATTCTCTTTTAATATGTTTAATATCCTATGAGTTGAACCTATGACAACTGTGAAATCCATCTATACCAACAATGATGAAGGTCAATCCACAAATAAGCCACCCTTTGATGGTACCAACTACGCATATTGAAAAACACGTATGAGCTTCTATCTCAAGTCATTAGATTTTGATCTATGGTTTATTGTTATAGATGACTACAAAAAGTCGGTCAAAATTATTGTGGAAGGCAATCTTGTGAAAAAAAACCACATGATAGATACACGGACCAAGAAAAAAAACCAATCTTGATGCCAAAACCATAAATGCATTATTTTGTATTGTAGACATGACTAAATTTAATAGAGTATCTATATGTGCTACTGCTCATAATATTTAGAAACTTCTTGAGGTAACTCATAAAGGAACTTCACAAGTGAAGGAATCCAAAATAAGTAGACTGACATAAGAGTATGAGGCCTTTAAAATGAAACCAAATGAGACTATTACATAGATGTTCACACAATTTCTTGATATTGTTAATCCTCTTTCTTCTCTTGGCAAGGAATACAATAATCATGAGAAGATACACAAAGTGCTTAGGGGACTCACTAAGAACTGGAACCCCAAAGCGACGACAATCATAGAAGGAAACAAACTCATCGTCATGAGTCTTAAAACACGTATAGGCATGCTCATGACACATGAGTTGGATCTCAAAGTGCAAGAAGAATCAACGCCAAAGGAGAAAACCATTCCTTTCAAGGCACATCATAAAGGTCTCCGATGATGTAACTGAAGAAGAAGATTCAATTGATGAGGAAGTGGCCCTAATCACCATAAATTTTAGGCATTTTTAAAGTTTGAGACATCAATCCGGAAGAAGAAAGGCCTCAATAAAGAAGACCTTGTATGCTACAACTGCAAAAGATAGGTCACATCAAGAAGGATTGTCCAGCTACTAAAAAGAGGAATCATTATGAATATACAAGCGGAAGAGGATCTTCGTCTCACAAGAATGCTAATACAAATATATGGCATGAAAGCAAAGCTAGAGACTACGAAGAAGAAAATAATCCTCGTAATGCTGCCAATGTGTGTTCTTATGGCATTAGGATCTGAGGTACAATATAACCCTCTCTTCGAAGATGATGTTACTTGTGATGAATTATCTAATGCTTTTAATGATCTCTTCGAAGATTGCAAAACACTTAGATATAAGTATAAGCATGGTAGAAGGGAGATCTAAATGCATAAGCTAGAGAATGTTAGACTCACGTCTTTATTAAATAAGATAAGAGACACACTTTCTACTAGTGACACAGATGAAATTTCTTCTCTTAAATTAAGCTTGCATGATGCTCTCATATTGAAAACAATACATAAAAGTATGCAAAGCTTAATGAAGCTTATGATTTGGAAAAGAAGAAATACAATATAGCTACACAAATTATAGATGCTCTCACATCTAAGTATAATGATCTGTATACTAACTACAAAAAGTTAGAGATTAGGCTGGAAAGCAGATGATCCAACCTTCAACCCAGTTTAACACAAGATACATGACACATCACAAATTCACACACGCATATACAAAGAAAGAAAACAAAATAAAAGTTGTACACATTCATGATTTCTATTACAAATATCCATGCAAGAATCAAAACTACACTTCACATACTCATGTCTATACAATTACACCTAACACTTACACATTTTCTACTTATCACCATTGTGGCCAACAAGGACATATCTCAAGATCAGTAGATATGAATGTATATGTATGGGTTCCAAAAAAACTAGCATATCATGACCCTCAATGAAGTGGGTACCAAATATTATATCTTCAACTCGTGTTGTAGGTGGGCAAAACCTCTAATGCTAGAAGCAAATGGATCCTCGATAGTGGTTGCTCACAACATATGATCGCTGATGTTGCTCTATCTGCAACGCTATAGATGAAGAAATAAGGATATGTCTTCTTCGGCAATAATATGAAAGGATATATTACTGATAACAGTAACATTAGTATTCCTCTTTTTCCTGTAATAAAAGATGAATGTTTAGTAACAGAATTAAAATATAACTTGCTAAACATCATTCATCTAGCTGACAATGGTTGTGGCATTAATTTTATGAAAAAATAAATGCTCTATCTACGAGAGATCAACTGGTAAGATAGCTTTTAGGGAAGATTATATATATATATATATATATATATATATATATATATATATTTTTATATATATATATATATATATATATATATATATATATATATATATATATATATATATTATCGGAGGATACTAGCAATGCATGTAGGTGCCTTTGTGCTAACAAAGATGAGAGTTGGTTCCGGCACATGTGTCTAGGACACACAATGCATGTATACTAGCAATGCATGTAGGTGCCTTTGTGCTAACAAAGATGAGAGTTGGTTCCGGCACATGTGTCTAGGACACACAATCGTGGACACAATAGCTAGATTGTCCTAAAAAAACTGGTAAGAGGCTTGCCAAAAATCACCTCTAAAAAAGATATGGTTTGTGTTGATTGTGAAAAAGGAAAAAAAAAGAAAAGAAACAAGATCTTCATTTAAATCTAAAAATACTGTAAGTACCTCTAGACCTCTTCAATTATTATACATGGACTTATTTAGACCTCGCGGAGTTGCCAGTATTGGCGGTAAGCTATATGCTTTTGTAATTATTAATAATTTTTTAAAGATTTATTTGGGTTTATTTTCTTGCAAATAAAAATGAGACATTTTTGAATTTGTAACTTTTTGTAAAAAAGTTCAAAACAAAAAAAATGTTTTATAATTACTCGAATCTGAAATGTGTTGGCTCATGCAGCCATGATCAACCTGATTTCGATGATTAACTTAAAAATTCGACTTCGATATGAAACGACAGAAGACTACATAAGACGATTACAGAAGATCGCAGCCGATATCGTCAAGCAAATATTTTTCTACTTTATTTTGTATTTTCTATTTCTTCAGTCTAGATAATTTTTGAGTGTAGATCACTGGAAATTTAGAAGATTATTACCCTCAAAAACCCATTTTTGACCCAAACCAAACCAAACCAAACATGTAAAACCCTTGCTAAACCAAAACTGGCCAGAAAACCTCTTAGCCGAACTCGGGCCGAGTTCAGGTCGAACTCGGACCGAACTCGGTCCACCAGAATTACTCTGGTCAGCAGCAAATTTCTACTCCTTTGGATCTCTAATGTTCAAAATTATAAACGTTGCCCTAACCGAGTTCTGCCCGAACTCTGCTTCAAAAATTCCTATAAATAGAGAAGGATTTGTCATTTCTAATCACTCAATTCTTCTTCATATTCTCTATCTATTCTAAAGCCTTTCTATTTACCAAGAGCTTACAATCTTTCTATTTCCAAGACAACTCCTATTCTTCTAAGTGGCTGTGGTTTTCAATTCGGAGTATTCGAGTTGTACAAACTTGGAGTATAAAAGCTTTCTCATAAAGGTGTTGAAGTTTGATCGTGGACTTTGGATTAAAACACGACAGTGTTGCAGTTGGCGTGTTCTTCAGAGTAAAGAACATGGTGTAATCCCTATTTCAAATAGTGAATTTAACATCGAGCAACGTTCTCGAGACTGGACTAGTCCTCTCAGAGGAAAACCAGTATAAAATCTCGGTGTCTGTATATTGCTTTCTTGCCTCTATTTACTTACTACTTTACTTTACTGCATCTAAGTAATTGTTTATATCTGTCTTTACCTGCTCAATTTTTTATTATGAATATTTTTCATTGCACTCTATTCACCCCCCTCTAGAGGAGCCATTCATCCTACAATTGGTATCAGAATACGGTTTCTCTCTAGTTGGATTAAATCTCCTTGAGTTATGGCATCATTATATACTAGCAATGGTCAAGGCCAGTCTACAAATAGGCCACCCCTATTTGATGGCATAAACTACACACATTGGAAGATACGAATTATCTTTTACCTCAAGTCTCTTGATTTTGATTTACGGTCGATTGTCATTGATGGTTAGAAGAAACCATTACCTATTGTGGTAGATGGAAATCTAGTTGAAAAACTGCATGACAAATATACCGACAATGAAAAAAAATAAAAAGTCTTGATGCAAAAGCTATCAATACTTTATTTTGTACAATAGATAGAACTGAGTTTAATAGAGTATCAACATATGTCACATCTCACAAGGTTTGGAAACTTCTTGAGGTAACTCATGAAGGAACTTTACAAGTGAAGGATTCTAAAATCTTACGACTAACACAAGAGTATGAGGCCTTCAAAATGAAGCCTAATGAGACTATTACAAATACATTTACTCGATTTCTAGATATTTTAAACCCTTTATCTTCCCTTAGAAAAGAATATATCAATCATGAAAAGATTCAAAAGGTACTTCGCAGGCTAACCAAGAACTGTAATCCGAAGGTGACGACAATTATTGAAGGGAACGATCTCACTACAATGACTCTTGAAACTCTTATTGGAAAGCTTATGACACATTAGCTGGACCTTAAAGATTTCGAGGAGCCAGCACCAAAGGAGAAGATTATAGCATTCAAAGTACACCATAAGATAGCCTCCGATGACAAGAGTGAGATCAATAATTCAGACAACGAGCAAATGGCCCTCATGACAAGGAACTTCAGAAGATTCCTTAAGTATGAGAAAATATATAAGAAGAAGAAAGATTCTAGAGATGATGAAGAACCAATCTGCTACAGCTATAAGAAGACAGGTCATATCAAGAAAGACTGTCCTGTTGTAAGAAAGGAAAGTAGATACGATCAGTCAAGCAAAAGAAGGACTTCAACAAAGAATTATGCTAATACCAGCATCTGGTGTGAAAGTGGGATGAGTAATTCTGAAGAAGAAGAAAAATCTCATAACACAGCAAATTTATGCTTCATGGCTACGAATGCTAAGGTAATTTCGAATCCTCTTTATGAAGAATTTACTTTTAATGAATTGTCTAATGACTTCACTGATCTACTGGAAAATTAAAAGAAGCTGATAGATATATACAAAAGTGCCAAGAAAGAGCTAAAATTTGTACAATCTGAATTCTTTAATCAATCTCGAATTCTAGAAGATATTAGAGATAAAAACTCTTTTAGTAACACGGATGAGATTTCTTCTTTAAAGTTGAGATTACATGACACTCTTGAGAAGCTTGAGAAAGCAAATCAAAAAATGTAAAGCTCAATGATATTTATGAACTGGAGAAAAAGAAGTATTATATTGCTGCTCAGAGAATAGATGCACTCACAGACAAGTACAATGAAGCCTGTGATGTCTCTAAAAGTTAGAGATTAAATTGGGTAAATAGGTCGTCAAGCCTGTAACTCAAGTGAACACAAATCACAATGCTAAGCACAACACGACCAACACTACTATAACTGCTAGGAGTCATGCATTCATATACATTTCCACACAAGAAGTCACACACGTCTTCAAAAACTCACATACATGATCTTTGAACTTCACCTAGCACTAACACTTCAGCTATATGTCATTACTGTGGTGTAAGAGGACATGTATCACATCAATGCAAGATTAGGAAGCTTTTAGATATGCATGTATATGTTTGGATTCTAAAAGTTAACAAATTCGGACCCACAAGAAAGTGGGTACAAAAGGTTACATCTTCAACTTGTGTTGTAGGTGGACATTCCTCCTCCCACTAGAAGCAAATGGATCCTCGATAGTGGTTACTCCAGACATATGACGGGCGACAACACTTTGTTTGCAACTCTATCATTGAAGAAAGAAGGCTAGGTCTCCTTTGGAAACAATTTAAAAGGGCATATAATTAGAATTGGCGACATAGGTACTTCTCTCTCTCCTATTATTAAAAATGTATGCTTAGTAACAGAATTAAAACATAACCTGCTGAGTATTAGTCAATTGACAAATTATGATTATGGAATTAATTTTGTTAAGGATAAATATTTTGTTTATGATAAATCTTCTGGAATAATTTCCTTTGAGGGAATAAGAGAGGACAACATATATGTATTATATCTGTAAGAAAGTACTAACAGTATAAGAAAGTGTCTATACACATTTCATACATTAAACAGTATAATCTTCCAAAGTATTTTTGGGCAGAAGCTATTTATACAACACGCCATATATTAAACAGAGTTCTTATTAGACCAATTTTCAAAAAGACTCCGTATGAATTATGGTTCAATAGAACTCCTAACATCAGCTATTTCAAAGTGTTTGGTTGCAGATGTTTTATCTTAAACACTAAAGACAACTTAGGGAAATTTGTTAAAAAGGCTGTTGAAAGTATATTTCTAGGATATGCTGCAAAGAGCAAAGGATACAGAATATTCAACAAAAGATCACTTGTTGTTGAAGAATCAATAAATGTCACATTCGACGAGCTGAATAGTCAATGTGACAACGATAGTGATTGTCACGCCCCAGAACCAGAATACTAGAGAGCGGGAGAATGACTCAGCCAGCTACATATTACGGGTAGATAAATACCGTATAATACGATCAATGCTGTCTAACAAGACGAGGGGGTGCATACTACATAAAAGTCTCACTATGGTCCCTTCACATCTATTGTCTCAATCATTCAAACAAGAAACAGAAATAGAGAACATGTGAGATAAAGCAGTAAGGCGTCCCAAACGCTCAGTCAAAATGTTCTTGATATCTGGCTTTACAAAATACAGCCAGACGATGTAGCACGTATACACAATTGTTATCAGCTGCAGCCTGACTTAGTTACAATTATGTAAAAGTAGGTACAAGATAATCCGACTAACATGTCGGTGCCAAACGACAAAGTATAAAGTAGATAACAAAACGAGCAAGGAAGTAAGAAACCCACTCGAGTCCTCCTGCGATCATCCCTCTAGTATTGACCATCTTGGAGGTAGAAGTAAGCTGGATCCTCGGGGACCGGCTCTAAATCTGGCCATGCAAAACCATAGAGGTTAGACCTCTAATAGCAAGTACTACAAGGGAGCACGATATGAGGAATGAAGCCAGTAATAAGAGAATATGATAATAGATCTCTGCTATCTACTAGGATTCATATAACATCACGACACTTCGAACCAACCTCCCAACCAAACAAGGATAGAAATTGGCCTGTCATGTCCTAACATTCTGATCATCTCAGTTAGGTAACAGAGTAGGTACAGTACACAAACAAATCCACTTAAATGGCCATGCAACTACTACGGCTTACTACTGTGAGTTCTAAGTTATCCTGGAATTATGCAATAAAGGATTCCTCAGTTCTTACTATGTGCAAGCAAGGCTAGTCTATCCAGTCAATCAATTATGCCAATCATGAATTAGACGAGTCCCAATGGGACGTCCGTCGTCAATAGACAATAAATAATATAAGCAGATACCGCTTCCTGCCCGTGTGGCAGATTTGCAGTACCTGTGGGAACCAGCCGACCTGTCGGGCACTTAATAGTCCCAAGAGGGCTGCCATGTAAGAACTCGGGAATCCATTCTCTCCATGCAATCATTATTTTATTTAACTTAATAATCTCTATGTTGAGTGAAATCCTATGCCGTGGATCATGGTCATTCAGAATGAGTACTTTCGTACGGGGTACGATATGCACAACTCTACAAGATACCCGTACGGTTAGGTTGTAGGTCTTACATAGCGTAATGCAACAGTCAAAACTAACCGCGGAATAATCATGCCTTGACCATAAAGTACACATGCTGCTGTTGTAGAAAATAAATAAATAAATAAATCGAAGCCTGCATGTGCCTGTATGCCAATATTCGAGATTAGCCAATCGATTTCAATAGTTCATAATATGAACGTGTCTCATTTATTTAATTCAATAAGACGACTAGCCAGTCTCTTAGTTCCATCTAGGAACGCATGATCAATTATTATCAAATTAAGGTGATAATCCCTGTTTATTAATGTCAAGACAATAATTAACGCTAAAATCCTAATTCAATCAATCAATGGTAATATATGTCAATCAATGTCAATTTGAAATAAGAAGCAGCCAAAAAGGCATTATCGCCAGTATTCATGCGGCTGGAAAACTATTAATTCATGCGGCCGGAAATGAATGGGTTACATGCGGCTGGCAAGGGTGATTCCATGCGGCCGGAACAGAATAGTCTCATGCGGCCAAATTAGCAAAGCCCTATGCAGCTAGAAACCAAAGGGGTCTCATGCGGCTACGGGCAACACACGCCCATACGGCCAGGGAAAATTCTATGCGGCCGAATAGGTGCAAGCCTATATGTGGCTACGAAGTCACGCGGCGCCATGCGGCTGAGAATGATCAGCGCCATACGGCTGAAATGGGTGCAAGCCTATATGCGGCAGATAAGTCTCATGCGGTCAGATAACTCTATGCGGCTCGGGCTGATCTTTATGCGGTAAACGGCCGATAAAGCTTTATGCGGCTGACTAAGCCCATGCGGCTAACTAAGTCCATACGGCTGACTAAGCCCATGCGGCCAAGGAAGACTTGCCGCATGAAAACTCATGCGGTCAAGTACTGTCATGCGGCCAGAATCTGTTCCTTTTCTCTGAATTTTCTAAGGACAGAACCATGGAAACCTATTGCTTCCAAGCTCTCTAAATCCTTCATTCCAAGCCCAAATCTGAACTTCCATAGGTCAAAATGGGGTAGAACAAAATTCTCTTCAACATGGAACCATCAAAACTTGAAGACAAGAAAGTTTACTAGATCAAAACCTAAGAAATCCGAAAATATATTAAACTTGGATCTACAAAAAATGAACCATGGAAATTGAAAATGCTAAGTATTAAAGAGGCTTAAGATCAAGTAAGGAAGATGATGGAATAATAAAACTGGGATTCCATCATGAAGCAAGTTTGGCAGTTGCCTTGGCGGCTGGTAGGTGGGGGAGGAGTTATGAGGAAGAAGAAGATTAATGGTGAAGTAATGAAGAGAGAGAAAGGAGATCGGCTTTAAATGAAGGGGTGGTGGTAGGTGGGGGTTTGTTTCGGTTCATGATGAACCAACATACTTAATCCAATCCAAGCCGAACCCAAAGTATAGCTAAAGTAGAGTATAAAAGCAAAAAATAAAATACGGAAATAAAATTGTAGAAAATTAATTAACATGAAATTAAAGGGGTTTAATTACAGAACAATATAATGATAAATATTAAATAAATATATTAAAGCAGTACATGTGTTACAAATACGTATTCTGGTAACGGAAAGTGACATCCCTACCCTCCTTAGATAAATTCCGCCCTCGGAATTTCAAATCCAAGCAGAATAGGAATATCAAACCTAAACTAATCTAAGTACAAGAAACTTGAGCAAGCAATCATTCTTCAATGTTAACTAGCAGATAACATATTTATATCAACAATCTACGATATCAAGTAGTTCTATCCATAGGGTGACAAGCATGAGGGGTTAAGACAATCAAGGTACACGGGAAGAAATATACCTTGTGAGTCAAACATATGTGGATACCGTGATTGGATATCATCCTCACGTTCCCACGTTGACTCTCCTAATGAGTGATGACCCCAAGCAACCCGGACAAGGCTAATTATTCGGTTCTTGAGTATCTTCTCTCTTCGATCCAAGATGGATACCGGCTGATCCTCGTAAGACAAGTTGGTACCAACAACCAGCTCAGAATGATCAAGAATATGGCTTGGGTCTGATACATACCTTCGCAGCTGAGATACATGAAATACGTCATGCACCTCTCGTAACGAAGGTGGAAGGGACAAACGATAAGCAACATCGCCTACCCTATCAAGGATAACGAATGGTCCTACGTATCGCGGACTCAACTTCCCGCGAACGCCAAATCTAATGACCCTACGGGTAGATGAGATCCGTAGGAACACGTGGTCCCCAACAGAAAACTCTAGCAGCCTACGATGATGGTCCGCCCAATAATGATGCCGATCCTGCACAACTCGAAGTCGCTCTCTAATTCCTTTAACCAATTCAACTATTTGGATAATCATTTCTGGGCCTAGCATCTTCCTCTCCCCGATATCATCCCATACTAGTGGCGACCTACACTTTTTACCATATAGAGCTTCGAATGGCGCCATCTGGATACTGGCTTGATAACTGTTGTTATATGAAAACTCAACTAAGTGTAAGTGGCTCTCCCAAGACCCTCCAAAATCTAGGGTACAAGCTCGTAACATATTTTCCAAAGTCTGAATTATCCTTTCTGATTGCCCGTCCATCTGTGGATGGTAAGCCATGCTAAATCTTAACTTGGCGTCCAGACTATGATGCAAGATTTTCCAGAAATGTGATATGAAATGGGTATCTCTATCTGACGCAATACTGACAGGGACTCCATGCTGTCTGACTATCTGTTGAATATACAACTCTGCCAACTTTTCTGTAGATTGCCCTACTCTGAAAGAAAGAAAATGTGCTACCTTTGTAAGCCGGTCCACTATCACCCAAATAGCATCTTTACACTTGGCGATCTCGATAAACCGGTCACAAAGTCCATTGTGATGTGCTCCCACTTTCATTCCGGGATAGGAAGCGGTTGGAATAATCCAGCTGGCCTCTGCTGTCTGCCTTTACTTGCTAACATATCAAGCAACGGGAAACAAATCTCG
This sequence comes from Iris pallida, assembly GCA_029216955.1. Classification (NCBI taxonomy): domain Eukaryota; kingdom Viridiplantae; phylum Streptophyta; class Magnoliopsida; order Asparagales; family Iridaceae; genus Iris; species Iris pallida. The sequence continues at coordinate 70,344,827 of JANAVB010034417.1, read as the reverse complement.
CTATCTCCCTCTTCATTCCATTCCATCAGAAGTGTTGCTTGATATCTTGGTACATCTTGGTCCCTCCAAGATGTATAGAATACTGGGAACTGTGAGCTTCTGCCATAACCTCATGTCTGATATCTTCACTGGGAACACATAGACGTGACCCAAACCTAAGTGTACCATCTTCATGAATTTGTATCTCCTTTCTGAGTCCTGACTTACATTCTGCTCTAAGCTTCTGAATCCTTGGGTCCTGTGCCTGAGCTGTCTTGATCCTGTCTACCAAGTCAGATTGAACTTGTAGACTTGCCAGAATTCCTACATCACTAGGAAGTATAACTTCGATGCCCATCTCCTGAAGGTCTTCTAAATTGTGCTTCTGTGTCGTCAACATAAATGCACCGCCTCTTCTGCTGAGAGCATCTGCTACCACATTAGCCTTGCCTGGATGATACTAAAGCTCAACGTCGTAATCCTTGATCAGTTCTAACCATCTTCTCTGCCTCATGTTCAGCTCCTTTTGAGTAAAGATGTACTTCAGACTTTTATGGTCTGTGTACATGTCCACTCGATCACCATATAAGTAATGCCTCCATAGTTTCAAAGCAAATACTACTGCCGCCAACTCCAAATCATGAGTTGGGTAATTCTTCTCATGGTCCCAAAGCTGCCTAGATGCATATGCTATCACCTTCCCGTGCTGCATGAGGACACATCCAAGTCCTTTTCCTGACGCATCACAATATACTGTAAAACCTCCGGGTCCAACTGGCAATGTAAGAATAGGCGCTGATATCAACTTCTACTTCAGATTCTCAAATGATGCCTGACATTCTGTCGACCAAACGAATGGCACATTCTTTCGTGTCAAGCGGGTCATGGGTGCTGAAAGTCTTGCAAAGTCTGACACGAACCTTCTGTAATACCCTGTCAATCCCAAAAAACTTCGCACATCAGCTACGGTCTTGGGTACTGGCCAACTCTCTACTGCTTCTACCTTCTTGGGATCCACTGCTACTCGAGCTCCTGATATGATATGATCCAAAAATAAAATATGATCCGTCCAGAACTCACACTTGCTGAGCTTGGCATACAATTGGTTCTCTCTCAAAACCTGTAACACTTTCCTGAGGTGGTCTTCATGCTCCTCTTCACCAGCAGAGTATACAAGAATATCGTCAAGAAACACGACGACAAACTGATCTAAGTATGGCATAAAGATGCGGTTCATCAAATCCATAAATATTGCTGGAGCATTGGTCAAAACAAATGGCATTACTAAGAATTCATAATGCCTATACTTTGACCTGAATGCTATCTTGGGAATATCCTCCTTCCGAACCCTCACTTGATGATAGCCTGACCGAAGATCTATCTTGGAGAAAACTCTAGCTCTGCTCAACTGATCAAATAAGTCGTCGATCCTTGGTAGTGGGTACTTGTTCTTTATTGTTGCCGCGTTAAGCTTCCTGTAGTCAATGCACAATCTAGATGATCCATCCTTCTTCCCCACAAGTACCACTGGTGCTGCCCATGGCGATATGCTAGCTTGGATAAACTTCTTCTTCTTCAATTCCTCTATGTGCTGATACACCTTGACCTGCTCCGAATCCGCCATTCTGTAAACCCGATCTGATATCGGTTTAGTTTCAGGTGCCAATTCTATACTGAACTCAATATCTCTAACCGGTGGTAGACCGGGAAGTTCTTCGAGAAATATGTCTAGAAATTCTTCAACTACCTTCGGAACTTGAACTTCTTCCATTGCTGTTACTACTCCCTGCTCTTGCTGAGTTGCCACTGATCTGACTAAGGTGAATCTCTTCATGCCTGAAATATCAAAAGATACACTCCCACTACGATAATCTATTGTCGCATAACTATCTTTCAACCAGTCCATGCCTAAGATAATGTCAAAATTTCCAACAGGAAATTCTATCAACTGGGCGGGTAAGGAATGCCCGCAAAGTACAATGTTACATGCTAGAATAACTCTACTAACTCCTACGAGCCCATTGCCAGTGAGTATATTCAACCTCCCTGGCAATGCCTCGAACTCCATTCCGAGCCGTGTCACAAATTGTGCAGATATAAATGAGTGTGATGCTCCCGAATCAAACAATGCTACTGCGGGATATAAGGCGACGAGAACGTTACCTTCCACAACATCTTCCGATGCTAATGCCTCTTCCAAGGACAGAGTGAATGCCTGCCCTCGACCTCCTTGCTGGTTTCCATGTTGTGGCCTAGCCTGGTGCTGCTGCTGGCCCCTTTCTTGATGATGCTGGGGTGGTCTATGCTGGTGTTGCTGCATTGGCGGTCCCTGCTGTCGAAACATCTGAGCCTGTGACATTAACGGGCGCTGTGCCAACGGTCTTACTGCTACCGCTGGTCCTCGATACTGTCCTGTCCCTGGTTTTGGCAGAGCAGGAAACTGCTGCACTGGTACTCCTGACCTCGAATTCATGAGACAGGTGGTAACCCGACGATCTGGATTTCCACATATCAAACACAGTCCGTTCAATGATCGACACACATCTCTAGTTGTCCTACCTTTCCACAATAAGTGCAGCCCGCTGGGGGTCGCTGATTCTTCTTCTCTTGCTGCTGCTGCTGCCTTGGTGGTGGTGCTGGCACTCGCATTGCCACATCGTGAATGCGAATGCCAAGGGATGGTACTATTGTTCGGGGCGCTGCTCCCCCTCCTCCTTCAATCTGACTGTGGGATCTTTTCTGACCTCCAGTCCTTGCTGTGATCCTCTGAATGGTGATCTCATGCCTTCGAGTTGCCGTCAATACCTCATCAAAAGTCTAGTAATTGTGCCCCTCTATCAATTGCAAGAGCTCAAAATAAAACCCTTGCTAAAATCTCATAGCCCTCTGGCCCTCCGTTGCTACCATCTCTGGGGCGAACCTACTCATTCTGCAGAACTCTGCTGCATAAGCATCTACCGTCTTGCCGGCCTGCTTGAGGTTGATAAACTTCTGTTGTAGCTCAAACTGCGCCACAACTCCATAGTACTTCGTCTTGAATCTTGCGGTAAAATCGTCCCAAGCAACCGGACGTCTGATACCTACTTCCTCTGATTCCTACCAATCTCATGCGAGATCCTGAAGTAACAACTTCACCTGATCCACACGTTCTTCTGTCGGCACCTTAGGTGCTGTCAAAATAGCCTCAATATCCTTAAGCCATGCATCTGTTGAAATAGCATCTTCCGTGCCCTCGAAACGGCGGGGGTTATACTTGCAAAACCTGGTTGATGCTCCTGAATCTGGCCTCGCCCCTCTTTCCAATGCCGTCTGTAATCCTTGATTGAGTAGTACATTCTGCTCTTGTAACTGAGCGTGCATGCGCTGCTGGGCTAACATCTGGTGTTGCTGAGTAGCCATCATCCCTCTCATAATCTCCAGAAGGGCTGGTGTGTCCACTTCCACTGGGGTAGGTAGAACTGTTGGTGGTGGTGGAACCTCCGGATACTGTGATCCAGCTGCTGTTTCTACTATCACTTCTTCCTGGATAGTCTCTTGAGGTAGTACTGGCCCTGATTGCTGACCAACCTGGTCATGTCGTCCATGCCGTCCATGTTGTTGCTATCCAGCTCTGACAGGTGCGGACGAAGTGCCCCTAAGAAAAGGGACAAGAAAACAATCAAACGACCGGACACGAAGGATCAATGAAGTCAAGGGATACTGGAATGTCAGGCTGGAGTTGAGAATCAACGGATCATGAGATCAAGGAGGAACATGTGTGATTGAGACACCCTATAAATTGAAACACCCCACAAGTCTGAAATCAGACCTGCATGGGCCACCACTAAAACCTTGTCACGCCCCAGAACCAGAATACTAGAGAGCGGGGGAATGACTCAGCCAGCTACATATTACGGGTAGATGAATACCGTATAATATGATCAATGCTGTCTAACAAGACGAGGGGGTGCATACTACATAAAAGTCTCGTTATGGTCCCTTCACATCTATTGTCTCAATCATTCAAACAAGAAACAAAAATAGAGAACATGTAAGATAAAGCAGTAAGGCGTCCCCAACGCTCAGTCAAAATGTTCTTGATATCTGGCTTTATAAAACACAGCCAGACGATGTAGCACGTATACACAATTGTTATCAGCTGCAGCTTGACTTAGTTACAATTATGTAAAAGTATGTACAAGATAATCCGACTAACATGTCGGTGCCAAACGGCAAAGTATAAAGTAGATAACAAAACGAGCGGGGAAGTAAGAAACCCACTCGAGTCCTCCTACGATCATCCCTCTAGTATTGACCATCTTGGAGGTAGAAGTAAGCTGGATCCTCGGGGACCGGCTCTAAATCTGGCCATGCAAAACCAGAGAGGTTAGACCTCTAATAGCAAGTACCGCAAGGGAGCACGATATGAGGAATGAAGCCAGTAATAAGAGAATATGATAATAGATCTCTGCTATCTACTAGGATTTACATAACATCACGACACTTCGAACCAACCTCCCAACCAAACAAGGACAGAAATTGGCCCGTCATGTCCTGACATTCTGATCATCTCAGTTAGGTAACAGAGTAGGTACAGTACACAAACAAATTCACTTAAATGGCCATGCAACTACTACGGCTTGCTACTGTGAGTTCCAAGTTATCCTAGAATTATGCAATAAAGGATTCCTCAGTTCTTACTATGTGCAAGCAAGACTAGTCTATCCAGTCAATCAATTGCGCCAATCATGAATTAGACGAGTCCCAGCGGGACGCCCGTCGTCAATATACAATAAATAATATAAGCAGATACCGCTCCCTGCCCGTGTGGCAGATTTGTAGTACCTGTGGGAACCAGCCGACCTGTCGGGCACTTAATAGTCCCAAGAGGGCTGCCATGTAAGAACTCGGGAATCCATTCTCTCCATGCAATCATTATTTTATTTAACTTAATAATCTCTATGTTGAGTGAAATTTCATGTCGTGGATCATGGTCATTCAGAATGAGTACTTTCGTACGGGGTACGATATGCACAACTCTACAACGATACCCATGCGGTTAGGTTGTAGGTCTTACATAGCGTAATACAACAGTCAAAACTAACCACGAAATAATCATGCCTTGACCATGAAGTACACATGCTGCTGTTATAGAAAATAAATAAATAAATAAATAAGTAAATAAATAAATCGAAGCCTGCATGTGCCTGTATGCCAATATTCGAGATTAGCCAATCGATTTTAATAGTTCATAATATGAACGTGTCTCATTCATTCAATTCAATAAGACGACTAGCCAGTCTCTTAGTTCCATCTAGGAACGCATGATCAATTATTATCAAATTAAGGTGATAATCCATGTTTATTAATGTCAAGACAATAATTAACGCCAAAATGCCAAGTCAATCAATCAAGGGTAATATATGCCAATCAATGTCAATCAATGTCAATTTGAAACAAGAAGCAGCCAAAAAGGCATTATGGCCAGCATTCATGCGGCTGGGAAACTATTAATTCATGCGGCCGGGAATAAATGGGTTACATGCGGCTGGCAAGGATGATTCCATGCGACCGGAACAGAATAGTCTCATGCGGCCAAATTAGCAAAGCCCTATGCAGCTAGAAACCAAAGGGGTCTCATGCGGCTACGGACAACACACGCCCATGCAGCCAGGGGAAATTCTATGCGGTCGAATAGGTGCAAGCCTATATGCGGTTACGAAGTCACGCGGCGCCATGCGGCTGAGAATGATCATCGCCATGCGGCTGAAATGGGTGCAAGCCTATATGCGGCAGATAAGTCTCATGCGGTCAGATAACTCTATGCGGCTCGGGCTGATCTTTATGCGGTAAGCGGCCGATCAAGCTTTATGCGGCTGACTAAGCCCATGCGGCTAACTAAGCCCATGCGGCTGACTAAGCCCATGCGGCCAAGGGAGACTTGCCGCATGAAAACTCATGCGGTGAAGCACTGTCATGCGGCCAGAATCTGTTCCTCTTCTCCGAATTTTCTAAGGACAGAACCATGGAAATCTATTGCTTCCAAGCTCTCTAAATCCTTCATTCCAAGCAAAAATCTGAACTTCTATAGGTCAAAATGGGGTAGAACGAAATTCTCTTCAACATGGAACCATCAAAACTTGAAGACAACAAAGTTTACTAGATCAAAACCTAAGAAATCCAAAAATACATTAAACTTAGATCTATAAGAAATGAACCATGGAAATTGAAAATGCTAAGTACTAAAGAGGCTTAAGATTAAGTAAGAAAGATGATGGAACAATAAAACTGGGATTCAATCATGAAGCAAGTTTGGCACTTGCCTTGGCGGCTGGTAGGTGGGGAAGGAGTTGTGAGGAAGAAGAAGATTAATGGCAAAGTAATGAAGAGAGGGAAAGGGGATGGGCTTTAAATGAAGGGGTGGTGGTAGGTGGGGGTTTGTTTCGGTTCATGATGAACCAACATACTTAATCCAATCCAAGCCGAACCCAAAGTATTGCTAAAGCAGAGTATAAAAGCAGGAAATAAAATACGGAAATAAAATTGCAGAAAATTAATTAACATAAAATTAAAGGGGTTTAATTACAGAACAATACAATGATAAATATTAAATAAATATATTAAAGCAGTACATGCATTAAAAATACGTATTCTGGGAACGGGAAGTGACAGTGATAATAAAGATGATAGAACTCCCTCAAACAAAATACCTGAAGATACACCTACCTCGTACCTGGAAAGTCTGCCAAAGGATTGCAGTTTACACTAAATCATCCAAAAGAACTAGTAATAGGTGATGTATCAAAAGGTGTAAGTACTCGTTCAAGCACTAAAAATATTGTTGCAAATATTGCATTCATTTCTAAAATATAACCTAAGAATGTTGTAGAAGCTTTTAATGATGAATTTTAGATTTCTGTAATGCAAGAGCAACTAAACCAATTTGAACGGAATCAAGTTTGGGAACTCGTTTCTAGACCTAGAATCACCTGGTCATTGGTACTAAATGGGTGTTCTGAAATAAGTTAGATGAGAATGGTTCAGTCACACGCAACAAAGTACGTCTAATAGCTCAAGACTATAATCAAGAAGAAGGCATCGACTACGATGAGACATATGCTCTGGTTTCTAGAATATAATCAATTCATATGCTTTGTGCTTTTGCACGTTTTCATGGTTTTAAACTTTTTCAAATGGATGTCAAAAGTGCTATTTAAAATGGTTTTATAAAAGAAGAAGTCTTTGTTAAACAAATTCTGGCTTTGAAGTTTTCAAAATTCCTAATCACATATTCAAGCTTCGTAAGGCTCTCTATGGACTCAAACAAGCACATCGTGCATGATATGAGCGCCTTAGTTCCTTCTTACTTGAACAGGGTCTTTCAAAAGGGAAGGTTGATTCTACTTTGTTTATAAAATCTTAGGATAAGTATATTTTTTTAGTACAAATATATGTAGATAATGTTATCTTTGGATCAACAAATGAGATGCTATGTAACGAGTTTGCTAAGTGTATGCAGTAAATTTGAAATGAGCGTGATGGAAGAAATGATACTCTTCCTTAGGCTACAAATCAAGCAAAGTTCACAAGGAATTTTCATCAATCAAGCCAAATATACAAAAGACCAGCTGAAGAAATTCGACATGGATAACGTCAAACCTATCAAAACTTCTATGGAAATGTCTACAAAGCTTGATACGGATGAAAGTAGTACACCAACTGAAGTACGTAGGTACAGAGGTATGATTGGTAGTTTACTCTATCTAACTACTAGTCGTCCAGACATTATGTTTTTAATATACTTATTGTTTGCCATGACAAAAGGTTGAACGAACTTTTGTATTCAAACATATAAAAGTTACAAAAAGCTCATGAATAGGAGATTTAAGTACACAAATTTTTGGGGTGTAGAAGCCTAAAAAGTACACTCAGCACCCTGCGCTACTCATAAGAAGCGCCAGCTTTCAGATCATCAAGTGACGCTAGTCATCAGATGGCGCCAGTCATCAGATGGCGTCAGACATCAAGTGGCGCTACCCGCCATGTGGCCATCTTCTTGGAGAAGCTAAACAGTTATCATCATGATTGACAACACGTCAGTCAAAAAAAAATCTGTTCGAATCCCGAACGCGTGGCGCTCGAGGAGATTTTGTCAGACGTGTCAGATCCACTATAAATGATGAACAATTATCTTGTGCGATCTGCAGTTGGCACAAGATGATAATTAGTATTATATTAATCAGTGAAACACTAAACAATAGTTAGCGCCTAGCGCCACTCAACATGTAGCACCTGGCGCCACCCAGTAATGGGTGCTATTTGATCAAATCATAAAGCAGTTAGATTATGTTGCACATGCTACTAATCTTGAAGAACGTGTATGTGACACTGTCCATAACCAAGCACATATCAATCACAGCATGCCATGCGTCCAAGCAGTTAAACTAACCGTTTGTACCAAGGGGTGAATGGCGTGCCACTTGCAGCGTGCGCCAATCAGGATAACTACTTAACAGTTATCCCTAGAACTCTATAAATAGAGTTTTAAATCACTTGCAAAGCATCACTAATGATCATAATCTCCTGAGCACTTACTACAACACTCTCCAAAGGCTTTTTTCTTCGACATTGCATCGTCTAAGGATAAAGTGATCATCTTCTGATCAGATTCATACAGTTGTATATTTCTAGAAATTAATTGTACTCTTATACTTTCTTTTTTTCTAGTTTGTAAAGGAACACTTTTGTTTTTATAAATAAAATAGCGACTCTGCTGGGGACGACTTTCTCCTTTGACGAGAAAGTGACAACTCAATGGGATGTTGCGTCGGTCGGCACGACGCAGAAGACATTGGACGTGAAAGTCGAACACACTGCCTATGAAGTAATGATTGACGCAGGGGGTGCCAAGCGCACCACTGTTGCTACCAAGAACAAGGTGTGCGCCATCTGGACTCCAAAGTCCTCCAATGCACCAATCACTGCTGCTGCGCCAGTCATGGAGAAAAGCTCTATAGCCACTTCTCCTTCCTCACCAATTCTGAAATTGGTAGAGAACAATCAAGCCAATGCTCAGGTGCCAATCAGGGGACAGCGCCGCCAGGCCACTCCTTCTTCCTTTCCAGTTCTAAACTCGGTGGAGCGTGCGCCAGCCAATGCTCAGGCGCCAATCAGGGGACAACACTGCAAGGCCACTCCTTCTTCCTCTCCAGTTCTAAACTCGGTAGAGAGTACGCCAGCTAATGCTCAGGCGCCAATCAGGGGACAACACCGTCAGGCCACTCTTTCTTCCTCTCCAGTTCTAAACTCGGTGGAGGGTGTGCCAGCTAATACTCAGGCGCTAATCAAGGGACAACGCCGCCATGCCACTCCTTCTTTCTCCCCAGTTCTAAACTTGGTGGAGAAATTACTGACTTTTGCCCTTGTACAGAACAAAGAAAAGCGCCATATGGCCTTTCCTTATTATTCCCCAGTCCTGGACTTGGTAAAAAATGCATCTGATTGTGCCCCTGTGCCAGTCAATGCAAGAATGCTTCTGAGTAGAGGGCTTACTCCTCTTGGCAAAGACAGTCAAATCAATGCCAAGAGACTAGATTCTGCTCGAAGTCCATCTTCTGCTGCTCAACTGTGTCACGCCAAACATACTAAAAAATGGTACGCAGAACAACAGGACATCCTGTCCACTCCTCATGGCCAGCGCCAGTCAAGCCAGAGCTAAGATCAAGTGGCACATATTTCAAGAACAAAGCAGGGTAAATTGAAGGTATCTTAAACAGATCAAGTGGCGCACAACCCTGACATGTGAACCTACCTTAACTAGCGTAGAACAATATCAAGCATGTATCAAGAACAACCTGTACCACCTGCCAAGCTGCGCACAAGGGGAGTTTCTCGAATCAATAATCCTCTCACCTATGCTAATGAAGTCAGTACCTCTCTGTACACACAAGGAACATGATACCTTAAGAACTGGAATCATGTTCCTAACATCATCAAGGAATATGTACCTCCGACTTTTCTTTATCCTATCACTGTAACAGATCTCTGTGAACTTCTTGTACAAAAGCGAAAGATCGTAGGACCGTCTCGTCCATCTGTAATTCTGCATCAAGAACATCACTGTAATCATCACCATGAAGTAGTGATCAAATGTTGCAGCCAGTCAGCTAAACGGTCTGTCTTCGACCATTTTAACTATACTCGGACTCCTGAAATTGTGATGGTAGACAAAGATGAACTATTGTATGCTTCAGTCAACATGACATCTCGAAGCATTATGGGTAGAAAACGTCCAAGACGTAATGCAACCCACAACCCTAGTCAACAATACCTTGATCGAATCCATGACTTCGACGAAGGAGTCTACCGATATACCAGATCAAGAAGCCGAGAGACAATCGGTCAAAGGAATCTTCCTTCCGACCGAGAGACAATCGGTCAAAGGAATCTTCCTTCCGACCAAGAGACAATCGGTCAAAGGAATCTTCCTTCCGACCAAAAGACAATCTGTTAAAGGAATCTTCCTTCCGACCAAGACTCAATCGGTCAAGGAAATCTTCCTGATTCCGATCAAGAGTTCCTCGATCAGGGGAATCTTCCCACTCTTCATTCTGGAGGTGGTTCCTTGTATGACTTCGATGCCGATAGTGAAGGCTCTGAACGGACCATCTTTTCTACCAGCTCTTCCTTGGTGGCCAGAGAAGTAACTTCCTACGTCACTAACGAAGGATAAAATGCATCCAACTCCGACAGTCAGGAGCAAATGATTTTCGTTTTAGAGGCCAACTTGAAGAACATGGTCGAAATGATGGCAAGTATGCATGCTGTAATCGTGGCACAACACATTGTTTTGTCGGTTGCGATCCGATTCCAACCCAAGAACACATAGCAGCATCTGCCCCTGCTAATACTGGTCTGGGGGTACAGTCTCCTCACAATGCTACCATGCTGGCTCTAAGTTATTCTGGTACTGTGGGTGGTGTTTATCATGTAGTCCCACCTCCTAACACATCGAATCAGTCTACTACTCCCCAAGCATCAGGGGACACTATTGCGGCAGTGAAGCTTTTGTGCAATCAGTTCGAAGGTTTCAAATAGAAAGGCAGTCTGCAGAAGCTTGGGAATAAACAACCCTACCCTAGAGTGGAAGGAAGTTCAGTTTCCACCTAAATATAAGCCACCAACCATCATGTTATTTGACGGTAGTTAATCTCCAAGTCAGTACCTTAATAATTTTGAGGTAATGACTGATCAACTCCAGACAAATGATGCTCTACCCACTAGAGTATTCGTTGGGTGCTTAGCGGGTGCAGCCTATGACTGATGGTTGTATTTTGCAGGATTTAAGCAGAAGTTCCTGAAATGATTCTATAAGGGAACAAACGTGTGACTATGTCGGCCCTTATCAAAATCAAGCAACGGCCTAAAGAAACTGCTGAACGTTTTATTGAGCGCTTCCGTCGAGAGGCACTCAAACTGCCTTTGGGTGCTCCAGATGCACTGACTATAGATACTTGCAAATCAAACTTGTTATCAATAGTCAGCATGTGGACTAGACCCATGCAATTTTAAGACTGGGCCTCATTCATAGTAAGTGCCAGGGCAGCCGAAGACAGTGCTGAAAAGTTCAAACAACTAGGCATCTAGATGCCTAATCTTGACAAAGATGAACATCCCAACAACGGTGGTCGTCAGAACAACCGTAAGAACAAGGAAGCTTTAGCCATCAATGTGAAAGACAAAGAAGCTTTAGTTGTTAATGTGAGTCAGTCAACACCTACTACGACGGTACCTCCATAAAGAGCACAGCATCCTAAGGAGGACCATTCTTTTGACAAGGACGACATCATGAGCATATTTGATTGTCTAATCAAAAGCAATAAGCTTCAACTGTCCGAAGCAAAATGGCCAAATGAAGTAGGTAAAACTAACAGTCCTAAATACTGTGTATATCATAGGTTCATAGGACACCCGACTGGGGCGTGTTCCGTGCTCAAAAGAAAGATCCAGGAGCTAATTAATGTCGACGTGATCACTCTCCAGCAGGATAAGAAGATTGTGACTTCCAATGTCGTCTCTATGCAATTTGGCGACTTTTCTGCTCAACTTGTGCAGGATGGAGTCGTCCCTATCCCGAAAGCTACTCTAAATATCGTCAACCTTCCACCAGCACGAAGTGACAGTCTTATCCCTCTGTCATCCACAAAGGGGAAATCATGTGGATCCATCATGATTTGGTTGCTGATTTTAAGACATTTGATTCATCTATAAAATCCAAAAAGACAACCAAATACAAGTCATGTCATATGACTGCACTGGGTGGTCATCTTCCACCTCTAGATGCTACCTTCATCCTAACAGTAGTTTCACTTCCTTCTGTCGAAACAATGACATCGAAACCAGAAGCCAACTACTAGCCAACACTCCATCTATATAGTCAACCACCACACAAACTGATGGCAAAGATGGGATATGACCTACAGAAAGCCCTCGATTTGAATGATGGAAAGGGATCTCTTATACCTCTTTCTCTACGCCTTCAGCACAACTAGTCTAATGTTGGCCTGGGACTTTAGACAAATCTTTCATCTTGCCAAAGGAAGCCTTCCAAAGGCAAGACACAAACAAAGAACTGCAATATGGTTTCCTTCGCACTAGCTCCAAAAGAGGAAGCCCTGACCAGTACCAGATCTGGGAGGCTATATCTTATAGACTATCCAGAAGGACAAAAGAATGCCGTCATTCCTCCTCTAGTCTCTAATGCCACACCAGTATCTTCTTCTCCTGATGTCAATGTTCCATCAGCTTCATCGCCTCCAGTGGAACCAATTCCTCCTAAACTAATAGCGGCTGACAAAGGAAAACAGCCAGTTCGTTTCGATAAAATATTAAAGAAAACTCCACCTTTTGGATGTGAGAAGCTGTACAACTTTGACATATATATTGGCTCAGCTAGCCAATACTCCGGCGAGGTTATCAATCTTCGAGCTCCTTCGTCTCTCGAAGGAAATACTGAGCGAAGCTCTGATGCAAGCTGACACTTGTTTAGCAGTCCTCAAGAAACTAGAGGAGGAACCTGTGATTTATTTTCACTATCATAGTATGATGGAGCTGATCCCCAACATCACCTTCACGTAAGATGATATGCTTCTGGAGGATAATCGACATGACTGACCTCTCTATTTCATGGGGTATGTCGATACAATGAAGATAGATCGCATCCTGATTGATTCCGAATCTGCACTCAGTATCATGCCGAAGACTCTACTGGATGCGCTAAAGATCTCAGTTCATAATCTCTCTACAACGATTACTACTATTCTGGGATTCAATTCCGGGAGAATGAATCACTGGGGGAGATTTGCTTGAAAGTTTAAATCGGCAATCTCCGTACGAAAGTCACTTTTTATGTGATTGACAATCATAGCTCCTACAATGCTTTGTTAGGAAGACCATGGTTGCATGGACATAACATTGTGCCATCAACTCTCCACCAATACTTCAAATATATGGATGCCAATGGAGAAGTTCGAAAGGAAGTGGCTGATCTTAATCCCTTCCGAGGCGTCGAAGCATATTTTACTGACTCCAGGATGTACAAAGAGGAGTTCATGAAAGTTGTACTGGCCATGGACATTGAGGAAGATCAGAAGCACAATACAGATGATATCCTTGTGATTCCGATCAAAGGACGTACTTTTTGTCCTTCATCTTCTCAAATTCTGACCATACATCTCTCCTCTCATGCTAAGCATTCTCTTGCTGAAAAGACGGAGCATAGGGAGCTCACCTCTTTTGAGCCTCTTGTTATCGACCTTCGTCGTAATAAGACTTCTCCTTCTCTTTCTCCTTCTCATTCTCTACCTCTGGTCATCAATCTTAGCAAGCCATCGGCTAAGGTCAAGAGCCCTGTTATAAATGATAATGTAATTATCAATAAAGTAGCATCTTCTTCGTAGTATACTGATGTCAACTATTATGCTCGGTGTTATCTAGAAATTCTGGATAACTTTGAACCTCTTACATTAGGAGCAGTTCAACCTCTCTAAGTCGAAGTATCACTTGAACCAGCACATGATTCATTCTTTCTAGTTCCTTCCCGGAAAAAAGATGAACATCTTATCCTCTTCAGCAAAGGATTGAGTCAAAAGGCTACGTCTGATAGTGAGGTTGAAAATGATGATAATGGATGATTTTAGCTACGTCGTTACAGTCAACAATCAAAGAACATCATTCAAAAAATGGGCTACAACTTCAAAACTGGTCTCAACGGTGGTAGGGGTGTAGAAGCATGAAAAAGAAGAGAAATATGATCCATGCGGCCAAGGGGCCACATGCGGCTCAAGAGCTCCATGCGGCTCAAACACAGAGTAGACTCCATGCGGCCAGCAGAGGAAAGCCACGTGTCCTTTTTAGAACGGCTGCAACCAGCGTCATTCAAACGCAATTAATGCCCTGACGGCTGACAATTAATGCTCTGACGGCAGACAGCTGACAGCTGACAGCTCCGACGAAAAGTAGTCATGATGACTGACACAAGAGCAACATCTTCCTAGGGAACTGAAGAAAATCTTCACAACTTCGAGGCTAGTTTATGCTGCCAGTCTAGACGAGTTCATGCGGCCTGTGCAGAGAAACCTATGCGGTTCGAACATGAAGGTCCCCCATGCGGCTTGGTCGTGAAAGAAACCCATACGGCTCGGCCATGAAAACTCTCATACAGCTCGGCCATGAAGACCCCCATGCGGCTCGGTCATGAACATATTCATGCGGCTCGGTCATGATGACCTTCATGCGGTTCGAGTATAGAGACTATTCATGCAGCTCGGTCATGAAACCTTTCATACGGCTCGGTCATGACGACCTTCATGCGACCCAAATATGAACGCTCCTCATGCGGCTCAACAATGATGATAGAACACGTGTCCTAATGATAATCAAATTTTGGGTCAGATCCCAATAATTTGGGACACGTGGCAAGAGAATGAATTAAATTGATTCATTCAGATTTGCAGATATCAGCAAATCATTATGATGGGAATTTATTGCAATCAATATTAATGACTGACATGATTTGGCATAATCCTCATTAATGGCCTAGATCCTTCACGCTCAAGATTAATGGTCCAGATTGATTATTTACCAGGCCGCCGCCACTTTGAGAATGGGCAGTCATTGTAAACCCCAATGATGCTCCCACTATTATAAATAGCAGGGTGCCATTCCCTTGCAAAAGATACTTACAGAGAGAGATACGCACATACAGAGAGACACTCCCCCAATAATCAGAGAGAAAAATCCACAGAGATCAATCCAGAGAGGGAGAAGCCAGAAGAGCAATACGAGGAGAGCAAGAAGAGCATTTCTTCATCAACGCCAACCATCTCGTCACAGGAGCCAAGGCTGCATACCGATCGTCCAAGGAGTAAGACAGGGCTACCGTCGCCTTCCCGAGCCTCTATCGTCACCCCCCATAATAAAAAATAAACAATTGTACTTAGATTGCTGTACCTAGGTTTTCGTCCCTAGGCTTTCTTTGTACAAGCGAGTTTGTAACGTGAAGTAAAAGTCCAGTCCTCCCATAAAACTGTTCTGCTCTTTTATATTTCATGGCAAACACGATGGCGACTCTGCTGGGGACAAACTTCTCTACGGTCGAAGAGTTGGTGACGCAATCGGATGAAGCCAAGCTTGGCTCTACGCAACAGAAGATGGTCGCCCGGTTCGACCAACAGGCGTTCGAAGAAATGCTCTCCGACAAGAGCGCTGGCCCGGTCCAGAAGCGAGCCCGCACAAAGAAGGCCCGCAAGGAGTGGAGACCCCGATCCTTCGTTCCTACTGAAGCTCTTGCAGAAATACCCTCTGTTGCTCGAGACAGCGGAGAAGACTCTCCCGCGGCCCCACTTCAGATCATAGACGACTCTGCTGTCCCCAAGTCCGGCAGAAGAAAACATTATGATGCTGGACTTACAGGGGCAAAGAGGAACTCTATGCGATCCGAGCCACATAAAGGTTTTAGCCGCATGGAGAAGACCTATGTGGTTACATCCGCCAGCCTAAGGAAGAAAACTCACGCGGCCACATCTGTCAGCCGCATAGCTTATGCGGCTACAGTTGCCAACCGCATGGATAAAACTTATGCGGCTACTGAAGTCAATCGCTTGCAGAAAACCCATGCGGCCACAGTTGCCAACCGCATGCGGCCAGCCTGTACGGTCGTGACTCATAGTCGTACAAGAACAGCTCATCCGTCAACTAAAGACAGCCGTATGCAGACAGCCTGCACGATTTCCAATCCTAGCTGTATAGTGTCTGTTCCACGCTTCTCTCGATCAATCTTCGACCGTCTCTCATGCGGTCCTGACCCTGATGGTTCTCTGGATGATAAGCCAGACTCTGTGGTATACAACTTGGACTCTTCCTATTACGCACCCATAAGTGCTAAAAGGACGAAGTCTAGGGCAGCGCGAGCCTACCAAGCCCAGTCAGCTGCCCCAACCTCTAACTATCGGAGCGTCCCGCTGATTGTCATGCGGGCCTCTAATGGAAAGTTGTATAAAGCTGCTCGTACCATGCCCCCTACGACCAATGGGCAGGATAGTCATCAAGCATCTCCCAGTAACGAGCGAAGGCAAGTATACAAGCTACCTTCGAATCAGGGAGCAGGCGGGAGGCCTACACACTCGCGTGCTCGGAATTCCCGAGCCAGCAAAGCAAGTGACTTGCGTGAGACCATCCTCCACAAACGCAAGGAAAGAGAAGATGCATCGGGATGCAAAGAATCCTCCCACGGACGGCATTGCACCCAAGTTATCGTCACCTGCTGCTGCAAAAGCACGCCGATACAAGAAGACCGGCAGTCTATCTTTCAAAGACTGCAGCAACCATCTTCAGAAGACGAGGCACTGCCCGTCGTCTCCTACAACTCTGCTCGGAAAATCCCCGCTGATGGAAGAAGGAAGAAGACGAATGTTTCCAGCCCGAAGATCTCAACCACTGCGACTAAAAGACTGTCGTCTAAACGAGTGCCCACCACCGGAGATTTCCAAGGTACTCGCTTTAAGACGAAATCTGCTACAGTGGGAGACTCGTCGTCCATAACGCAGGGGGTTGCTGGAGCCAGGGGTAGCACCCCTCCGAGCCTCCACAACAATCCGATGTTCCAAGAAGACGAGCCAGGGGAGACAACTCTCCCATCGGATACAGCAAACCTCGACGTCCCCGACGACATCCACAACTCCCAAGACGAGGCAAACTCGGAGGCTGGGGGTACTGTTCCTTTCGAGTCTGAATCAGAAGGGAACATACCCACATACCCCGATGACTTCTCACTACAGGGGTACGATTCGGAGGGCGCTTCCTCCACCGCTCCGTCTATCTCCCCTCATGAGAAGACGGTATTCATGACAGACAGCAACCAAGGTGGTTCCAGTGATCGCCAGCGTATCGACAGTCTCGAAGCCATATTACTTGCTTTGGTCAAGTCTGTAGACGAGATTAAAGCGGCCCTTCCAACTCTGCAAGGAGGGACGCCTGGCCAAACAACCTCGGGTCCCGCGGTCAATGCGAACTCGAATTCTGTGGCGCCAAACCTGGGCAACAATCCCCCGAAAAGAACGGCCCCCACCACCGTGGATAAAGCACGCGAAGTGAGAAGAGAGGTCCAGGAGCTCCGAGCCATGTTCCACGCTCGAGAAAACTCTCAAGACCTCAGAATACGGCAACCATACCCTGCTGCATGGAGGGACGTTCCATTCCCACCAAGATATAAGCCGTTCAATATCAATCCTTATGATGGCAAGACCTCGGCAAGTCGGTACATCACTTACTTTGAGGTCACCATCGACCATCTGCCCCATGACGATGCCATTCTCATACGACTATTCATCGGGGCATTGGAAGGAGCCGCCTTCGACTGGTATCGCAACCTGCCGGACAATTGCATACACTCCTTTGCCGGTTTCAAGCGCATGTTCTTGGAGAGATTCTACGAAGTAGGGCAGGACGTCACCATGTCCACCCTCATGGATGTCGTCCAAGGGAAGAAAGAGCTGACAAAAAACTACATCGAGCGGTTCCGCCAGACCGCCATGAAGCTACCCTCTGGAAATCCAGATTCCTCCTTGATTGAGATTTGCCAAAAGAGACTCCTCCCAACAATCAGTCTCTGGATGGGCAAAAGTCAATTCAAAGATTGGAAGACGTTCATCATCAGTGCCACAAGCACCGAAGAACGACTGAAGAAGGCTCGCCAACTGGGATTGCACATCTCAGACGGAGAGAACAAGGGTAAGCGTCCTAATACCAATAATGACAATGGGGGTAGTCCCTCTAACAATCGGGACGGCAGGGGCAAGCAGGCTATGGTGGCCGACACGGCACAGAAACCTGAGCCAAAGCCAGCAGACAAGCAATGGCCGCAAATCACTTACTCCTTCGAAGACGGTCACGTCAAGCAAATCTTGGACATGCTCATACAAGGGAACAGAATTCAGCTTCCTCCACCAAGACGGGAACCGTGGCCGGCAGAGATGGAGATTCCAAAGTACTGCCATTATCATCACTATGTCCATCATGCTATACACGATTGCTACCAGCTGAAATGGTACATCCAAAACCTCATTGATTCGAACGCTCTGGCCATCGATTTCGAAGAGGTAACCATGGCAGCCAATATGGTGTCCGTACAATTCGACAACTTCCCTCCGACGAAAACTCAAGACGGGGTGGTCTCCATCCCTCTGGCGATAATGGAGATTACCAATCTTCCACCTCCCCGAGATCAGGCTGCTGGTCTAGTACCCCTCACCACATCACGAGGGGAGGGCATGTGGATCCATCCAGACTTGGTATCGGAAGTGACTCAGCCCACACCATCTTCCACCTACAAGAAGAAAAGTGGAAAAGTCAGGACCTGCCACACAATCTCGACAGACATCGAGGAAGCTACAGCCGTCGTCACGCGGTCCGGAGCGCAATCCCAACCTGTGGTTGACAATCCAGCTGATAATCATCAACCCACCACAACTGATGCTCCGGTACCGGCTCAGCCTTCGACGACCGACAAGCCTAGGCCGAGGAAGACTCGCTTCGACAAGTCCCTCCGAAAAGAGACAGCCCAAGGGCTAGAAAGGCCCTACAACTTTGACATCTTAGCGCAATTGGCTAACACACCGGCCAAGTTGTCACTGTACGAACTCCTAAGGCTCTCCAAGGACGTTCGTATTGCATTGAGCGAAGCACTCCAAAATGCCGATGCCTATCTGGCTCAATCCAACCTCACCGGGGAGGACTCACCTATGGATCCCCAGGACAGTGCCTGCACTGGCGCGATGCCAAACATCGTCTTCACTCTGCAAGATATGCTCATCAAAACTAATCTGCACGATCGCCCACTATACTATACTGGATACATCGGCAACGTAAAGGTGGATCGGACGCACATTGATCTTGGCTCTTCCATAAGCATCATTCCGAAGGGTCTGCTACATCATCTCCGTATCCCAATGCATCGCCTGACACCTACAAGCACCGCCATCAGCGGTTTTAATTCGGGCAGGAGCTACCCTATTGGGAAGATTCGTCTGAAGTATCAAATTGGCGACCTCCAATCCGAAGTCACCTGCTACGTCATAGATACAGACACTTCTTACAACATCCTCTTGGGGCGTCCGTGGATACACGATTATATGATCGTGCCTTTTACGCTGCACCAGTGCTTCAAATATGTCGACAAACACGACTTCGTGAGGACAGAATTTGCTGATATCGATCCCTTCAAAGGGGTCGAATCTTACTACTCAGACTCCTACCTATACGAAAAGTCGAAGAAGCATCTTGGTGAAGGAGATGTACAAGCTAGTACCGAGACAGCCACAGGATCAGAAGAGCCTCTGATGATCCACCTCCAAGCTCGTAAACCGTACAGGTCTTTACTCCTTACCGCCACTCTGCGTAAGGACGCGATCAGCCTCTCGGCACAAGAAGAGCAGATAATAATCCGGCTGCCAAGGTCTGGCCAAGTGCCAAGATCCACAACGGGACTACTGACAATCAGACTGCCGAGAGTCGGTCAGTCCCAAACGGAGAAGCTCAATCCCTCCGACAAGCCACTGACGATACACCTTCCCAAGAAGGGTCGTCACCCCGATGCAAGGTCTGACACTTCTAGCGAACCAGCCAATCCTCGCCCCACATCGAGTACCAAACTGGGGTTGCTAGTCTACCAACAACTCCACGCTCAGCTCCATCAACTGAACCGCTGACGATCAAGCTCCCCAGGTCGTCTTCTCAGTCTTTATTCACACAGGGGATAGCCGAAGAGGAACCGGAGCTAGCAAAGTATGTGGCTGCCCACACTGATGTTCCCTTCGCAGATGATGTAATCCCCCTAGAAAAGATACCTTACTTCATCAATAAAGGGCTATCTTTGAACTACCTCAAGCTTAATAAGCTTTGTACGATGTACGCTATGGAACATGGTATAGGCACTCACCTACACACGCAGGTGACAAATGTCTACACCACAATCCAGCTTACTCCAGCAGAAGACGCTTACCGAATAATCGAGGGAGGGGACCATCCAATCATCTTCGACCGGAAGGACGATCCGCATCCCTTCACTATAGAAGAAGTCGACCTTGGATCGGATGCCGAGAGATTACCTCTGTATCTTTATAGCCCCCAATCTAAATATCTCATGCAGAAACAGGGGTATGATCTGTAAACGACACCGGGTTTGAACTACGGTACTGGACGACGATTACCTTTGAAACTCCCGGTCTCGGCTGGCAAACCACGAGACTACTATAGCAAGACTCGATGTGGGTTAGGGTATGTGACACCCACAACGACCCCTGAAAGTTCAGATGAAGAGTGCGACGGGTATTCACATTCGACCGAGTTATCAACTTCTGACTCGGATACCAGCATCGGAGACGTGTTCAGACAAGTCCTGTCAGTCAACATGGCGTTCACCGACGCCTATGAAGAAGAGGAGGATATCCTCGAACTTCTTGAGCTAGAACCATGGGCACAACAGCTAGACGAACAATGGGAGAAGCGCTTCGAGCAAAGAGAACCTTCCACCGAAGACGAGGTCATACAAGTTAATCTTGGTGACGAAGCCTCCCCGAAACCAATCTTCATTAGCCAGAGTCTGACAGATAAGGAGCGAGAATCGCTGCTCCAACTCGTCAAAGAGTATATCGATGTGTTCGCCTGGAGCTATAAAGATATGCCAGGATTGGACCCCGAGATCGCACTCCACAAACTCAATATTCGTCCGGATGCAAAACCTGTCAAGCAACAGCAACGACGGTTTCGCCCCGATGTCATGAATGCTACTGATAGCCATCGTTTTCATTCGCGAAGAGCAGCATCCAGACTGGGTAGCCAACATCGTACCAGTTCTCAAGAAGAACGGGAAGATCCGAATATGCATTGACTTCTGAAATCTGAATGAGGCATGCCCTAAAGATGAATTCCTTCTCCCTATCACGAATATTATGATCGACAACACCTACAGTTTCGAATGTATGTCCTTCATGGATGGCTTCTCAGGATACAACCAGATCAAGATGTTCCCTGACGACGAGAAGCACACATTATTTCGAATACCAATTGGTACATATTGCTACACCGTTATGTCTTTTGGTTTAAGGAATGCTGGCGCCACTTACCAGAGAGCTATGAGCATCATCCTTAGAGACCACTTGCGTAATACAGTGGAATGCTACGTCGACGACATCGCCGTCAAAAGCCGTTCGAAGGAAGATCATCTGTAAGATCTCAGGACAGTGTTCGACCTAATGCGAGCACACAACTTAAAGATGAACCCTACGAAATCATTTTTTGGAGTCTCCAGCAAGAAATTCCTGGGTTTCGTCATTACTTCTCAGGGCATTCACATCGACCCCGAGAAAACAAAGGCAATTATGGAGATGGGTCCCCCGAGAAATCTCCGTGAACTCCGAGGCCTCCAGGGCAGGCTAGCTTACATCAGGAGATTCATCTCTAATCTCTCCAGATGATGTCAACCATTCACCCATCTCATGAAGAAGGGAGTCTCTTTCGTATGGGATGAGGAATGCCAGCACGCTTTCAACAGCATCAAAGAATATCTATCGAATCCTCCAGTCCTAGTAGCTCTTATTGCTGGGAAGCCATTCCTGCTCTATGTGCGAGCTATGGAATATTATCTTGGTGCCCTATTGGCACAGAACAATGATGCGGGCCACGAATAAGCTATATACTACCTCAGTCGAAAGATGATTGGGCCAGAATACCAGTACACGGCCGTAGAGAAGGAATACCTTGCTCTCGTATTCGCCATCCAGAAGATGCGACACTACGTCACGGGACAAACCATCCATGTGATATTGCGGATCAACCCCCTCAGGGTCCTCATGACCAAACCTGGGGCACTCAGCTCTTGCCTTGCTACCTGGGCGATATTACTATCACCGTACCACATGATCTTCGTCCCATAAAAGGCTGTTAAAGACCAGGCTCTGGCAGACTTTCTAGCAGCCCATCCAGGTTCGAAGACGACTAGGGTATATGAAGAGATACCGGACGAGGTCACCAGTTCAAATGCAGTCTCCCATGATGCCATCTGGCGAATGTTCTTTGACGGTGCTTCGAGAACTGGACCCAAAGGCAATATCGTCTCTGGAGTTGGAGTGGTGCTGATTTCTTCCTCCGGCTTAGTGATCAACCGGGCCTACTCACTCACAGAGCCCTGTTAAAATAATGTGGCCGAGTACAATGTCTTGGTCATTGGCCTCCGACTTATAAAAGAGCTGGGGGTAGAGTATCTCGAAGCATACGACGACTCGCAGTTAATCGTCAATCAGATTCGGGGGTCGTACGAGGTCCGCCACGAAGACATGATCCCGTATCATCGAATAGCAATCGGCATCATCTCGTCTCTGGGAGGATTCTTCATAGAATATGTTCCCAGACTCCAGAACATCGAGGTCGATGCCCTAGCTGGTTTGGCCGCTTCCCTAGCTGTGCCAAATTATGCTCGTCATCAGGTCGACATAATAGGCCGTGAACTGGTCTGTCCAAAGGATAACGTTCAATGCATGGAAAGCTACTCCACACTTTCAGTCGACGAAGCACCAGACTGGAGACAGCCGTTCATCGACTTCGTAGTATACGACATCCTGCCAGAGAATCCGAAGGAAGCTACTTCTATCAGAAGACGTTCTCTCAGATTTTTCTACGATACGGAGACAAAAATGCTGTATCGTCGATCCTATGATGGTTTACTGCTTCGGTGTCTATCAAATACAGAAGCTAAGGAAGCCATGCACGAGGCCCATGATGGTGTCTGCGGAGCCCATCAACCTGGCCCAAAACTGCAAGACCGCCTTCGCCGAATGGGCTATTACTGGCCCACGATGGTTGCAGACGCAATAGATTATGCACGAAAGTGCAAAGCCTGCCAAATCCACACCGACTTCATCCACCAGCCATCTGAATTCCTACATCCGACTGTGGCCTCCTGGCCATTTGAAGCGTGGGGTATGGACATCGTCGGCCCAATTACCCCGCCTTCATCCAGAGGACACCGATTTATACTCGCGATCACCGATTACTTCTCCAAATGGTCGGAAGCCATCCCATTAGCAGAGGTGAAAACTTCAAACGTGGTCAGCTTCCTTAAGCATCATGTCATCTACCGCTTTGGACTACCCCGAAGAATCATTCACGACAATAGGCCACAGTTCGCAAGCTACGCATTCTATCGGTTCTGCGACAAGCACCGAATTCAGAATATTGCTTCGACACCCTATAACCCAGCAGCCAATGGGTTGGCCGAAGCATTCAACAAAACCATAATCAAACTACTCAAAAAATTTGTGTCATCCAACAAGTGTGATTGGAACGAGAAGCTCGACGAATGCTTATGGGCGTATCGTACCACAGTTCGAACAGCCACCGGGAATACACCATTTTCCCTGGTATACGGGAGTGAGGCGGTCCTCCCATTAGAGACCCAGATCCCCTCACTTCACGTCGCCCTTATACATTAGTTGACGGCAGATGAAAACCACCATCGCCGACTACAGGAATTGGAGGCCCTAGACGAGAAGCGCCTGTTAGCTCAGCAACGAATTGAGCTGTATCAAGCCCGAATCTCTGGAGCTTTCAACAGGAAGGTCAAGGTCAGAACATTCCAAGTAGGCGATCTCGTTCTGGCGGTTCGGAGGCCGATGGTTATGACGCATAAAACTGCCGACAAATTCCAACCAAAATGGGAAGGCCCGTTCATCATCGAAGCTGTATTCTCCAACGGCGCCTACCGCCTCGCAAAACAAAATGGAGACTTGCTCATGTTGCCCATCAACAGCAAGTTTCTGAAGAAGTATTATGTCTTAAACAAAATCCTCAAGACATCTCAGAGTGTCGAGTCATGTACCACCCTGTACTACTAAACTTATATTCTGGTTCCATGCATAGAGTCATGTACCCACTGGTACCTCAGAACTCATTCCCACATTTTATAATCATTCGAGTCACGTGCCTGCTGGTACCTCTGAACTCATTCCCCATATTTTCTAATCATACAAGTCACGTACCCGCTGGTACCGCTGAACTCACACTCACCATTCCCTAGATTCTCGAGTCATGTACCCTCTCGTGCCGCTGAACTCATGTCCACAAACATCCCAGATTATCGAGTCATGCACCCGCTGGTGCCACTGAACTCACACTTTCACAATATCGAGTCATGTACCCGCTGGTGCCTCTGAACTCACATCCCGGTCACTCTTTCAGATAGAAAGTTATGTATGATCATACCTCTGAACTTCCTTCCTGGAGGAGATCCTCCCCCATGATCCAATACCCGCACTTCCAGTGCACAAAAAAGGGTAAGCGATCAACAAATTCCCAAGACGGCCATGTCCTCATTACCTCTGAGTCGTTTCACTTCCGCCAAAAAATAAATCACCCCCTACATAGAACTTCCATGTCCTCATTACCTCTGAGTCATTTTATGTACCCCCTCTTCATTGAGCCCACTCCTGCCATGTCCTCATTACCTCTGAGTGGGAAGGCTCCGTAGAAGAAACCTTCATACTTGCCATGTCCTCATTACCTCTGAGTAAGTATGTCGGTTCCCTTTCAATCTATTATCTGTACTCACGCCCGGAGCACGACAAGGATAATAGGTCCACAAATATCCTCTGTTGACCACAAATGTCCTCTGTTGACCACAAATGTCCTCTGTTGACCACAAATATCTCCCGTAAAGTCACTCCTGCCATGTCCTCATTACCTCTGAGCAGGAAGATTCCACGGTAAAACCCTCATGCTTGCCATGTCCTCATAACCTCTGAGCAAATATATTGGTTTTCTTTCATCCTATTATCCGTATCCTGAACCAGGGTACGCCAAGGATAATAGGTCCACAAATATCCTCTGATAAGTTTCTTAGCATAAATCCACCATCTCATCATGCCCCAGGAGCCCAGCCGCTCTACGGTATTCCTTTTTCCCAATACCGAGAGCATCTATGACCACTTTGCTACGGCTGTTTCGGATACCCTGACCAAACTTGTTATCCGTACCTAAAACCAAGGTACGCCTAGGGTAACAGGTCCACAAATAATCCCCCCAGCAGGTCCAATTCCACAAACACCACGAGTACAAGAAAGAGAAGATGAGTCGAAACATGCTCATTTATTCAAAATTCAAAGTACTACATCATCTGGGATCATATCCCTTGACAAAAAGAAAAAAAAAGAAAAAAAAGGGAGCAAACGAAAACAGAAAACCAATCACTGCTACGGGGCACATAGTGTCGTGAGACGGTCCGTCAGCAAGGCAACCGACCGCTCAAACCTCTGTCTAGTTCGATGCTCTGCCTCTTGGATCAGTGCCGCCTCGTCCTCCAGATGAGCGTGAGCTTGCCAGTTGTCCTCAAATTTCTTGAAGGCCCGCTCCAGGTTAACAGAAGATCGGGAAACCTTCTCGGCCTCCTGAACAATTGACTCCTGTTCCGCATGAGCAGCCCTTAGCTCCGACTCTAGGAAGGCTAATTCCTTCTGAAGTACGAGAATCCGCTCCTTTGTGTCAGCTATTCCACGAGAATCAGCCTCCTCCCGAGCCCTACAAGCGTGACTTTGACGACCCAGCCCGTCGTACGAAGCGGAAAGCTTGTCAAGGTCCCCCTTCACAACTGGCCCGACAGTGTCCCGAGCAAGCTTTATCCTATCCCGAGCGGCAATAAGGAAGCCCCGCTCCCGTTCAATCATAGTAGGCAAGTCAGCCTGCCGTAACACCAGCAATCGGGTCACGAGCTGATCAGCCTCTACCAACTTGGGCTCCAGGAGCGCAGCCAACCCCATCCCGCCAGGAAGAGTCTTCAAAGTTTCAATCTGACCCCGAACACACCGCAGGGACAGAGAAAAAGGGGTCCCCTATTCTACGGCAGCATCTACGCCCCTCTTTAAATGGCGGTAGAAGCTGTCGACCACATCCTGCAACACCTCGTCCAGATCCTTCGAAGAAGCCGGTGTCAACGGAAGTGTAGCTGACAGCACTGAAGAAGATGCGACAGAATCTGCCGCTCCTGCCACGAGGGAAACAAACTTCGTACAGAAGGACGCCTGAACAGCGGTCAATTCCTCTTCAGCAGCCCGCAGAACTTGAATGCTCGGTAGGGCCAAAAAGTCAGTCTCTGAAGCCGTATGAGCAGCAGAGGATGAGACAGAGACCATTGCTCCTGGAACAAGGTCCCCTCCCATCTTCCCGGAGCTGGCAGGAGGCCCCTCGACATGAGTCGGTGAAGGAGAGGAAACGCTCCTTTTCCCCGGATCGCGGCAGGCCGAGCCTTCCCCAAGAACATCTGCTGTGGGAAGTAAAGGGTCAGGACATGTAGGGCCAAGACAACCATGAATCGATTTGACCTGGAGGATATATTGATAGAGCAAATAAGCCCCCTCACTAGTCAATATTTGGCTTATCTTACCAGCGGAAGAGTGTGGAGGCTGAGGTTCTCCTACGGCCACCACAACCTCTCCACCAGCGACCTCCGAGTCGGATATAATAGACTCCTCCGTCCCTGCACCCTCAGGAGGGGATGCAACGAGATCGGCGTCGCCTTGCTGAAGTTCAGCAATCTCGGAGACAGGCCCGAAGAAACCTTCGTCACCCCGGGCCGAGGCCTCAGCAACCTGGGAGCCCCCAGCCGCCGTTGAGAGAGCCCCCGCAGAAAGGACCGCGGCACACATGTCGCTAATCAAAGCAGCAAGGGCCGGATCAACTCCAGGGGCAGCAAACGGTTCAGGAGAGTCTGGTTCGTCAGACGCCTACAAAGAAAAAATGGTTAGGTCATATCTCCAAGAAAAAAGAAAGCCACAACAAGGAGATAGCTCCAACGTAGTCGTACCTCCGGAGCAGCGTCAGTATTTTTATCCCTCTCGGTAATAAGCAATCCACGAGACCTAACGGCGGCTCTTTTTACAGAAAAGGTCGCTCTGCCGTCAGAAGACTCACGTCTGACACGTTTGCGTGAGGGACCAGGCATAGCGGGAGGCTGTCCTTCCCTCACTACTTCCTCTTGTGAAGCAAGCAATGGATCCTCCGCCAGTTCGTCTGGTGTGGTAAGCGGTTGATCCGCTACTTCTTCACCCCCACCAGAAAGAGAGTCTTCGCTATCATGATCATCATCCTCCTCAGCCGTCTCAGAAGATTCTGATTCAGGAAGGGGAGTCTGGAGCGCTAGTTGCTTTCTAGACTTAGCCCCCTTGGGCTTTTCCTCTAAGCCAGTACCCACGATGAAACTGGTACTCGGATCGAAATTAACAGGAGGCTTGTTCGCCATAACATGATACAAGGCAGCCACATACAAAATTTCCATCGGTGCCTTAGCATCAGGGACCGAGAAGCTGGCCCGAGTATGATAAGCGTCATAATAATTCCACGCTCTGACACCATCAAGAACGCTACCTTCAAAGCCCAAACAAGGGCTGGGACAGTCAAGGAATAACTGGCTATAGCCAAATTGGCGAGAAAACCTACTAGGCAGGTAGGGCTCCAAGTACACATTATCGCGGTTACGATAAACCAGATGCGCGGGGAGGATGTTGCGCAACCAGATGAGCATATTCGGAGACAGAAAGTGAGGAGGACCGGTACCATCAAGGTATACATTCCTCACTTCCTCATCGAAAAAATGAGGAACAGACACGAAAAAGTTACACCCATCCACCCTCGCCAGCACCCTCCGACAAGCTGGCATAGTATTGTATTCCCAAGACTGGCGATGGCATTTGAAAAGGAAAGCGTCTTCATCTGTAGCATCTTCCGCTATTCCAGGTCCCATCAAAGACTTGTAGTGCATCAACAACCACCCCATCAAATAGTGGAAAGGTAGCTCTATGCGCTCAAAGTCCAGTGTCTTCTTACGGGCAATGACCTTGGACGAGAATGTTCGAAGACCATGGTGTATGCTACACACCATAGCCGGAAGAAGAGCCAGTCTAACTCGAAATACCAGCTTAACGGCAGGGAGAATGAAGTGGCAACTGATCCTCTCAATAGAACCTGTCCCTCCCGAGACTACGCAGTTCCGTAGCCATATCATTAAAAATCTAGCCAGGAGCGCCTTCTCTGACATCTGCCTGGTGCCGTAGTAAAAATAGCTAAGAGAGTCAGTTTGACTCCCGAATATGTCGCTCTTGGACCGCGACTTCTTAACGCTCAACATCAGGTCCTTTATCTCTCCCTGGGTTCGAGGGGTTTGAGGAGTAACCTCGCCAGAAGGGTCAACTTTAAAAAGATAATTGACCCAGGAGGTGGTGTGGGGAGCGTTCCCTTCTGAGCTATCCTCCTTCTTTATAGCCATCTGGTGGCAAGCACTATGATGGCACAGCAACTCCTGATACACCGCAATAAAACCTGGGAGTCGTCGGTTCAGGTCCCCGAACTCCTCGTTCGATGGGGTATACACCTCAAAAGGCTCGTTCCCCCACGGAAGTTTGGAGACAGTATACATCTCATGGAGAGCAAGCCCCAACTCCCCTCCGGATGCAAAGAATGTTCCCGTTCGCCGGTTATACATCTCCAAGAGCGCCACGAACAATGGTTTATTGATAGAAAGCCCGTGACAAGTGCCCTGAATGGCATGATAGAGTCCCATCTCCCGTAGGAATGTTCCGTAGGTCTGCAGAACCCAAGTGGTCAAGTGGGCCCACGTAGAAGTGGGGTTTATCCAGTTCAGCAATGCCAGTCTGCCAACGGGATAATATTTTTTGCGAGCGAGCCGATTCAGGAATGTATCAGTTTGAGTGAATGTGAAGTTGGGACCGTATACGTTCATGAAAGAGCCTGGGGCCAGGCCCATCATGTACCGGAGGACGGAATCCTTACCAGCGTACGCTGACCGCATATTTTCTGTTATGAGTTCAATGGCAATGGCTATTCTTAATGACTGGATCTGAATCTCCAATGGAAGAACAGCTTCGCATCCATAAACCAAAGAGAAAGGTATACAGCCGGTCGGAGTGCGTACGGTAGTACGATTGGTCCATAGACACTCTCCAAGCTTTTCACTCCAATTCTGTTTATTGGTAGAAACAAAGTTTTTGAGAAGCTTGATGATTATTTTATTGAATGCTTCTGCCAAACCATTAGCAGCGAGATTATAGACTGTAGAAGCGACATTGTTGATCCGGTTGTCATCACAGAATCGAGTGAACTTCTGACTGATGAACTGTGGTCCATTGTCATGGATGATTCGCTGAGCGACGCCGAATCTGTAGATCACATGATGCTTGATGAAGTTGATGATACTGCTTGTCTTGACTTCAGCTAAAGGTATAGCTTCGGCCCATTTTGGGAAGTAATCGGTTATAGCTAAGATAAACCGTTGTCCTCGAGATGAAGGTGGATTAATAGAACCAATGACATCCCTGCCCCAAGCTTCAAAGGGCCATGATGCTGAAGTCAGATAGAGAAATTCAGAAGGTTGATGAATGAAATCTGTATAGATTTGACATGCTCGGCATTTCTTTGAATATTCGATGGCATCCGACACCATGGTTGACCAATAGTATCCCATGCGTCGAATTCGATCTTGTAGCTTAGAGCCAGGCTGATGTGCACCATAGACACCATCATGAGCTTTACGTAATATCTGTTTTGCTTTATCTCCGACAAGACAGCATAGAAGTATACCATCATATGATCGTCAATAGAGTGTTTTGGAGGTGTAATTGTAATTGAATCGGAGTGATCGCCGACGAATTGTAGTTGCTTCTTTCGGATCTTCAGGTAGGATGTCATGTACCACGAAGTCGATGAAAAGAGCTCTCCAATCTTCACTTGTAGTGCAGACCTTGCCTGAATTGTTGGATTCTAGATAAAAATTATTCTCGATGTAGAATAACTCCCTGTTAGTGATAACGATCATCTGTTGTCTTTTTACAGGGATCACTAATACTGCTGCTAGATTGGCAAGTGCATCAGCTTCTGTATTACATACCCAACATACATGTTCAATAAAGAAGCCTTTGAACGATGTAGCTGTCACGACCCGCACCCACTGTGAGGGTACGAGAACGTAACAACGCCCAGCCTACGCCGCAGAGTCGGCGGTAGAACGCTGTCCTAGGTCACAACATCTAACAATTATATAACTAGCAGTTTATACTCCCCGAATGGGGGTGACATAGCAAAGGACTCAATCACAACTAAGGAAGATATAGCACGATATGAATAGAACTCAAGGAAATGAAATAGATAAAACCATAGTCTAAGATAATCCCAGCAGTACAAGTCTCAGATAAAAGAATATATACAAAACTGATCTCCACATAAAAGTCTAGCTAAAACATGTCCAACTACATAAAGATAAAAGCCTAACTATCTAGTCTAGGCAGTCGGGGGAAAGTCCTCAGCTACTGCTGGATCCTCCTGAGGGTCCAGCTCACAGGTGTCATCCAGTGCTGCCCCATAATAGGTGTCTAGGCCAGCCTCCTCCTCATCCTCTGTAATATTTTCAACAGGTCCAGTCAGGACAGGAGCGAGCACAGTACATCTCAACAATTCATAGCAGGTTAGAAAATATAAACATGCAGTAAAGTAAGATACAGGTACTGAAAGAAAAACAGTATGTAAAACAGGAAGAGCTGTAATAGGATATCTACTATACATAGAGAACTAACAGTGGCTAGTGAGTCAGAGTACGAGATAGCACATGTGAACAGGACAGATTTGCACAGGATGTCGAGGTGCACAGGAATCTACACTACAAGGAATTGTTCACACGACTACTAGCACTCCCCCGTATCCCCAATCAATACACAAGGATCTAAACAGGTTATGTTATTGCACAGGATATCACATGGGGGCCCATATAGGGTGCACATGATAGTATACATGGGGGCTCCGTGAACATGAGAGTACAAGATTCACAGGAGTACACATGTAATGAAAGCACAGGAGTACATGATGTAAGTGAAACGCACAAGCACAATGTACCCGATGCTCCCGAGGGGGATAACATCGCATGTAGAGATCCATATAGTACCAATCCGTGTGACCAACGTGACAGTACAAGTAAAGTAATCTACTGCAGGTAATAATTCTAAGCAGGATATGAAATGATCAGAGAATGTACTCGCCTGTAACTGGTGAATCTGAGAGAATATAGACTGTCTGAGGAGTGGTGTCTGTCTCCTATAGAACAGTGCAAGTCACTATGAGTCTACAATGATAATAAGATGCAAATCAATGCATTCTATATGAATCTAGGTCAGTCTAGACCAAAGTCAACTCTGGTCAACTCTGGTCAACTTTGGTCAACCCTAGAAGTCAAACTAGGTCAACTAAATCAAACCTAAGTCAAACTAGTCTAACTAGGTCTAACAAGTCACTTCTAGGTCCAACTAGACTAATAGACACACCATAGGCCAATATCACATATAACCCATACCATACCACATATGCAAGTTATGAATACCCCTATATTCCTATAGGCTAATATCCATAGGCCTCCATATATGATACTTATACTATCACACATCCACATTGCCATATATAAACATACCTAAAGGTATACAAACATAAAAAGCACTCAAAAGGGCAAAAGTGTATGTGTGTGTGTGAAGATACAATGTGCAGGAAAGTACTAAAACAGTGAAGGAAACAATGTGAGGTGTGTATTCATGAGTGAGTGAGGGGGGGGGGGGGGGAACAGAATTTACCATGTGTGTGTGTGGCTGTGGTGTGAGTGACAGAAACCAAATCAGATTTTGGTCACACTCTAAGTGAATTTCCAGGTTTAATACATAGGAAAGTAATCTCAGTTTTGAAAGGGTAATGGACAGTTCACATATGCACATGAAGGGAAAAACAATCCTAACTCAGATTTGATATGGGTTTTCAAACACAGGTAAATCTCAGTTTTGATCTTAACATTTCAGTTTCACAAACCAATCTCAAATCTCAGTTTTTATATCAACAGTTCTTATACAACTCTCAGGTTGATTTAACCTACAGTTCACCACACATAATCAAACTCAAAATTTCAAATTAAAAGGAAAAGAAATGTCAAGCATTACACTCACAGGTTTTAATATCATACAGTTATCAAACATTCAAAATCTCAGATTTCACATTAACACAACTTCAAGTAAATCTCAGGTTTGTCCAAACCTCTACCCATACAAAATCTCAGTTTTAACAGTTTAAAAACTAAAATCCAGGTTGGTATATTGAATCAAAACAGTGAAGAACAACAATTCTGAAAACAGACTTCACCAAACAGTCCCAATTGAAATATTCACAGATTTCATCCAAAACTCTACCAAAACTTCCCAACTTCAACATATCAATATACAAGACATAGGTGTATATGTTACAGATTAAAAACTATGAATCTAACAGTTTAAACTTAGAGAAAATCCTTGCAAAATCCCAATTTGAAAACTGGAAAAAAACAGTGTTTGTGTCATGCATCAGAAAACATGGAAAGAAGGATT
The DNA here is from genome assembly GCA_029216955.1 of Iris pallida. Classification (NCBI taxonomy): domain Eukaryota; kingdom Viridiplantae; phylum Streptophyta; class Magnoliopsida; order Asparagales; family Iridaceae; genus Iris; species Iris pallida. The sequence goes on along the minus strand of JANAVB010034417.1, from coordinate 70,311,867 downwards.
CAAATCGACCAAAACTAGATTTAACATCAAACAAGGGTTGGTAATGAGTCTACACATATAATACGTGTTGTACAAGTATTTTGTGTCCACAATTGTGGACACAAACGTGTCCAGCAGAAGGAAACACAAAAAACAGTGCACAGATACACTGTGCAAAACACACAGGCTCGTGCACGTGTGCACGAGTGTCGTGCACACGACACGACGCAAAAGAGGACTCGTGGTCACCAAGGTAGGTTCGCCTAGAGTGTGGCCTCGTGTCCAAGTGTCTGCATCAAGTCAAAACGTGTCGTGTCCGAAGATAAGAAGCCGTGTCAGTGGCAACAAAAGACAGTGCACAGACCCAGTGCATTCCCCTTGCGCGTGGAATTCCTCCCAAACCCGACCACGAACTGACACCAAATTTGGGGAGAGGGGAGACAGACAGTGCCCCAACAATCTCCCAAAATTTCGTGTCACGAAGATTCGTGTCGTGTCCGGAATTAACCCCGTGATGCAGGGGATCACTGTAGCCCGCGCGCGCGTGTGCGCGAGGGCGTGTGCACGAGTGTCGTGGAGACACGACACAAGCAAGATACCACCTCAGAGCTACATAAATGGCTAAGCGACATCAAAACACGAATTTACATTCAAATAGAAATCGAAAACAGCAAAGAAAGTCTCTCAGAGACATTTCATCAAACACATTCCACAGGTCACTGATACGTGTCCTGTTTGGACACGAAAGGACACGAAAACCTAGGGTTTCCTATTCCTATAGTTAGGTTAGTCTAGGGCTCCCTATTCATGCATTTAAACCAGAGTTTCATGGTAGGAATGGTAAGTTACCTCAATGTATCAAATCCTTCCAAAAAGCTCAAAGAGTGGGGTTCTCCTCAATGGTGAAACTCCTCCAAATCTTTCCAAATCTGAGAATACTCATAGCCAACAGAAAGTAGGAAGAATTTAGAACCCAATGCAATTTGTTTGGGTCAAAAAGGAATAAAAATGGATTTATGATGAATTTCTAAAGATGGGAGCTCACCTCTTTCTTCTCTTGCAATAAATCCCAATGGAGGCTAGCCCTAAATTCTAGGAGGGGATTAAATAGGGGGAAAATCCCTAGGTTCAGCTAGGGATGGCTGACCACTTGGCCTTGGGTTAGGGTTGAGCTAGGTTTGAGTCTAATCTAGCTAAGTCACAATAATGACTTGTGAAATCACAAGCCATTCACCAAATCAAATGATTTCTAAAATTCTAATTCTAGTTCTAAGAATCACTAACCACTAACTTGAGTCACACTAGGTTAGACTAGGGTCACTTGACCTAACCAAGCTCAACTAACTATGGTTAGTTCCTAGGTTAGTCTACAAGAGTCAAAACTGGCCAAAAATCAAACTAGTCCAAATAAATCCAAAATAAATCCTAAAAATTCCCATAAATTCTAAATAAATTATAATAATCCAAATAACCCTAAAAATGTCAAAAAAATCCTAATCACATGGCTAGGCTCTAAGGTTACACTAGTCAAACACCAAATCATAAGCCATAACTTAAAAATAGTTTTAAATGATTAAAAATCACCAAAAATCATATTATCATTTAAATATCTTAATTAAATAAATTAAAATACAAAATTTCAAAATTACCCTTATTTTAGAAACTGGGTGTTACAGTAGCCAACTTGACTGCTGCTTCATGATATGGCACGAGATCTTGATGCCGAACTTCATATGTGCCTCTAAATTGATTGACGATCAACTTAGAGTCTCCATATACTTCAAAGTACTCGATATCCAACTGTTTGGCTAATTGTAGACCAATGAGTAGAGCGTTGTATTCAGCAACGTTGTTGAAGCATGACTCATCTAAAGAATAAGCTCTTTGAATGGCCAATCCTTCTGGAGATACCAGAACGATTCCGACTCCAGTGACGATAGTGTCTTTAGGTCCGATTCTGGATGCACCATCAAAGAATAGACGCCAAGCAAAATCCTTCTGAAGTCGTGTTAGATTCTAGAGTTTCATCAGGAATTTTATTGTAGAGTTTAGATGTTTCAGGAATTGGATGAGCAAGCAGAAAGTCTTGACCCTTCACAGACTTTTATGGAACATAAACCATATCATATTGTGTGAGTAGTATGGCCCATGTAGCGAGTTTGGAGTTAAGTCTACTTGGCTTCTTCATCAAGACTCGAAGGAGATTGACTCTGGAGATGACATAAATAGTTTGGCTCATGATATAATGTTATTTTTTTGGACAGCGAACATCAAGGCTAAACACACTTTTTCTATCGGGCTGTATCGATGTTCAGCACAGATCATTGTGCAGCTGAGATAATAGATGGCTTGCTTACGACCCTCTTTATTCTTCTAGGCTAGCAAGGCACCCAAGGAATGATCTATTGTCCGGACATACATCAGGAAGGGTATTCCTGTGACTGAAGGCACTAGAACTGGAGGGTTCATCAAGTACCACTTTATGTCTTCAAAAGCTTGCTAGCTTTCTTCAGTCCAAACGAAGGACACACCTTTCTTCATTAGTTGAGTGAACTGTCTACAATATCTAGAGATATTTAAGATGAATCTCCTGATATACGCAACCCATCCCTGGAATCCTCGTAGCTCTTTTAGGTTGCGTGGAGGATGCATCTCTTGAATGGCTTTGACTTTCTCGAGGTCAACGTGTATACCCTTAGAGGTAATAATGAATCCAAGAAATTTGCCACTAGAGATTCCCATGAATGACTTGGTGGGATTCATCTTGAGTTGATGCTGGCACATTCGATCGAAGATAGTTCGTAAGTCTTGGATGTGATCTTTCTTTAGACGACTTTTGACAGCAATATCGTCGATATAGCATTCAACTGTCTTTCGTAAATGTTCTCAGAAGATAGTGCACATGGCCCGCTGATAGGTTACACCAGCGTTCTTAAGACCAAATGACATAATTGTGTAGTAGTATACTCCTAGAGGAGTACGAAAAGATGTGTATTTTTTATCTTCGAGATTCATCCTGATTTGATTAAATCCGGAGAATCCGTCCATAAAAGACATCCGCTCGAACCCGCAAGTGTTCTCGATCAGGACATCAGTGATCGGTAGAGGAAACTTATCCTTGGGACAAGCTTCATTAAGGTCTCTGAAGTCGATGCAGACTCGGACCTTCCCTGATTTCTTTATAACTAAGATGACATTAGCCACCCAGATAGGATGATGTTCTTCTCTGACAAAGCCACAGGCGATGAGCTTCTTGACTTCAGCTTCTATGACGTCCATTATGTCAAGTCGAAATCAACGCTATTGTTGCTTGACTGGCCTTGCATTTGGCATAATATTGAGCTTGTGGGTAGCGATCTGGGGATCCAATCCTGGCATGTCTTCATAGATCCAGGCAAATATGTTAATGTATTCCCTAATAAGTTGAACCAGTTCTTGTTTATCCGCTTTAGGAAGGCTTTTGCTGATAAAGATTGGTCTTGGAGATGCTTCGTCTCCGACGTCGACTCGAACCAACTGATCTTCGGTAGGTGGCTCACACTGCTCGAAGCAAAGTTCCCACTGAGTATCCATCATTTGTGCCCAAGGATCAGATTCAGGGACTTCGGCAAAGTCATCATCGTCTTCCGAGAACTCGGCAGTTACCATATTGGAAGATAGAGTCACTCGATGGACGTGCCCTATACTAGTGGCCGAATCCTATAAAACAGAGTCGAAATAATTAGATCGCTCTTCCTGGTCAGACTCATAAGCGACTGGGGTCATGATCAACGAAGTGTAGCCCAACCTATATGCTATGTTTTGTTGTAGAATTGTAGTGACTTTCCTTTTGGAGCAGGAATATGAATAGGAGTTCATCATTCCCTTGTTTGCCATGAAATATAAAAGAGCAAAACAGTTTTATGGGAGGACTGGACTTTTACTTCACGTTACAAACTCGCTTGTACAAAGAAAGCCTAGGGACGAAAATCTAGGTACAACAATCTAAGTACAATTGTTTATTTTTGATTCTGGGAGGTGACGATAGAGGCTTGGGAAGGCGACGACAGCCATGCCTTACTCCTTGGACGATCGGTATACAGCCTTGGCTCCTGTGACGAGATGGTTGGCATTGATGAAAAAATGCTCTTCTTGCTCTCCTCGTATTGCTCTTCTGGCTTCTCCCTCTCTGGATTGATCTCTGTAGATTTTTTTCTTTGATTATTGGGGGAGTGTCTCTCTGTATGTGCGTATCTCTCTCTGTAAGTATCTTTTGTAAGGGAATGGCACCCTGCTATTTATAATAGTGGGAGCATCATTAGGGTTTACAATGATTGCCCATTCTCAAAGTGGCGGCGGCCTGGTAAATGATCAATCTGGACCATTAATCTTGAGTGTGAAGGATCTGGGCCATTAACGAGAATTATGCCAAATCATGTCAGTCATTAATGTTGATTGCAATAAATCCCCATCATGATGATTTGCTGATATCCGCAAATCTGAATGAATCAATTTAATACATTTTCTTGCCACATGTCCCAAATTATTGGGATCTGACCTAAAATTTGATTATCTTTAGGACACGTATTCTATCATCATTGTTGAGCCGCATGAGGAGCGTTTATATTTGGGCCGCATGAAGGTCGTCATGACCGAGCCGCATGAAAGGTTTCATGACCGAGCCGCATGAATAGTCTCTATACTCGAACCGCATGAAGGTCATCATGACCGAGCCGCATGAATATGTTCATGACCGAGCCGCATGGGGGTCTTCATGGCCGAGCTGTATGAGAATCTTCATGGCCGAGCCGCATGGGTTTCTTTTACGACCAAGCCGCATGGGGGACCTTCATGATCGAACCGCATAGGTTTCTCTGCACAGGCCGCATGAACTCGTCTAGACTGGCCGCATAAACTAGCCTCGAAGTTGTGAAGATTTTATTCAGTTCCCTAGGAAGATATTGCTCTTGTGTCAGTCATCATGACTACTTTTCGTCGGGGCTGTTAGCTGTCAGCTGTCTGCCATCAGAGCATTAATTGTCAGCCGTCAGGGGATTAATTGTTTTTGAATGACGCTGGTTGCAGCCGTTCTAAAAAGGACACGTGGCTTCCCTCTGCTGGCCGCATGGAGTCTACTCTATGTTTAAGCCGTATGGGGCTCTTGAGCCGCATGTGGCCCCTTGGCCGCATGGATCATATTTCTCTTCTTTTTCATGCTTCTACAAGACCCCCTTCAAAGTTTTCAATTTACAAAATTGAAATACTTTGAATAAGAAGCATGATTATGCCAGAGCCGCATGGATGTATTCCGTCCTAGCTGCATGGATTTGACCAGCCGCATGATTATTCCAACCGCATAACTCTCTGAGCAGCATGGGCTATTTTGGTCGCATGAGCTTCTTGCCACGTCTTTCTGCCACGTGTACAAATCTTCTGTGAATCTCCTGCATTTAATGCTCTTGATCTGCTGCAGATTTTTAAGAGCTGCTTTCTTGGGCCAGGATCCCAAGAGTCAGGCTATTATTCAGCCGTTTTGCCTCGATGACCGAAGAGTCGGTTATCAATTTGCACGTGGATCGAGGCGTTCCTTCTTTATCTATAAATAGAAACACTCTCGTTCTAGAAAATCTTCTTTCTCTCTTCGATCTTTTACTGTTCTAACTCCTTTCTCTCCCAAGTACCCATGGCTCCCAAGAAGGCTGCTGCGTCGAAGGCTGCGAAGGGCAAGGCGGTCGCTTCTGCGATGGCTGCGGCGACGAACGTGGCCACTCCTCCGCCGACCGTTGTTCACTCTGTTCATCCCGACGTTCATCCACCCATCGCTGGTAAGGGCATTACTTTAGAACCCTAACTGCCATGGCTCTGCTGCATAATTTATGCACAAGCCGCACATATAAGGTTCGTCGTTATGACCGCATAAGCACTTCGCCCAGGAGGCCGCATGGGCTTGTCATACTCGATCTGAACCGTATATATATTTTTGGTTTGAGCCGCATGAACGTAGTTCACTTTTGAACCGCATAAGCTCATCTGTTTGTGGCCGCATGAGTCTGTCTGTTCAGGGCCGCATGAGTCTGCGTGGACTTTGAACCGTATAGTCTCACCCGAATCCGAGCCGCATCAGCGTCTAGGTTTGTCTGTTGAGCCCATATGAACCTTGAACCGCATAGGCCCTTCCAAACCCAAACTGCAGAGGCTTCATAAGCTCATCCGAACTTAGTTTGTATGGGCTTGTCTGACTCGGAGCCGCATAAGGCTATGATGAACCGAACTGCATGGACTCATCTGGTTCTGAGCCGCATGAGGCTGTGATGACCCGAGCCGCATAGACTCAAATGATCTTTCAAATGCTCCTTTGTTTTGACTATCTTCTAATCTTGTTTCTTTTGTTTCTTTCTTTAGTGAATCTGCCAGTAAATCCTGCGGGGGAACTCCTAGTGGGCTCAAATCAGTTCGCCCTGGGCGTGCGTCTTGATGACTTAGTTAAGTACGTGCTGAATCAATTTCCTGCTAATGAGCCTTCGGGGAGGTTGAACGCCATAGAGAATCAGACCCTCCATTATCTCCGTGCCATGATGAATTTTGGGAAGTTGGATGGATTATACCTGAAGCCTTCATTTCCTCTTTGGAGACGCTTTAATCATAAAGAATCCTCGAGTGTTAGAGATCTCTGAGAACTGGGATTTTTCTTTGGATGGGATGGTGATCCATATTCTGTGGCCTAGTTAATTCTAGTTTGGGTTTTGTGGATATTTTCTTATACACCTGTGGCTATATTTTCATGAGTTTTTGTGGTTTTTCCTTTGGTTTGGCTTATGGAAATGATTGAAAAATGGTTATGTGTTTTGGTGGATGGAATTTGGAAGGCTGGAGTTATACTGGATTTTGTGTGGGACTCGCCAATGTGGCTAGATCATCCTAGTTACAAAGGAGATGATGCCCAATTTTTCTAGAATATTTTGAAAATCTTTTTGGTTTATTTCTCGAGTTCAGTTCCTAAAATTTGACGGTTTTTGTGTTGGTTGGCTTTCGGATACCACTTTCGGGCGATGACCGTATCGGTCCATGGGCCCTAGCGAAATGCAAACGAAACCGACATTTTCGGACGTTGAGGCATAAGCTAAAATGCAACATGAGATTTGTATGACCAAGTCTGAGACTTACCCTATTCCATATTTTTATAATTAAATTTTATTTAGAACTTGTTACTGGCCTATAGTATTTTGGGTGCAGGGCCTCGGCCTTTTCGATTGGACCATTTCACGGCACTCAAAGCTCGTCTCAGTTTTATTTTAATTTAATTTATGTAATATTTATAAGGACATAAGTCCAGCTTTTATTTTATTCTCTGTGGTCATGTATTTGTGTAGCTTAGGGTTTTTCGTTCTTTCTGGTTTGTGTAGTATAGATTTTTGGTTATTTTTCTGAGATTGTTGATTTCATAGTTAGGCACGTAATTAATTTGTTACTAATTATTTTATATATATGAAAATTAATAAGGATTTCTCACATTAAGTAAAATTATTAGTAAATTAACAGATTCATGTTTTTTATCACTTAAAGAAAACCTTAGTTGTATATATATTATGAAATACCAAGTTTTGATAATAAAAAAAACCTGAAAACACTATCTTTCCCAATAAAACAGTAAATTGACTCTGTTTTGTAAATTGACGATTGTAGTTGCGACGTTAGAGTATTGCTCGTTAGATTAATTAAAAAACTTAAAAATTTGACTAGGACCTGCTTTTAGAGATTGTAACTAGCACACCTAGAAATGGCTTCCTTATATTTCTAAGTCAGAGTTCTCAAACTGTAGGGTTTCGAAGACATATCTGATCTCCTTTCCGGTATCAACATCCAAATCCAGTCAATCAAACAAAGGCATGTATGGTTATGCTATCTGATATTTTAATTAGTAATTGTTACCATGCATGCTTAAACCACATTGCTACACGAAACTCTCTCCTAGAGTTCAAATATTGATTGTTATTGATTGTGGGGATATTGGGGGAGTAGTGTAGCGTTTATGACCAATACCCTCATATTGCATTATTGTGCGAGTTTTACCCCTCTTACATACGCAACAAATCGAGCCGATTCCCATAGCGGGAACGGAGACCGTATCATCATCGACTCTACGGAAGGGACGAACTACTGTGATTAATCAGAAATTACCCAATATCCATTACTCGGGGAGCCGCGAGATAACTCGGGAATACCGAAACAGCGTTCGGACAACGGATCGGTGCTCGGAACAGTGATAGACAGCGGGCAGCGCTGTCACGGGGTCACGGAGCACGGGATCAGGGAGGCTGAGACGGGAGGCGGTCGCGAGGGGGTCACCGGGCTTGACGCGTAGGGGGGTCGTGGGCGCACAGGGAGGTTAGGCTCAGGTGCTGGCCGGGGTCGCCGGGAGGGGCGCGGTCGGGGTCGCCGGGGGGTGCGGCCGGGGGTGCCGAGAGGGGCGGAGCTCGGGTGTGAACGGAAGGGAAGGTTCTGAGAAAGAAAAGGAATTCTTTTATTTCCTTTTAAAAGAAAATATGTATATATATTTTTTTTAAAAGAAAATATGTATATATAAATATACAACAGGATTAAAAGTTGGTTTCAAAAAAAAAATCGAGATTGGGTTCGATTTCAGAAACGAATTCGAGACGGGTTCGGGACGGGTCAAGCCAAATAAAAATTCAATGAATAATTAAAAAAATGATTTTCCAAATAATAATAATAATAATAATAATAATAATAATAATAATAAACTGACCAAACTAATTAGCAAACAAAATTCAAGAATTAAAAAAATAAATCCAAAATTTACGGGTTTTACAAAAGCCTTCAACCATAAGGTCAAAGTAAGAGCATTTCAAAAAGGCGAGCTAGTCCTTACTGTCAGTCGTCCTATGACTATGAAACACATGAGCAAGGGCAAGTTCAGACCAAAGTGGTAAGGTTCCTACATTATAAGCAAAGTTTTCTCAAATGGAGCTTATCGACTGTCAGGGATGGATGGCCAAATCGCTATGATGCCTATTAATGACAAATTCCTGAAGAAGTATCATGTTTAAAAGTGTGTACTGTATTTTCTAACAAATATTGTACATACTTCAAATCTTTGAATCCCCAGTGGAGTCTATCCAGAGTGACAACATCATCTACTCCATCATTGCAAAACATCATCTTTTGAAACCCAACTGTTTTAAAAGATGTCCTATTCTTAAGTCTCAGTTGGCTCAAAGATAATCAATAGATGTACAAATTCACGTCAATATTATCTCTAAATTCTACTATCTACATCAACGACTTGTCACATCACCTCTAAATATTCTATTGTCATTATTAAATGACCTAATTGATAAATGTTGTTTCAAAACAATAAAAAATGAGCAAACAAAAGGGTTCTTTATTTGTTTCTCCATAAAAAGGAGTAAATGACTACATTTTCAAAGAAAGAAAAGCAAGCTACTACATCAAAGCAGGAAACGTTAAAGACAAGAACGATGTCTTATTTATTTGCCCGAGAATGGCCATGCTGGGGCAGGTACCACTCCCTCAACCATCTTGCATAGCAAGGCCTTAACTGATTAATGTCATCCACAGGAGCTGGGTGATTAGAGCTCCCGGTGCCACTGCCTTCTGAAGCCGATTTTTCCTTTGTGGGAACTTCGACTTTAGGAATCATTTCTTCCTTAATAGTCATCGGTTTCTCTTTGATGAAAGGAGATAACACTTCCTCCTTGACAGTGACCTCGACTTTTGGTGTCACCATAGACACTGCAGAAGACAAAAGAAAATAAAAGTTAGAATTATGAAAGATTATTCTTATAAAAATTAAGTGATTTTAACTCTACACAAATCTCACAAATAACAGAGTGATAGTCTCTAAATAGTGCATGCAAAATAACAATCCTTAAGTAAGATGGTGTATCAATCGATAAGCGCATGGTCTGCACATAATGACAGATGGTACAGCATGCTAAAAATATGTCAGATGGTGTATGGTCATTGGTCATGATTTTTAGCCCAACACTCTGAAAGAGGTGGCACAATGAGCAGATGGCACAAAGTATCGACCAACACTCTGAAAGTGGCGGTCGATATTGGCCTTGGACAGGCTTCACACGAATGGCATGAGCAGTTCTACTATGGTCTTCTCCGTCTAGGTCCCTTACCTTCCAAGGCTGGGTTTGCCTCTTTGGCTCTCGCCGATGGCGTGATGTGCGGTGGCACTCTCAGTGGGGGTACACGCAAAGTGGCTCCGGCCACTTTCTTTCCCTTCTCGGCGGCTGTGGATCTCTTCAGTGCCATTAAGATGAAAGTTTCGATGGTTGGAGAAGAAGAAGAGCTCGAGAGAAAGTAATTACAAAGTAAAAGTATTTTCTCTCTCTTCTCGACTATTTATAGCCAAAAGCTTAGCTGAAACAGTCGCGCGATCTGTGCCTGAAAGTCAGGTCAGTTACGATACTGCCTTACGCCAACCGCTTCTTATTCAAAGTATTTCAAATTTTAAAGCTTTTTAAATTTGAAAACTTTGAAGGAGGTCTTGTAGAAGCCTAAAAAGTACACTCAACATCCTGCACTATTCATAAGAAGCGCCAGCTTTCAAATCATCAAGTGGCGCCAGACATCAGATGGTGCCAGACATCAAGTGGTGCTACCCGCCACGTGGCCATCTTCTTGGAGAAGCTATACAGTTATTATCATGAATGACAACACGTTAGTCGAAAATATTCGTTCGAATCCCGAGCGCATGATGCTCGAAGAGATTTTGTTAGACATGTCAGATCTGCTATAATTGATAAACAGTTGTCTTGTGCCATCTGTAGTTGGCGCAAGATGATCATTAATTTTCTATTAATCAGTGAAACACTAAATAGCAGTTACCGCCTAGCGCCACTCAGCAAGTAGTGCCTGGCTCCACCCAACAATGAGCGCTATTTGATCAAATCATTCTGAAGCAGTTAGATTATGTGGCACACATGCCACTAATCTCGAAGAACGTGTACGTGATACTGCCCATAACCAGGCGCATATCAATCACATCATGCTACATGTCCAAGCAGTTAACCTAACCGTTCGTACCAAGGGGTGAATGGCGCGCCACTTGCAGCATGCGCCAAGTTATCTCTAGAACTTTATAAATAGAGTTTTAAATCACTTGCAAAGCCTCACTAATGATCATAATCTCCTGAGCACTTGCTGCAGCACTCTCCAAAGGCTTTCTTCTTCAACATCACATCGTCCAAGGGATAAAGTGATCATCTTCTAATTAGATTCCTACAGTTGTACTTCCCCAGAAATCAATTATACTCTTATAGTTTCTTTTTTCTAGTTTGTAAAGGAATACTTTTGTTTTTACAAACATAGAGAAGTGTGACGATGGAGATCGAGCACTGCAGCAACTCCTTTACTCTATTAACGATCTGATGATGACTTGAACTTGCTCTGACTTTCTAACGCTCGAGATTGGTACTCAGGGTTGCTAATCAGAAAATGTCTACATTTTTAATTAAGAAAAACTCCTTCTACTTATAGGCCTAGCACATATGCGATGTGCTTGAGGTTTTTTGGACGCGCAAGAGCGCTGCACGTTGAGATGTGAGAGAATCTGATGTCATTGCACAGTGAGGGCTACTGCTGAGCAGACACGAGACAGAGGTTAAGATTCCTTCATATCAAGATCTTCGGGTGGTTATCAGCATAACCGAATAAACGACACATGGTGTATATCTATTGCTCGAGACCTTTTATTTAGATATAGCCGAACGGGTTTAGCTTCTATCCAGAGAGTCAGATTTTGTCTCTATCTTTGGGACATCAATTTTAACAAACCTGATTGGATATTGCCCTTATCAACAGAACCAAAATTTGTTCTTATCTTCGAAGCGGTGGTTTAAACAAAACCAATTAGATATTGCTCCTATTAATAGAACTAAACTCCATTCTTATCTTAGGAGCGGTGGTTTAAACAAACCGGTTGGGTTATATCTGAAAAGATATAGGTGCCAGACTAGCCCCGTAGAACAATACCACCTCATCGGACTGCACATCTATGAGAGCTGCACTTCGGGTGAGGCTTTGATGTTACTGCACTTTTTAGACAACGAGGAGACTTGTGTTTTGAAGACGACGGAGTCACTGTACTTTTGGGCAACGAGGAGACTGTGTTTCAAAGGCAACCAAGTGTGGACACACACAAAAAGAAAAAGAAATGCTGTCTTTTCTTTATTGGCGCAAGGCACCACAAATTGAGTACGCATGAGAGATCCTGCGCTGAGGATCCCCGAGTACAAAAAAGAATTCTGGGGAATGGGACGATGGAGATCGGGTGACAGTTGCTCCTTTACTCCGTTGACACTCCGATTACAAAAGTGGAAGAAAACTTAAGAAAATTGCTAACTCTCGGCTCACTGGCAAGAAGTGCAGCAATTTGGCTCTTGAAAATGCTCTCCGTTTTATGTTTTGAAGAAGGATAAGACCCATTTTTATAGTCGTTCTTGAGCTAGAATGATGTTATGCGCCCACATAAGGAAACATACTGGTTTTCATGTGGACGCATGTTCCTGCTTTGGGCGCATAGAATGTAGGCGCATGCAGGCTGCATGGTCGTGGGTTGATAGTGGTGCTGACGTGGACGCATGCTTCGGTACACGACTGCTCATGGAGACTGACGTGGCCGTATGCTTCGGTGCATATTTTGATCGTGGCTTTAACCGAGACAGGGGCCATTCTGGCTTGGGCGCATAGCCTGAAACAGGGCTATACGCCCCCCTTTTGGAGGAGCTTGTCTTGGGCGCATGCGCATATGACCTCACTGGAAGCTTTGGGCGCATAAGGCTCATTGGTGGCTTGGGCCCATAAGGCTCATTGGTGACTTGGGCGCATATGTCCAGTTTGTTGAAATTTTTTTGCTTTTACACGACCCCCTTCAAAGTTTTCGATACTTGAACGAGTTCGAAATACTTTGAAAGAAGCATGGACCGTCTTTTCGTGATGCAGTGGGCGCATAGTACGGCTCTTTCTTTGGGCGTATAGAGTTTGGCCAGCCTGTCAGAGAGATGGCTGTTGAGATCTTCCTCAAAAATCTGAACTGACAAATTTATCGAGGTAGAATTTGAAGAGGTCCATCCTTCATATGTTGTCCATGTTAGCAAATGGCAGTCGCATAGTGTACAAGAGGTTGGGTCTTCACGTAGGCGCATAAGCTATGGTGGGTGCATAGTGCGCAATGGGCGCATAGTGTACAATGGGCGCATAGGAATAGTAGACGCATAAGGCATGGCCCATGCCTATAAATAGGCTTTGAAAGAGAGAAATTTTATTATTCTCAATTCTCTTAGAACTTTCAAAAGACTCTTCATCTCCCCTCTTTACGAACCATGTCTTCCAAGGTTGCCAAGAGATCTGCGAAGGGCAAGGGGGCTGTACCGAGTGGCTCTCCTCCTGTAGCAGCGTCTTCACCAGTCCAAGACCCGATTCTGGGTGAGGCTACGCCTCAAAAACAAAGTCTTGAGCGTTAATTTGTGACGCTCAGACTTTTCTTCTGTCTGGGCACATGCGCCTAAGGCAACATGCTTCTGTGAGAATTCTTATGCACCCACAGAAGCATGTGCCAACACTGTGGTGTGCTATGCGCCCACATATTGCCATGTTATGGGCCCATATGCTGTTGCATGTTATGCGCCCACATACTGCTGTACGTTATGCACCCACATATTATTTTGGGTGCATAACCCTTTGGACGCATAGCCTTTTGGGCGCATAGCCCTTTGGGCACATAAGATTCCTCCAGCACTTAGTTTTTTCTACAGATTTTGAGTCTAACTTTCTCTTCTATCCTTAGAGTTAACATATTTGTCCTGGAACTTGGCGGTATCCCTTTCGGCTCTGTTTGCCACATCCTTGGCACAAGCCTTATAACCGACATGGTCAGCAATGTTCAGGCCAAGATTAGTCATGACCAACCTACGGAACGGACGATCGCCATAATTGAACAGGACAAAACCTTTCTGAAATAGATGATTAATGATGAGGAACTCTTGCTAGGAGGGACACGCTGTTTGAAGAAGCCGTACTTCCTGTTCGGTGACAGTGTAGGATTTGAGAATGACAAGACGATATGTCTAGAGGACCCTCTGGTAGTTAAGTTAAATGACCAAAGAATAGGATTGCCATCTATGAAACGCCAATACCCTCTGTCGGCGTTTGCTAATCTTGCTGTACAGAGGCAGATGAAATGGGACTTGACCCCTGAACTGCATGGGGTTATTTCTGGCATGATCCAATTCAATTCTGGTGACCAAAAGAAGGACACGTTCAAGTGTGTCAAGCGTTCCATGTCCTAATCTATGAGGGGGCTGCACCTTGGTGTCATAATGAACGATGTCCCGACTGATCTTTACCCCTATGCGGCTGAGACTTTCTCCAACTTGATGCTGTCAAAGAGGGAATCATACCCGAAAGGGAAGCTACGGATGGAAGGTTAGATGCATTCTGTCCCATTATGGAGTGACCTTACTGGATGCGTGCTCTCGACTTACGAGGCCACCCTAAAAGCTGCCAGTCTTCTTTATGCCGTTAGAGCCACCCAATATGGCATTAAGGTTAACTGGCCAGTGTTTATCTCCTTGGCAGAGTTATACAACTATCACACATGGCTCTTCACAAGATGCAGGCGATATCCAAACTTCCCTGGAGGACGGAGCCATATGCAGAATACGTCACCAGTGATGCAGAGATCTTGGATTTGGAGAAGGAGAACTCCGAGATGATGGAGGTGTACAATGAGTTACTCTATCACTTTTTTATTTGTCACTAGATTACGAAGAAAGGTAATACTGAGGGGCCCCTTCCGCATATGAGGGCCTGGACTAACTACATTTTTCACCAGAGTAGAGGGGAACGGCCCAGTCTCCTTATCGTCTTGCAAGCCCTTGATGAGCTTTGAGAAGAGCAGTTGATAGCAGATCACGGAGCTGTGGATGCCGAAGATAGTGACGATCCTGAGAGAAACTCCCCGATTTATCATTTCTTCAGGCATGTCGAGTTCAAGATGTCAGAAAAGGTGGTGCTAGCCGCTTTCCTAATGATATGGCTTCGTGACTGCGTAGTCCCTGGTGGTTCAGGGTCTATTGAGAGAATAAGCTAGGGTATGATACTTTCGGCTATAAAGCTGGCCTTTAGACGCCAACTTGCTCTGCTTCTAGCGATGGTCTGTGCCATCCAACGGGGTTTGTAACATTTTGTTGTGAACGCGATAACACCCGAAGGCAGGAAGGACTTTGCTAGGACTGAGTTACCCTTCCATTATTTGATGGGATGGCTGGTGCTGTATTATCCCAGATTGATGAACGCCAGGCTGATGGCAGACTCTTTGGCGGGGGATACCTTCCTTCGGAGATTCAGAGACACAGATTGGACCGTTATAGGGGTGCCTGTTTGTAGGAGGGCTTTGAGTTTTCTACAGAACTATGAATTCTTCAGAGTATCGCCTCCGTCTGGTAGTGGTCGTGCAGGAGATACCCTAGTAGATGAGGGGGCACTCACTACTAGCCTTCTTATTGGGGCATTTCGTTGGCTTTAATCCACTAGGCCTTCCCATTTGGTGTTCAGGAATAGAAACCACACTTTCCTGGAACCTTATTTCTCGAGCCGCTTTGTACGGCAATTCGACTACAGCCAGCTTCTCTTGGGCAATCCCAGTCCTCATCTCCAGTCGATAGGGAGCCTGATTGACGGGGCACGTACATGGAGCTACTACAACGCTGGGTGTACGGGGACATTTTTGTAATGCCCCAGTCCCAAAATACGTAGGACTAAAACATATTCATGCCAGCTGTATACATACGAAGTATATGGACCCTCGTATATATACATAAGCTGTAAAATGCAGTAACCAAGGTACTAAATCTCATCCACAAAGATAAATAATGATATAAAAGCAACTTTGAATTTGTCATGTGTACAATCGTTGGGCGGAGACAAATCCACTACCAACAAGTAAGGAAAAATACATAAAAAATAAAATAAATTTGGCAGGCGAAGCGAAGATGATCAAGCGCAATCATCCTCGAAGAAATAGTGACAACCATGGCCATGGCTAGAACACCTACGAGAGACAATAACACACACACCTGGCGAGATAACCAGGTCCTCAGAGGGACGTAACAAGATACAATAAACATGCCATATAAATACTGAATATAAAACATGCCACAATCAAAGAAAGTGACAAGACACAAATAAGGTAACCTAACTGTACTAAAGTGAACATGCAGTTGAGAACAAACCTTTCGTCGCATGAGCCCTGGCTGTAAATGGGATCTGGTATAGTCCCCTCTTGGGCACCAGTGACCTAAGCACATGACGTTCAAAAATGACAGTGGCCAACCTGAGAGGCTCATACCCGTATCTCCAACGGAGCTTCCGGGTTACAAGAGAAGTGCAATCGAAGCCCATACGACAAGGAAATGTTCTCCCCGCCCAATGTACCTATCATGTCGCATCCATGACCATGTAACACTACTAACCGTCAAGTCTTCTAACATATAACTATTGACAGTTAGACCTAACGCACGTCCTGCACGTATTAGTGATCAGCCAACACGTAAGTCCGTAGGCTTTATGCTACTCACAACTCACACATCTCGTGGCACATCAGTGTCAAAGTTTATGTAATGCACTATACTAGTGGTAGTCCCTTAACTATAGGTTCACATGCAATCAAAGGATAAATAACAAGGTATAGCTAATATCACTGAGCATGCAGTAATCAAGAACTAAAATAAATGAACAGTCATATGTAATAAAATGCAAACTGAAAATGAACAGTATAATATCAAGGTATCTTGCCTGGTGTGTCTCCTGGAGTGGTGCGATGAGCAAGCAACTCATGTTCTGTCCAATAGCTATGGTCGATGCAGCATGGTCCGAATTCACGAGAAAATATGAATGGATGATTAGTCATGCTAAGGGTGTTAAGCAAGGAGAAATTAAGAAGATTACGTATATAAATTTTAAAAAATATTTTTATGTAAATTCTTGAAAATACTTTGTATATATATCCAATTTGAAATTAGTCAATTATACGTTTAGATGAGTACTTGAAAAATATCAAAATTCATTTTTAGGCTCATATATATAATATATATATTGTAGAAAAGTAACTTTTTGTTAGTCAAAATATTTTAATAAAATATAGGAGAAATGATTTTTTTAGGGCTATTGAGTGGTGTCAAAATAATTTTGGAAAAATATGCGTTATCAATTTTTTTTTACATAAACAGAATAATACACTACTAATTCTAAAATAATAATAGTATAATAATAACAATAACAATAACAATAATAATAGTGGTGATAATAATAATAATAATGATAATAGTAATAATAATATTAATAAAAGATATAATAATAATGATGTTAATAATAATAATGATAATAATAATAATAATAATAATATTGATTTTAATAATAATAATGATAATATAATAATACTGATTATCAAACCCCCCTATTACAAATAGTGAGAAAAATAAAGAACGAAGAGAGAGAGTCGGGAAGGGGCGAAGGGTTCTCACCTCGGGGGCGGCTCCAGCCGGCGGTTGGAGCACGGAGAGGCGGCTGCGGCGGCGAGAGAATGGGGTTTGGAGCTCACCAAGGTTGCACGGAGGCGTTGGGCGGCGCTGCCGAGGCGGTGGGCGGCTCTGCCGTTCCAAGGCGCGGGGAGGCTCGATCCAGAGGAGGTGCGGTCTTCCGGCGCGTCGACGGTGCGGAGGAGGAAGGAGAGAGGGGATGGCGGCTGTGCGGCCGGGGAGGCGAATGGGAGCGACGGTGCTGGTGGTTTTCCGGCGCGTCAGCGGAGGACGAAGGAGCTGGGTCTCTCGTTGGCGGGTAGACGGAGTCCCGTGCACGCGGGCACGGCGGTGCGGATCTGCAGTGGACGGTTGAGCGCGCTGGGGGGTGGCACGGAGAGCTCGACCAGGTTAGGGTTTCCCACCCTTCTCTTATTTCCCAATTGCGTGGTGTTGGCGACGAGTTGACGAAGATGGTGGTGGTGGTTGTTAATGGCGGTGGTGGTTGCGTGATGATGGCGACCGGAGATCGGGGATGGGCACGGTGAAGGCGGGCTACCGCGGGTTTTAGTGATGGTGTTGGCCCTGGCGATGGAGGACGATGACAATGGGGTGGTGGTCGGGAGATGGCGACGGGGATGATGAAGGGTTTTGTCGTGTTGTGGCGGATTTGCAGTGGCCGGGGACGGAGATTGGGGTGGCAGTAGGTTAGGTTTGGGATAGAACGAGTCCGTATCGGGGATGTCCGACACGGCTGGATGGACGTCCGGGATTGTCGGACGGGGCAGAATTTTTGTATTTGTATGGTGGGGATGTAGTAGACGGGTGGCACAGACACGATGCACAATTTATGGATGGAAAATTTCTGGAGGAGTACCTCTCCTTTTATAGGAGGTGGAAATTTCTAGTTGGATAGGGATTGGGAGAATTTAAATCCCAATTAGATAAATCATCAGTTAATTCAAATTGATTTAAAATACTTCAATCCAAAGTAAATCCAATCTAAATAGATTATACCTAATTTAAAATATTTTAAATAAAGTCAATAAAATCTTTTGCAATTTAATTTACCATATTTAATCAAATATTAAAATTAACAAAATTCCAAATATCATTTTCATAATTAAATAAATATAGTAATAATTAATTTCGAAAATCATGATAAATACTTAAATATTAATTCATGAACTAGCTTTTATAAATAACAAAATATATTAATAAGCAAATTTTACATTTCGTAAAATATTAAACCACAATTTCCAAATCACAATTTATTTGTAAACGACGAATAAAAAAACCCTTTTATAAAAATAAAAGTATTTATTACCTTTGTTTGAACATGTACTTTCATATATAAAATAAAATTTATAATAAAAATATTTTTCTAAAGTATGTACCTCGACACATATTCGCACTCGTCGAAAAATTACGAACGCAAATCTCGCACGTTACGTAAATATGACAAAGTGACTCATGTGCGACGTATAGATACGAAATACAAAATGAATACAAAATTAAAAAAAATGTAGTAGAAATTTAGGGGGTTTACATCCTACCCAACTTAAAAAAATTTCGTCTATGAAATTTAGAAAAAAATTAGGGTAGGTAGGGTGAAGGAGGTAGAAGCAGTATATTCGAATAAATGTACGAGATCTTCTTGGGACGAGAATGCGAACAAAATATTCTGCGAGGAGGCGGGCGACATTTCAATGATAATAGATCAGTTGGATGACTAGGAAAGAATCGGTTATAGTATGATTATGCGTATGACAACCCCTCGATGCCTATAATCCATCATTCACTGTCATTTGTTCTATGGACGTGCAAGCTCCCAAAATAGGTAATAGTCTTCCAATATAAATTTTGATCATTAGACCACTATTCTTGATTCAACATTTTCTTGCGTGTTTTCAATATTGTTAAAATCTCAAATCGTCCTTATCAATTTTCCATTCACTATTGCAATATATTCCATAACTTTCCTTTCTTCTTTATTTACTTCAATCATTTTCCTCACAAATTTTAAATTCCAAAATGTATGCAATTATCTAATTCAATATTTCATCATAAAAATTTTCAACAAGTTCAACAAATTTTGAATTAAAATGAATCTCTAATGTACTTCTCTCACATATCTATATATATCCATTTTCCACAAATTAGATCTCGTCGTTCACAATCTCTTCCAATATAAATTTCGGGCCAATAGCTGCTTCATTAGCCATACCGGAGTTCCTCCGCATCTGACTAGAAGTGGCTTGCTATGACGAGGAAGTGATTCGTTCTGATACTACTATGCATTTGGGGGGGGGGGGAGGCTGCGCACTTTATGAAGACTGCACACTTGTAGGCTTTAGGCGTTTTAGTCTTTATTATGTAATCATGAAGAATCTGTAATAGATCTTTTGTAGACATGATTTAATAAAGAACTTTTTTTTATGCATCATCTTTTGTATGTCTTCTGTGATTTTGTTACTGTCTGCGCTTTTAGGCAACTGCGCTTTTATGAAGAATATAGAGCGACTGTTGTCATCTGCACTTCCGTCACTGTTGTGCTTATTTTTATGCTTTTACAAGAACCCTTTCAAAGTTTTCGAACTTAGAATAAGTTTGGAACACTTTGAACATAAGCATGAAATGTTACATGGCTTCCGCACAACACGCTCGCTGACTGGCTGTCGTCACGCCCATCCTTCAGCATTTAATGCCTTGAGCCGTCGTTTCACTTGAAGTTAATGATAATTCCTCATTTTTAGGAAACACCATCATGATTTTGACTCTTAATTCCCACGTCGTTCGAAGAGTTTCTCTGAATACGAAAGGGTTTTGTCCCTATTCGCTGATGTGGCTTCATCCTATAGGTAGGGGCGATTTGGAGAGAGAAAATTTTCCCTCTTTTTCTTTCTCTGTCAGACCTTTTTTCTTCCTTTCAAATTCCTAGCTTTTCCGCCATGGCTTCCAAGAAGTCGAGAACCCCAAAATCTTCACGAGCGGCTACGATGAGCACGAAGAAGGACAGAGAGAAGCGGCTGATCTCAGAGGCCGTTGATGACGATGACTCTCCGGCCGTCAATATCATAGTGGATGTCGATGTGCGACTGCCTATTGCGAGTAGGTGTTCTATGCTTTGCTGATGCACATGAGCGATTTACTTCTTCGGAATAACGTCTCATAGATGTGCTGAAGCTATTCTCGCTGATGTGCATGGGCACTGCTCTTCGGAGGAGTGTCTGTAGATGCACTGAAGCTTTATCAACCAATGCGCATGGTTGTTACTTTTATGAAGTAATGACTGTAAAATGTGCTGAAGTTTTCGCTGACGCGCTGGATTACTATACAGTGCTTGCGCCGATGCTCTCTCGCTGAAACACAATTTTGCAGAGTAGTGTCTGCACGGATGCTTTTTTGCTGAAGCGCAATATTATGAAGACATACCTGTGCGGATGCTAGCTCGCTGAAATGCAGTTTTACTTAAGTGGTACATGCACAGATGTTTGTTTCACAGAAAAATATCTCAGACTTCTGTTCTTGTTTTGTGTAGTTCCGTGACCACCTCCCTTTTTAATGAGGTTCTTTTCGACTCCTCCGTCTGCGCACTTGGAACAAATGTCGATAAGGAGCCCGTCGAGCCGGCCAGGAGGTCGATCGCCGAAGATCAACCAGCAGGTTGACTGGATCATATACAAGAACAGCGTCAGGGCTACTTCTGTCATATGTTGGATCAGGATAGATTAACGCCCTCCCTTCACGCTGGTGCAGGGATGCTAAAGCCTCAGTTTCTTTTTGGTGACCAAATGGTTTTGAGGGAGACAAATCTCCTAGAACTCAAGACAGACTGGTATTTTGAGAACAATAGCCTTATATGTTCCGGCGACCGATCGACACATACCGCTGTCGGTCTTTTCCTGTTTTGTCGAAAGACGACGTATGGAGTGGAACCTGACCCCTAGCCAAAGGGGCTTAATCATGGGCCACTTCATGGTAGACAAGAGTTCCAAGAGGAAGGATGCTTTTACGTATGCCCGGGGCGGTACGTCGTATACCTTGCGGGTGTTGCTCCTTGGTCATAGATCTAAGCGACCTTTTCGCAGATGTGCATCCATTCGGGGCTTCCATCTTTGCAAAAAGGCTTCTGGCGGCTAGATATACATACCCGACAAGATCCTACCGAGTCGATAGCTAGGTTCATCCTGACAGGAAGTGGAGTGACTTGACTCGATAGATATTGGGTACTTTCAAGAAAGACCTAAGTGGCCCTGGCTTATGCCGCACCATTAAGGCTACTGAACACGTCATCCCCATCAATCAGCCTTTGTTTTTGGCCTTGCTCGAGTTGTACAATCACCATACCGGGACCTTTTTTATGCCATATGGAGAGATGGGACTAGCTCTCCATGAGATGTTTGCCATCTCGAAGCTGTCTTGGGGTGAGCATCTGTATGAGGAGTACACCCCTAGCCAAGACGAGCTCATGGGACTGGAGAACAAGTATCCTAAGATGATTGAAGTGTACCAAGAATTGCTCTGCCATCATCAGGTGTGTGTACGTCAGAACTCTGCGAAGGGTCAACCTCACCTTAATGCATGGATGGAGTACTTCTTTAAGTAGGAACCTTCGGAGCCCGGAATAGTTTGTTTTACAGCTCGCAGGGTGTATACTACTAATGAGGTGGAAGATCTGATGGTGAAGGCGAAAGCGTCAGGTCCCTCGTTGGATGCTGAGGGAAAACCCACCTTTATAGTCCATAATTATTTCTATCAAAATTTGACTACCGTCAGCCGGAAAGTGGCGATGGCTGCCTTTTTGATGATGTTGCTAAGGAAGGCCGTGGTGCCTGGAGGCTCGGGATCCGTAGGATGGCTCAATCGGAAGCTTATACTGCCGGCTGCGACGTTGGCCTTTGGGCATTCTCTTGTCTTGCTCCCTGCCATGGTATGCAACACACTTCGAGGTTTACAAGAACTCTTGGAGAATGTAATTGAATATCATGGATGCGACAGCGAATTCCCTCGAGCGGAGCTCCCCTACAATTATCTGATGGCTTGGTTAGCACTGCATCACACTGGTTTAATTGTTTCCGCGACCATTGAGGGCTACGAGGATAGAGACGTGACCTTGAGCATCTATCACCGGGCGAAGTGAGTCCATGACGGTGTTCCTGCCTGTAGGCAAATGTTAAACCACTTGGATGGTTATAGTTTCAATAGGATTTCACCTTCTCACGACGGCTAATTTGCAGGTGATGAGCTGGTCGACCGGGCGGAAGAAAGGGACGAGCTAACCACTGGTGCCTTTTATTGGTTATTATCCATTCGTACTTCGCACCTAGTGTATCGAAACAAGAACAGGGTATACCTGGAGCCTTATATGCCGACCCGATTCGCATGACAGTTTGGCTACATCCAGACCATGATGAACAACCCAAGCCCTTGTCTTGATTATGAAGGCAGCTTATTGGATTGTGCCCATGCATGGTGCTACTATAATGCTAGATTTATTGGGGGCAACATTTACAATCCGTGAGATGCACGGGGAGACCCGTATCTTATATTCCGCCGTAAAGTTCTACTGCTTGGTGAACAACTTTTCTTCAGGTTATGTTTAAGTGTGGAGTTTTATTGTGGGCACGATGTTCAAAAGTCCCCAGTCGGCCTCTCAAGAGTTCGCAGTTGCGGGAGATAGGTCTTCTGATGGCTCAATAGCTTCTTGGGAGAGAAGGGAGGATGCGGCACCTTTAAATTCCCCGCCCAAGCGTCGAGCTTCTTCAGCGGCGAGCCCTCCTCCTGCTGACGCAATTTATCGCAGCAGGGTGTTACGCCTGTTGCCTCATCTTCACAGGTATGTTTCTGTCCTTTTTATTTTGAAGTTTTACCCGCGACTTTCCATTTATCTCTATTTTGCTGGTACAGGCCAAGGAGAAGTCAGGTTGGTCGGAGATACTTAGGGAACTTCCTGAAGAGTCTCTTTCAGAGTAGCCCCTTAGGGGGCCACCGCGTTTGGCGGTTAGGTTTTCCACTCCTCTGCCTGCCGAAGGCCCTTCTTCGAGGAGGGAAGAGAGAACCGTCTTTGTCGCGAGGTCCGAGGAGGTTCGTGTTCCTGAGGAGGATCCAACAGCTGAGGCTGTTCGGCTAGAAGAGGTTCATTCGTCTGTCTCATTTGATTATGAGACTCAGGACTTTTCAAAGCTTATGGCTTCTCACCAAGAAGTGGCTTCTACGGGTGGACTCGTAGTGATACCCAGGGTCGGTCCTGCAACAAACGAAAGCATAGCTCATGAATCTATACCCGAGTCGGGTTGCCCAGTCGAGGATATTGAAGGCACTGTCGGTGGTTCCCTTGCGGAACCTCCTCCTCAAGGAGGTGAGAAGGAAACAGTAATTGACGAATTACCCCTGACATTCATCAGAAGTCGGCCCCAGGAGGCGGTTGAAAAGAATGACAGAGGTTTAATAACGGAAACCGTTGACGAGCTAGCTGGCCGAGCTGTTGAAGGGCCAGTCAAGATGACTATCGAGGAGTTAGTCGATGAGGTCATTATGAAAACGGCTTGGGAGGCGATTAAAGAGTTGGATGATATGTTCCTCAGGGAAGCGACCGAGGAGACTACTGCAGAACAGGTTGATGCAGCCGCTAATGACCTAATTACTGGAGTTCCAGCCGAGGTGGCTACTGAGATAGTGGTCGATGGTACTGCTGATGAGCCCGCCGATGGGGAGATGGTTGAGGAACCGGTCGAGAAGACCGTCGAGGAATTGATTGTTCAAGAGCCCTTCAATGCAGTCACTACAGAATTGCTCGAAGAGGCTGTCGTCGAGTCCACTGCTATGAATTTGTTGGAGATGACCGCTGATGAGCCGGCTGCTGAAGCACCGGTTAAGAAGACCACTGAGGAGTTGGTCGCAACGACCGTTAAAAAATTAGGCGTAGAGGTTGTCCAAGCGTCAGTCCACGAGGCTTTTCAGAGGTCAGTCACGAGAATTATAGAAGAACCGGTGAGGGAGCCCATTGAAGCCGACTATGCATCCGACGATGTTGGCTTATACCGTCCCTGTCCCGCCAATGGCCTCCATTCCTGTCATGGCACCACCTGCTCTAGCTGCAATACCCAAACGCGTATCGGCTGTCGCTGCTGCTCCGAGACCTTCTATCGTAGCATCTCTACTGACCCCCATGGGTTGTTGGTGTAAACCCGCAAAATTTTTAAATTTTATTTTAATTTTTTTATTTGTTATTATAAACATAGCCATAGTCATGATAAAATTTTGTTATGCACATTGACTAGACGATAAGGCATGACTAGTGCAGTCATATACCATGACTAGCCCACTATCTGTAACCCCCTATTTTTTTTATAAAATTTATTATATTTTGTATAAATATTTTATGACATTTGTTATTTATTTAATAGGTTAATAAATAGTTATATTATTTTTTCTTATTAATCAAAAACTAGCAACCATTTTATCTATAGTATTTTGCTTTCAACAATTGAGACTAAAAGTATTTTTATTAGGTTAATAAAATTTTAAGGATTATCTCCTGTATTATATGGTGTATATATATGTATGCCATACATATATCTACATAAGTATATATACATATATTTTAGATTTAAAGTAAATATATTATAAGTAGTAAATATCTTGTTCATGTCTTGTGAAATGAGAGGCTTTTACATAAATAATTCTTATATTATGGTAAAATAAAATTATAGATTTTTTAAGAAAATTTTGTATAATTCTATTTAAATTTTGAACGGGTTTTATATTAAGTTACTTATATATAACTATAAAAAAAAAGAAATTACCTTCAATTTATCGCGAGATTTAGAAATCTCGCGATATGCCCACCTCCCCTGGACCCGACAGTGAGAAGCCAGCCTTTCCCAATTGCGATCGATTAGAAATCGATCAGTTTTTGATCGATTCAACCCAAACAAATTCCTGTGCAACCCCAACCATATATCTTTAGGATTATACCAAATCTAATATAAATTCAGGTTTAAATTGATGAAGAAATCCACCCAAAAATTATAAGCATAAACCTATATCTATATGAACATGAGATTT
This sequence comes from Iris pallida, assembly GCA_029216955.1. Taxonomy (NCBI): domain Eukaryota; kingdom Viridiplantae; phylum Streptophyta; class Magnoliopsida; order Asparagales; family Iridaceae; genus Iris; species Iris pallida. The sequence continues at coordinate 70,286,266 of JANAVB010034417.1, read as the reverse complement.
ACAACTCCAAACTGGGAAGAACTCCCTTCTTGACCACCCCTAGTGCATCCTTGACAACCCCAAGCCTTGAGCGAATCTATAGTGCCACCAGCACACCGCTGACGGCCGCCGCCTTGCCGGAGAGGCACAAAAACGTGACAGGAAACAAGGCACTTTGTTTCGACCCAACTGCCAGGTAGTCCACTTCTCCTCCTTATTTCTTCAATTCTAGTCGATAGATTCTCGATGCAGAAAATCCTAAGTAGAGCCTACCTAACCCTCTTGACACCCCAGCAACTAGTTTGGAGAATTGTCGTGTTATCGATTTGGAAACTCGACCCAAAAATCGACAAAACACTCTGTCACATGGACAAAAATATGATTGCATATACCCCTGTTCGAAGATGATTTCTGACCAGCCTGTTAGGAATTTGAGAAAATTTCTTGAACAAAGTTTTCGAACATTTGTAGCACTTCATAACCCTTCTGGTAGTTTAATTTTTTATCTATTATATGTAAAGATTTTTTATTCCAAAGATTGGGGAAAAGCAGTTTTTAAAACTATAAATTTTTGAAATTTTTTCTCGATACGGTGTGCGTCCGGACAAACCGAGCGACGTGGTCGTGCACTATACACATCGAAAGGCGCGTATGGATGTTGTCAATGTGTAGGAACTGACGGGACTCGATTTTGTTGTGTGTGCGCGACGAAATCAGTGCGTATCCATCGAGATACCCCCGTATCGACGTTTTGCAAACTTGACCATAACTTCATGCACGTTCGTCGGATCGACGCGAAACTTACGCCATCAGGACCGTATCAATTTTTTGGTCATGTATGCCAAGTTTGGTCCGATTCTGAGAAGGTTGATCGGAACGCCAAATTGGCGGGCCCGCGACCTGCTCTAACGGGCGAATTTGTGCACGGCCCGTCGGAATCCAACTTTGGACATACGGTTGGGTTTGTCTCCTCAAATCGGAACCGTAGACATGTAGTTTGATGACTTTAGAGACCATAGGTTCTGGCACGCGTTTCGGTGCAAAACGGGTCCAACGACGGACATCGTTTTGACCCAAAATTAAAATTTTGCCCCTATTCCAGAATTAAACATTTGGATAGGCATTTCCTAGGTATTTCTTTTATGCCAAATCTATTCGTAATGTTTATTTCAGCATCCGAGGTCGTTCGTAAAAGTTGGCTTTCATTGCTTCCATATTCTGACGATTTGAGTCATCAGGCGTCGCCATTATGCACACTACCCCTATGCAAGATACCTTGCCACCCGCTGTTTATTTATTTAGCTCATATTTCATGCATTATTCATTATTTTTTATGCAAAATAAACTGTGATACATGGCATAACTTGTTAGAACTTACCGTTCAGTTATATTTCCTGCTGTAGAAGCATGGAATTTCACAACCAGAAAGCCCATGCGCCAGACACTACATGCGCTAGAACTCAGACGAAGAACTTCACAGCAAAGTCAATAAGTATAGACATTTGAAGAAGGACTTTTCATTTTATATATAAAAGTCTATTACATGTCTAGAAAAAGGTTGTACAAAGGAGAATTTCTACAAAGGAAAGATCCTAAGTCTACAGCCAGCGGCCACCATGCGCCTTCAGATAAGCGTAGCGGCCACCATGCGTCTCCAGATAGGCACAGCATCACCATGCGCTGTCAGTCAGGCGCAGCAGATATCATGCGCCTCCAACCAGGCGCATCCCACCATATCTTCAGCAGCTCAGTCATGTGCATCCAGCTCAGTTATGTGCATCCAGCCCAGCTATGTACATCCCTTCAGCCAAATTCTTCCAGCCAGGCTCACCTGGCCGAGCAGAGCCCAGTTATGTGCCGCTCTTCCAACCAGGCTCGCCTGATAAAGCATTTAACCCTCTGGCTGGAACCAAGGAAGAGAAGAGCACCGCAAATGCTGTAGCCAGGGGAGGCTTCGAAAGAGCCTCCAAAGGCGAAGGAAGACCGTGATCGAAACCGCGGCTAAAGGAGCAGCTTTCAACACAACCAAAGTGGGCAAACCCCACTTTGAAGGAAGATAGAGCCTAGCACCGCCATTCCGATCTATGGCTCTTCCGGAATAACGGAGACGAGGCTCGAGCATCCCTATCTTTGGATGCAACAGGCACCTTCCGCCTGCCTCAGAAGCCCTCGACTCCGTCTTTTGGATGTAACAGTCACCTTCAAGTGCATCAAAGACAACACAGCGTCTCATCTTCACCCTCGGGAGCACTTCGTCAACAGAATGCACCCGCATGTTCAAGTTCATATTGGAAGTACGTGAGGGAATGAGAAGCAAACCTTCTCTCCATGCCACTATTTATAGGTCGGGCAGATCAAACCCACGCGCCAAGTGGATGGCTCTCCGAATTCCGTGCAATGAATTTGCATTAAATGGATGAACCGGACGCCTCGAATTCAGCCAAACGGCTATTTATGGCACTCGAAGAGCGAGACAGCCGCATCATTAAAAGACATGTCCGATGAGCCAGCCAGACAGCGCATCACGCGGACGCGCCCTTCGGCATCAGGCGCATCACATAGACGCGCCCTACAATACTCGGCGCATTACAGAGGGTGCGCCCCCACACATCTCCATACCGAGTGGAATGCCAACCGACGCGCCCACTCAGCTGTCCATCGAACGTCACCAACATTAAATGCTGAACTGACAGAGTTGGCAGCACGCCTCCCAAAGTCTGAACAGTTGACAGCTTTTTCAGAAAACAAAGCGTCGGCAACGTCAGCATCATCATGACTTTATTTTCGACGGCTACTGCCACGTGGCCACTCCACCATCAGCATGTGCCTCTACGGCCATGCATCCAAATCAGCATGTGCCTCAAAAGCCATGCGCCTCAGACTGCTCTCTGATCCCGAAAGACAGAAGGAAAGTCGCCTGTATGCGCCTCAAAAGCCATGCGCCCCAAATGGTTTGTAACTCCTAAAGGTTATGAGCCGCAGCCTCCTCCTGCGCCCAATCCAAGGCGCAGCCCACCAGATAACTCCTCTCCACCAAATCCGAGATCTTCGAACCATGAGTCGACGACACGTGTCCTTTGACTCAACTCATCCAAGATTTCAGCAACGGAAAGATCTTCTCTCTGCTACGTGCCGGCTCACAACAGCAGTATGAAGAGTTCTCCCCCTCGATCAGGGCGCAACATCCGTGCGCCTCCATCAGCAACCTCCACGTGGCGTCCCCACACCGGCGCATCCTGTATGCGCGCATGAGCAGCCAGCCTGCAAAACTATAAATAGAAGGATCATCTCCTTCACACACAAGGACAGAGACTCAGAACAGACAAGACTCACAACACAGAGAGTATCCACAACAGAGAATCACCGGAGAGGCAGTTCTAGACACTCAACGTCTTCCTCCTCTCAGCAAGCTCCAGCACCCAGAGCAATCAACACCTTCAGAGAACCGATAACTGTCGTCAGCCGGTCAACGGAGTCAACGCATTACCACTCGCTCCATTGGCACTAAGGACCCAGCTTAAACAAAAGTGTACTCCTAGGACTACATCTAAGTCCTATATTGTATCACTGTTATGTTTGTATTAAGATTTCAATCAAAACAATTTTAATGGCAAACAAGCTGGCGACTCTGCTGGGGACTTCTTTCTCCTCTACCGAGAAGGTTGTGTCACAGGCCGACGACGTGAAGGTGGGCTCCTCCCACAAGATGCTGGTAGTGCGCCTCAATCAACAGGCGTACGAGGAGTTCATTTCTGAAGGAAGTGCGAGTCCTTCGAAGCGGCTGTCGAAGCCGAAGAAGACCCGCGCAGTCTGGGTGCGCAAAGTCGATGCCTCGGGCACCACCGTTGAAGGGGATGCGCCCGTCCAGCCTTCCCTTCCTGCTGACGTCCTCAGCAGTCAAGGTGCGCCCGCTGATGCAGCATATCTCTCGGAAAAGCGTGCGGCTGACCACGTTCCCCAGCCATCTTCCTCTCAGGCGAGGAATATACGTCGACGGAGCAGGGGCACAGCCAATGCCCCGCGCATCACTTCTGATGCGCCACAAAGAGCCTCTGTCTTTGACAGACTCACTCGCTGTAATGGCGAGGAGAATTTGGATGCTGAGTACTATACGCCCCAGCGGGCTGGTACGAAGAAATCCAGGGCGGCACGGGCCATGCGCCACAAACGTGCTATGCCAGCTGCCGGCCAGAGGCACGCGCTTACAATAACGCGTGCTGCCGATGGCAAGCTGTACAAGGTTGACTCAAGTGCTTCTGCACCGACAACGAGTCGACCTTCAAAGTCCTCATCTCGCTTGGGCACATTCACTGCGTGCACAACCAAGCCGAGAGAGGCAAACTCAGTGGTCTTGAACTCCCGTGCCTCCTCTGGTTGTACGTTTGAGGTCCGTTCAAGTCACTTCAAATGCTGTGGTTCCCCCACTATTGATCGTGATGCCTGCTTGGTATTAGATCAGGGGGCACAGCACTCACTCGACCACCCCGGCGCTTGGCCCTGCCATGCGCCTGAGAGGGGTGTGAGGGTAGCACTCTCCTCCAACGACCTACGCAACGTGATCACTCACAAGCACCGATCAGGAGAGTTGACCAACAAGTACGATGCGCCTCTCACGGGGCACACTTGTGCAGTGGTCACCATCAACTGCTGTTGCAAGATGGCAGTACCGCCAAAGCAGTCGGTCTTCCAACGGCTACAATCATCGACACCCCTCCGACATCGCCTTGGGACGAAGGTGTCAGCAGAAGAGGAGCTAAAGGTTGCTTCATGCAACGTGATCTCCAACTCCTCATCTGTCCGGAAGACGACTGCCAATTCCTCGTCTTCATCCAAAAGCCAGCCGAGGAAAACCAAAGCAGCTGTCTCGACCTCTGGAGTGTTCGAAGGCACTCGGTCGAGGAATAAGTTCTTGGAGGAAGCTGGGGGTAGCCAGACCCTTGTCGAGCCTCCTTCCGAAGACGAAGATGTCCAAAGCACAGCTGCGGCGGATCTTCATCAAGGCGAAGATGGCCTCCCTGAAGCCCCTCAAAATGACGAGGTCCTCCAGGACACCGCCGGGGGTAGTGCTGGAAACGAAGAGGCCCTTCAAGACAGAGCTGAGGGCAGTCAGGCCCTTGCAGATGCGCCTGTCGAAGACGAACTCCAGAATGTGGCTGGGGGTGGCCAAACACCAGGAGAAGTGACTCCCCCACATGAGAGCGAGGCTGAGAGCGAAGCCTCGACTAATCCATCCACTTTCGGCCGTGTCATGACAGTATACATGACCGGGGGTGATCTTGAGACTGATGTGCCGCCACAGGACATTGTCCAGCGCATAGACTCGCTAGAGGGAGGACTCAAAACCCTCTCTGCCTCAATGCAAGCACTGACTCAAGCAGTATTTGAGATGCGGTCGGCCTTGATCAGGACACCTTCAAATGGTCCCGACCCAGGAGCCAATGGAGAGTCGAGTGTGCCCCTCCAACGGACACCCTCAGACACAGAAGCACCCCGGACGTCGGAGCCCTCAAACGCTCCACTCCAGGTGGTACCTCCTTCCTCGACTCCTAGCTCCACGGAGGACGTGGTCGAAATGATCAAAGATCTGTGGGAGCGCTTCGAGTCCAAGAACAGGCAGGAGGAGCGCCAGAAGATGGGCATTCCCCAGCCTTATCCCCTTGAGTGGAACAAGGTGGTTTATCCCCCAAAGTATAAACCACAAACACTCACGCCGTATGATGGGAAGGACTCTCCACGACGGTACCTGACGTACTTCCAGTCGCAGACAGGGCATCTTCCGAAGGAGGACGTGCTCCTCACCAGCATCTTTGTTGGGACCCTGAAAGGGGTGGCATATGACTGGTACTGCAGCCTCCCCGATAATTCCATATCGTCCTTCGACGACCTGACACGCCTCTTCCTCGACCGCTTCTACGACGGTGGAAAGGACATGACGATGGCGTCTCTCATTGAGATACGCCAGAAGGACAAGGAAACGGTTCGGGCATTCATCGAACGCTTCCGTCAGGCCTGCTTCAGGCTACCTCCAGGCATGCCAGAGTATGCGCTTCTCTCCGCTTGCAGTATGAACATGCTGCCTGCAGTAAAGCTCTGGCTTAACTCTACTCCCCCTCCCGACTGGAGCTCCCTAATCATCGAAGCTGAAGCTGCAGAGAAGAAGGCGGCCAATGCACGTCTTCTGGGTGTTAGCTTCCCCGCCTTTGACGATAAGGGGAAAAAGTCCGCAATCAACAACTCCGGACGAGAAACAAAGGGGAAACAGACACTGACTGTTAATGCCTCGAAGGGCGCATCTGCGCCTACTCAAAAGCCTCCACTGGCACCGAGACCCAAGGAGGTTTATTCATTCAATGATGACGACACCCTGCAACTCTTTGAGATACTGAAGCAGGGTGACAAGATCAAGCTTCCGGACCCAAAGCGGCCCGATGAAGTTGGGAAAGTGGACAACCTAAGGTACTGCCACTACCATCGGTTTGTCGGACACCCGACCAAGGACTGCTACGTCCTCAAGAATTACATCCAGCGCATGATCAATGCGGATGTAATCTCCGTCGACTATAAAGAGAAGACGGTGTCGGCCAATCTGCTTTTGCTTCAGTTCGGCACCTTGCCGCCAACTACTACACAAGATGGCGTCGTCCCCATCCCTAAGGCGACAATGGAGGTGGTAAACTTACCACCTACTCGTGACAATGTGAGTGGACTCACCCCGCTCACCACATCTCGAGAAGAGGTCCTCTGGGTTCACCCCGACCTCGTCTCCGAGGTGACTCAATCGGAGGTACGCCCTACCTCCAAATCAAAAGACAGGAAAATCAAGTCTTGCCGCACAGTCTCTTCTTCAACAGAAGAGGCACTTCCAGTGCAAACACGTGCACAACAGAGCTCCCAATCCGGCGAAGCCACCGCCGAGGTGGTGCCTCCTAGTACCATCACTGAGGAGGGTCCATCTAAGCCCTTAGCAGCCAATAAGCAGAAGTAGGTGGAGGCCCGTTTTGACAGACCTCTACGGAAGGAGAATGCTTCGGGGCTGTCCAAGCCTCACAACTTCGACATTCTGGTACAATTAGCCAGTACACCTGCGCGCCTGTCTTTGTTCGAGCTCCTGCGTCTTTCTAAAGATTCTCGAGAAGCCCTCTGCGAAGCTCTGAAGGACGCTTAATCCTTTCTCAATCAGGTCAAGCAGCCTGAAGACCTCCCAACTACTTGTGCGCACTATCATTGTGCGGATGAAGTTATCCCAAACATAACTTTCACCCAACAAGACATGCTGCTCAAGCGTCACCGACATAACCGACCGCTGTATTATACAGGGTACATTGGCTCGGTCAAGGTGAGCCAGATTCAGATCGATCCTGGGTCTTTCCTAAGCATCATTCCGAAGGCGCTGCTATCTAAGCTGGGGATCCCGATGTACCGGCTGGCGCCCTCCAATACAACCATCAGTGGCTTCAATGCTAGCAAGAGCGAGCCATTGGGCAAGATCCGACTGAAGTGTCACATTGGCAGCCTCAAAACTGAGGTGACTTGTTATGTGGTGGATGCCGAGGTCAACTACAACATCTTACTCGGACGACCATGGTTACATGAGTACATGGTGGTGCCCTCCACGCTCCACCAATGCATGAAATATGTATCCACCAATGGCGTCATCCGGACGGAGTTTGCAGACATCGATCCTTTCAAAGGAATTGAAGCCTACTTCACCGATTCCGACTTGTACAAGCCCATTGACGAGGAGGAAGCCAACGACGCTGATGATGAGGCAGAGACGGCAACAGAGCCGGACATGGAGCCTGAGACGACTCCCGACGCCCCCTTAAAAATCCGACTGAAGAGGAAACCACCCCAGAAGGCGCCTCCAATGAGCATCAAGCTATCAGGGAAAGCACCGACTCACGAAGCTCCCCTGAAGATACGCCTCAAGGGAAAGCCACCTCAAACAGCGGCTCCCTTGGTGGTAAAATTACAAGGGAAGGCGCCTCTCATCGGAGGCGCAACCGAGGCACCTCTCAAGGTGCGTCTTAAAGGCAAGCCGCCGCAGTCATCCAAGATGCCGGAGAGGGCTCACATAACCCTCTCAGACCCCAAAGTCAGAGCGGTGGAGGACTCTCCTGATTCGGCCCCAGTGCTTACAGATGAGGAGCTTGGCGAATATATCTCTGCTGATGTAGACGCACCCTCCTTCGACAATGTAATCCCACGGGATAAAATCTCGTACTTTATCAATAATAGAGTATCTTTCAATTATTCTTGTCTTCCACACTGGAATGCCATATATACATTAGACAACGCTCTACGGTCGTTGCAAACACAAGTAACGACCGTCTACCATAATCAAATAGTCCCGTCTCAAGGAGTCTTCATAGTCCCTCCACGGAGCCGAGACCAAGGCACCACCATCTCGGGCAAAATCGAGCGTCGTCGGGACCTCCCGTCAATCGAGCCCGAACCTGATACCGGCAGAGTACAAGTCTATCGGTACACGGATACGGCTAAGCACATCATCCAAAAGATGGGCTACGACCTGAAAAGTAATAAAGGCCTAAACTACGGCAAGGGTCGGCATCTCCCTGTCCGGCTTTCGATGCCCAATGGAAAGCCACAGGATTACTATAATCGGACTCGACGGGGGTTAGGCTATGTCACGCCGCCATCAACTCCAGAGAGTTCAGACGCAGAAGACATAGAACATTCCCACTCGTCTGAAGCATCGACGTGGGATTCCGATACCAGTATCGGATCAGTCTTCAGAAAAGTGCTGTCAGCTAACATGACATCGGCGCAACCTCAGAAAGATGAAGGCGAAGACCAACCGCCGGAACCCTTCGAAGAGGAACCCTGGGCTCAGCGCCTAGGAGAACAATGGGAGTCTCGTTTTGAGTTACGAGAACCTCCCACCGAAGACGAAGTCGAGCAGATCGACCTCGGGGATGGGTCTTCTTCTAAACCCATCTTCATCAGCAAAAGCTTGGAAGGAGAAGACCGAGAATCTTTAGTCCAACTGGCTAAAGAGTATATTGACGTCTTCGCCTGGAGCTACGAAGACATGCCGGGTCTCGATCCACAGATCGCGATGCATAGGTTGAACATCTTACCAGATGCCAAACCTATCAAACGACAACAGCGACGCTTCCGCCCGGACATCATGAATGCCATCGATCAGAAGGTAGACAAACTCTTGACCAGTGGCTTCATCCGTGAGGAACAACACCCGGACTGGGTAGCCAACGTCGTCCCTGTCACCAAGAAGAAAGGGAAGATACGAGTCTGTATCGACTTCAGGGATCTCAACTCTGCTTGCTCGAAGGATGAATTCCCGCTCCCAATCACCGATGTAATGATCGACAACACATGTGGCTTTGAACGCATGTCCTTCATGGACGGGTATTCAGGCTACAATCAAATCAAGATGTTCCCCGATGACGCAAAACACACGTCATTCAGGACTCCGAAAGGTATTTTCTGCTACACAGTAATGCCCTTCGGCTTGAAGAATGCTGGTGCAATATACCAACGAGCGATGAGTACCATCTTCCGTCAACATCTTCGTAAGACAGTTGAGTGCTATGTTGACGACATCGCAGTCAAGAGCCGCCTCAAAAGAGATCACCTACAGGACCTGAGGACGGTCTTTGATCTCATGCGGGCACATCAACTCAAAATGAACCCCGCTAAATCCTTCCTGGGGGTTTCTAGCGACAAATTCTTGGGCTTTGTCATCACGGCAAAAGGCATTCATGTCGATCCCGAGAACACTAAAGCCATCCTCAACATGGACCCTCCGAAGAACCTTCGAGAACTTCGGGGCTTACAGGGACGTCTGGCATACATCCGGAGGTTCATAGCAAACCTCTCCGGTAAATGTCAACCCTTTACTCAGCTCATGAAGAAGGGAGTCTCTTACGTCTGGACAGAGGAGTGCCAAAAGGCTTTCGACGACATCAAGGCTTACTTGACAAGCCCGCCAGTCCTAGTGGCACCTGTCGCCGGCAAACCATTCCTTCTCTACGTCCGTGCCATGGATCATTCCCTCGGCGCTTTACTGGCTCAAAACAGCGATGCAGGCTACGAGCAAGCAATCTACTACCTCAGTCGAACACTCATCGGGGCCGAACACCGGTACAACCCCGTTGAAAAGGAGTGCTTGGCTTTGGTGTTTGCCATTCAGAAGACTCGTCATTACGTCTCGGGCCAGACAATTCACGTCATCTCCCGAGTCAATCCACTCAGAGTTCTCATGACGAAGCCAGGGTCATTAAACTCCCGGCTGGCTATATGGGCGATCCTACTAACGCCATACAACATGGTGTTTGTCCCGCAGAAGGCGGTCAAGGGTCAGGCTCTGGCTGACTTTTTAGCTGCACACCCCATCCCAGAATCTTCAAAACTCTATGAAGACATCCCGGATGAAGTCCAAGAATCAAACATCACTGAAGGAAGCCCCATTTGGCGGATGTTCTTCGATGGCGCTTCAAGAACGGGCCCCAACGGCCAAATCATCGCAGGAGTGGGGGTAGTCTTGGTCTCCCCCGATCAGCTGGTCATCCAGTGCGCATACTCTCTTTCGAAGCCGTGCTCCAACAATGTTACTGAGTACAACGCACTCGTCATGGGACTCCAGCTAGCACAACAGCTGGGGGTGGATCATCTGGAAGCCTACGGCGACTCGAAACTCGTCGTAAACCAGATTCGGGGACAATACGAGGTTCGCCATGAAGATTTGATCCCTTACCATGAAGTTGCATTGAACATCATTTCAATCTTCACTGGGTTCTTCATCGAACATGTACCCCGTCTACAAAACTTGGAGGCTGACGCTCTGGCTGGCCTCGCAGCCTCATTGGCCGCGCCCCTTGGGACTCAACACTATGTCACGGTAACTGGCCGAGACTTGATTTGTCCCAGAAACAACCTATGTTTGCAAATGGCTCACGCCGTGCCGACAAACACCGATGTTAATGTCCGAGACTGGAGATTCCCGTTCATCGACTTCGCCGTCTACGGAATCCTTCCGGAAGACCCGAAGGAAGCCGTCTCAGTCAGGAGACGCTCTCTTCGATTCTACTACGATACAGCCACTAAAATGCTGTACCGACGCTCCTTCGACGGGCTTCTCCTTCGATGCCTGTCTAACGAAGAAGCGGCCGAAGCTCTTCGAGAAGCTCATGACGGAACTTGCGGAGCTCACCAACCAGGTCCTAAGTTGCAAGATCGACTGCGACGTATGGGCTACTACTGGCCAACCATGGCCGCCGATGTAGTGGAATATGCTAAGAAGTGCCATGCATGCCAACTCTATGCAGACTTCATACATACACCGTCCGAACCTCTACATCCTACAGTCGCCTCCTGGCCATTCGAAGCCTGGGGCATGGACATTGTAGGACCAATCACCCCTCCTTTATCAAGAGGACATCGTTTCATCCTGGCCATCACCGATTACTTCTCCAAATGGGCGGAAGCAGTCCCACTAGCGGAAGTAAAAAGCTCCAGGGTGGTCAGCTTTATCAAACACCATGTCATTTACCGTTTCGGAGTACCCAGGCGAATCATTCATGACAATGGTCCCCAGTTCATCAGCCACATTTTCAGCAGGTTCTGTGACAAGAATCGCATTCAAAACGTGGCCTCAACCGCCTACAATCCGGCAGCAAATGGATTGGCCGAGGCGTTCAACAAAACTATCGTCAGGCTACTCAAAAAGGTCGTGTCATCCAACAAACACGACTGGGACGAAAAGCTCGACGAATGTCTTTGGGCCTACCGCACAACGGTACGGACCCCAACAGGCAACACACCATTCTTCCTGGTCTACGGGAGCGAAGCGGTACTGCCTCTCGAGATCCAGATCCCCTCACTCCGAGTAGCGATCACAAACAAACTCACAGAAGAAGACAATCAACGTCGTCGTCTACGGGAACTGGAGGCACTTGACGAAAAGCGTCTCCTAGCTCAACAACGCATCGAACTTTACCAAGCCCGTATATCACAGGCTTTCAACAAGAAGGTCAAGCAAAGAACTTTCCAAGTTGGCGACCTGGTTTTAGCAGTCAGAAGGCCAATGGTGTTAACTCACAAGACACCAGGGAAGTTCGAGCCCAAATGGGAAGGACCCTTCATCATTGAGACGGTATACTCAAACGGTGCTTACCGCCTCGCCAAACCCAATGGGGACTTGTTCATGATGCCCATCAACGGCAAGTTCCTAAAGAAGTACTATTCTTGACATCCTCCAAGACATGTATTTCCCCAAACAACCTCTTTTCACAAAATCAAACGCTTCCGGAACCCAGCTGTTCCGTGGCATCCTTCCATAGAAAGATAACCACATCCATATTACCTCTGAGTTGTCTCTCTACATCCTACAAAGCGGAACCTTACATTTCGTGAGCTTACGCTATCCTTCATGTTTACCACGTCCACATTACCTCTGAGTAAACATCCCGTACAAACAACTCCTGTGTTGTCGTACATTGATCGCAGAACTTCCACGTCCACATTACCTCTGAGTTGTTCAGCATATCCCCCAGGATCATTCCTACCACGTCCATAAATACCTCTGAGTAGGAAGATTCTATCATTTGAACCTAATGATTGCCATGTCCACATTACCTCTGAGCAAACATGTTGGTTCCTTCAAACTTATTATCTGTACCTAAAAATCAAGGTGCGTAAAAGATAATAGGTCCACATAAATCATCAAGTTCATAAGATCAAAAATGAACACATCACAAAAAAAAAGAGACAGTGTATTTCTTTATTTTTCAAAAAAAGGGAGTACAGAAATACGCTATTTCCCCAGCAAGAGTTGCAAAAACACATAAAAAGAAGAGAAACTACAGTCCCCGATCCTCTCCAGGGTGGGATGAGAGCTCTTTGACTCGACGTCTCAGGTCGGCAGTGCGAGTTTCCACAGTCGCCTGGACTCGGAGCTCGGCTTCTTGACGTATTAATCCGACAGCCTCAGCGAAAGTTTTACTCTCATACTTCTCATCAAGCTGTCGTCGCTGCTGAGCCAAAGCAAGGGTCCGCTGAGTAAGAGTCGCTTCCTCCTGCTTGAATGCCACGTGTTCAGCCAGGACACGATCAGCTTCTAGTTGAAGTTGGGCCCGCTGGTCTTCAAGACGGCGCATCTGAGCATCAACCTCTGCGATGTTAGCGTCCACCGCAGCCCGCTTCTCCGTCGTCTTCTCCATAGATTGAGACAACTGCTCCGCCGTAGCCTCAGTCCTAGCCACTTCACGCTCCCAACTGCTCACATCGGCTCGATAGGAAGCCTCGATTTCGGCCATCAACTTCCCTATCTCTGCATCTATCAAGACAGAGAGGTCATTTCGTTGGATGCACTGCAGTTCCGCGAGCCGCTCGTCCAGCTCAATCACCGAAACCTTCAGAATTTTGGCCATATGGTCATGGCCTTGGTGAATGCGGATCAGCTCGATACAAGGCATTGCCAAAGCTTTTGCTGTCGCAAAGCTCCCCTTGGCATCCATCACTGCAGATACACCTTTCTCCAGTATTTTGTATACTCCCTCGATGAGGAACTTCACATACTCGTCGGCATCCGCCAGCACCTGCGGCGTCATAGCAGGAGTTGGAGGAGCTACTACAGTTTGCGGACCGGAGGAAGATCCGCCAACCTCGATCTGAGAGGTTTGAACCTCGACAGCAATAGGCTCTTCATCAACAGGGGCCAGACTGCTAGCCCGAGGAGCCGAAGGAACAGAAGGAGCCGGCACATGCGTCGTGATAGTACCCCAAGTGGAAGGAGCAACAGAGGGTTCCACACCCTTACCCTTCTCAAGCCCGGAGAAATCACCGACGTCAACGGCCACCTCTTCTACCCCGACGTTCTATCAGCATCAGCTACCTCCTCCGGCAAAACGAGGAACTTCACATACTCGTCGGCATCCGCCAGCACCTGCGGCGTCATAGCAGGAGTTGGGGGAGCTACTACAGTTTGCGGACCGGAGGAAGATCCGCCAACCTCGATCTGAGAGGTTTGAACCTCGACAGCAATAGGCTCTTCATCAACAGGGGCCAGACTGCTAGCCCGAGGAGCCGAAGGAACAGAAGGAGCCGGCACATGCGTCGTGATAGTACCCCAAGTGGAAGGAGCAACAGAGGGTTCCACACCCTTACCCTTCTCAAGCCCGGAGAAATCACCGACGTCAACGGCCACCTCTTCTACCCCCGACGTTCTATCAGCATCAGCTACCTCCTCCGGCAAAACGAGGAGATCAACATTTATCTCCTGGCCAGCCCCAGGAGACAAGACCGGCAGAAGGGTCTCATTCTTCTCAAGTCCCTCTACAGGGACAGAATCTGTCGCTACCGCCTGATCGGTAGCCATCTCTATGTCCATGGTTGAAGCCAAGGAAGGATTTGGCAATGATTCAGCTGACCTCCCTTCATCATGACAAGGAGGGGAATCAACCCTCTCCTCTATCCTCACTGCTTCTGCTGCCCCCGCAACGGACCCTTGTAACGCTGGAGGGACGTCACCAGAAGGCGACGAACTCCAATCCACTTCATCATCAGGATGTCTCGAGTCTGTAGGACCCTCAGCGTCTAAGGCCTCCACGGCAGATGGTACTATCCCAGAAGTTGTTGCGACATCAAAGTCAGGAGATACTAAAACCTCCGCGGGAACATCTTCGGGACCCTCCTCCACAGGAGACATCATCATTGGTGGAATGCGCTCCTCAGAAGAGCCTGCCACCTCCTTCGGCTTACTGGTGCCCTGTTTCGAAGCACGAGACTTCTTCTTCAATCCCTACAAGAAGAAGAACATAAGTCGCCACAATGACATAAAAAACTGGAATTATGAAGCACTCCTTACCTCAGCGGGAGCTGAGCCCGTTGGCGTTACAAGTGGCGCTTCCGTAATCTTCGGGGTCGACGTCCTTCTCGACCTTTTCGATACAGAAGAACCAGCTTCTGGGTCGGCCCGCCTTTTCCCGACAGACGGGTCTCTCACTGGTGCCATAGCAGCAGCCCGATACCCCGCCAATTCTGGCGGACGATATGACCGAGCTGCCACAAACATATTCGTTGTTGCCTCCAACTGGGTCCCAATGATGAAACTAGTCTCCCTGTCATAACCAGGAGACATAGTATTCATAGTGCAATACAGCTTGGCGGCCGGATATAAGATCGGCGGTCGAGGATTGCGAACTGGTGTGGTAAACTTAACGCTAGTGCATCCAGCGTTATAATACTGCCAGTCCCGGGCTCCATCCAACAAACTTCCGATGAAGCCTAGACTGCTACTGGGATTCCGCAGTATTAGCTGAGTATAGCCAAATTGACGAGCAAATCGGCTTGGCAAGTACGGTTCCAGATAACATCTGTTCTGATTACGGTAGACCAGGTGCGAAGGCCGGATACTCTGCAACCAACGAAAACTCCATTTCGGCAAAGTAACCGCATCCTTGCCAGAATCAACCAAATCCTGGTCGGCCTCGAAATTCTTGAAGATCGGGCCAACCTTCACGATTTTCCACCCCTGAAGGAAGGACAAAACCCTCCTACAAACGGGGACGCCAGTGTAAGACCACTTCCTCTTGTAGAAGCGACGAATGAAGGCATCTCCTTCAACATGGTCCTTTTCAGGGCCAGGACTCATCACATTCGGATGATGTAAGATCAGCCACCCCATAAGATAATGGAAAGGCAGCTCGGCCCGGGGAAAGTTGTCATTATTACCTTTCTCGTGGATCACATCATCAGCAAAAGACCTCAAATCGCGCAACAGGTTGCACACCATCGCGGGGAGCAGAGCTAAAGGTCGTCCAAAGGCCAACTTCACTGCAGGCAAAATGAGATTTCGATGTACCCTCTCAACGGCACCGGATCCCCCTGCAAATATTCAATCCCGGAGCCATATCTTCAAGTAGGCCGTCAACACTGCCTTAGATGACATCCGGTGCACGCAGTGCCAGAAACAGCTGTACGTATCCTTGCCGCTCTCATTGGAATGTGGGGTCCTCTCGTCCAGCCAGGTTATTTCAGAACTCACTTCCGCGGGGTTCAAGCCCTGCGGAGTCGCAAACCGGATCCTCGAAGGATCCGCCAAATCCTGCCTGAAGACATAGTCCCTCCAAGCAGTCACGTGAGGCTGGGTCTTACCCTTGTCCCTCCGGTGCATCATATAATGATGGCTCGTCACCTCCTTGAAAACGGCCATCATCTCCGGGTCCTTATCTTCC
Organism: Iris pallida; assembly: GCA_029216955.1. NCBI lineage: Eukaryota > Viridiplantae > Streptophyta > Magnoliopsida > Asparagales > Iridaceae > Iris > Iris pallida. The sequence continues at coordinate 70,270,070 of JANAVB010034417.1, read as the reverse complement.
AAGACCTGGATCTCTTCATTTGATGGGAAATATTCCTCGTACGGTTCCGAGCCCCAAGGAAGCTTGGACACTTCGTACATCTCATGAAGGGCCAATCCCAACTCCCCCACTGGAGTAAAGAAGCTGCCAGTCTGGGCGTTGAAAAGCTCCAAGAGCGCAAGGAACATCGGCTTATTGAGGTCCACGCCTGCCTGCGTGGCCCGAATGGCGACAGTCAGCCCTATCTCTTTAAGCTCAACTTTGAACCTGGAAAGCACCCAGGAGGTCAACTCGTCCCACTTTGGGATGTAGTGACACCAACCTTCGACTCTAAAACCAGCTGTCGGATACGTGACCTTCGACGTCAGCATCCGATTTGCAAAAGTCGGGGCACTGAAGGGAAACGTGTCATTTGGGACTTCACTATAGATGCTCCCGGGACGCAAAGCTCGGTAACTGAACGAAGAACCGGTTCGTGAGGCGGTCAAGGTGTCTCGTTGGTTCGAGGTGGTGTCAATCGAAAGGGAACCCCCCAAGGCACCTCCTTGAGAAGGAGTAAGTTCCCAACCCATCCTTCTCTTCGAAGCTAGACGATAAAAGGCTGTCAGTGGCAACTGGCGGTCAACCTGCCGCATGTATAACATCATGCCCTTAGCAGCAAAGAACCAGTCTTCTCTGATCTTCAATATCTTCGCTTCGGAAGAGACTAATCGGTCGCCAAACAGAAAGGCAGGCTTTAAGAAAGTCACACCTTCAGAATCAGCAGACTTCAGTTTACCGCTCTCCATCATACTCTGGAGGAAAAGCGGCAACTGGACCTGGATTTGTAGCATCCTCTCACGAGGTTGGTCCTGAAGGATAGCATCCTTTGCAGGGTTGATCACCGCCTCATCAAAATCAACTCCCATCTGACAAAGAGAAGCGTCCAGGAGGACCTCATTCAACAAAGGGATCGTCATCGACACTGGCACAACAAAAGTGGAAGTCAGGCAAAAAGACAAAATATGTCAAGCAGACTGGCGCATTGCCAGGGTATGAACCCATGCGCATCTGCTTCGGCGCATCATCAGGGCATAGGCCCATGCGTGTCAGCATGTCTCGGCGCATCATCAGGGCGTAAGCCCATGCGCGTTGGCATCGGAGCTTCGGCGCATTATCAGAGCGTGAGCCCATGCGCGTCAGCAAAGGCTTCGGCGCATCTTCAGGGAATAAAACCCATGCACGTCAGCCATTAAAACCTCGGTGCATGATAAAGGTATAAACCTATGCACGTCGGCAGGATAGAACCTCGGCATATCATCAAAGACCGAAGTCTATACGCGTCGGCAGTTAGGGCACAGGGCCCAAAGCAGAGACGAAACCCACCTGTCACCTCAGGACGAACGTCGGCAAGAGGCGCAAGAGTGATAGGTACATCGACAGACTCCTTCGCTTTCTCCTTCCCCTTGCCGGCAGCACCGCGAGGAGTCTTGGGAGCCATTCTCTCGAGGAAGGAGAAGTTAGGGTTTTGAAGAAGAAACTCTAAAGAAGCAGAGGCACAGAGAAGAAGAACCCTTTCTCTCTCCAACTCTTACCTATTTATAGGGCTTGGTCGCACGCGTGAACAGATGACGTGTGATCTCAGCCGTCGCCTCGGGTTCTGTGCAAGGATAGCAGCAAATAAAACCAAAAGATCATCATTTATCTTTTCGGTTACCGAGACACCATCATCATTAACTGAGAAGAGCATGCGCCCGAACAGGTATGCGTCCAGAAATCATGCGCCCTGACCTCCATGCTTCTTATTCAAAGTATTCCAAAACTTATTCAAAAGTTTTGAAAACTTTGAAGGGGGTCTTGTAGAAGCATGGAATTTTACAACCAGAAAGCCCATGCGCCAGACACTACATGCGCTAGAACTCAGACGAAGAACTTCACAGCAAAGTCAATAAGTATAGACATTTGAAGAAGGACTTTTCATTTTATATATAAAAGTCTATTACATGTCTAGAAAAAGGTTGTACAAAGGAGAATTTCTACAAAAGAAAGATCCTAAGTCTACAGCCAGCGGCCACCATGCGCCTTCAGATAAGCGCAGCGGCCACCATGCGTCTCCAGATAGGCGCAGCATCACCATGCGCTGTCAGTCAGGCGCAGCAGACATCATGCGCCTCCAACCAGGCGCATCCCACCATATCTTCAACAGCTCAGTCATGTGCATCCAGCTCAGTTATGTGCATCCAGCCCAGCTATGTGCATCCCTTCAGCCAAATTCTTCCAGCCAGGCTCACCTGGCCGAGCAGAGCCCAGTTATATGCCGCTCTTCCAACCAGGCTCGCCTGATAAAGCATTTAACCCTCTGGCTGGAACCAAGGAAGAGAATAGCACCGCAAATGCTGTGGCCAGGGGAGGCTTCGAAAGAGCCTCCAAAGGCGAAGGAAGACCGTGATCGAAATTGCGGCTAAAGGAGCAGCTTTCAACACAACCAAAGTGGGCAAACCTCACTTTGAAGGAAGATAGAGCCTAGCACTGCCATTCCGATCTACGACTCTTCCGGAATAACGGAGACGAGGCTCGAGCATCCCTATCTTTGGATGCAACAGGCACCTTCCGCCTGCCTCAGAAGCCCTCGACTCCGTCTTTTGGATGTAACAGTCACCTTCAAGTGCATCAAAGACAACACAGCGTCTCATCTTCACCCTCGGGAGCACTTCGTCAACAGAATGCACCCGCATATTCAAGTTCATATTGGAAGTACGTGAGGGAATGAGAAGCAAACCTTCTCTCCATGCCACTATTTATAGGCCGGGCAGATCAAACCCACGCGCCAAGTGGATGGCTTTCCGAATTCCGTGCAATGAATTTGCATTAAATGGATGAATCGGACGCCTCGAATTCAGCCAAACGGCTATTTATGGCACTCGAAGAGCGAGACAGCCGCATTATTAAAAGATATTCCGATGCGCCAGCCAGACAGCGCATCACACGGATGTGCCCTTCGGCATCAGGCGCATCACACAGACACGCCCTACAGTACTCGACGCATTACAGAGGATGCGCCCCCACACATCTCCATACCGAGTGGAACGCCAACCGACGCGCCCACTCAGCTGTCCATCGAACGTCACCAACATTAAATGCTGAACTGACAGAGTTGGCAGCACGCCTCCCAAAGTCTGAACAGTTGACAGCTTTTTCCGAAAACGAAGCGTCGACAACGTCAGCATCATCATGACTTTATTTTCGACGGCTACTGCCACGTGGCCACTCCACCATCAGCATGCGCCTCTACGGCCATGCATCCAAATCAGCATGCGCCTCAAAAGCCATGCGCCTCAGACTGCTCTCTGATCCCGAAAGACAGAAGGAAAGTCGCCTGCATGCGCCTCAAAAGCCATGCGCCCCAAATGGTTTGTAACTCCTAAAGGTTATGAGCCGCAGCCTCCTCCTACGCCCAATCCAAGGTGCAGCCCACCAGATCACTCCTCTCCACCAAATCCGAGATCTTCGAACCATGAGTCGATGACACGTGTCCTTTGACTCAACTCATCCAAGATTTCAGCAACGGAAAGATCTTCTCTCTGCTACGTGTCGGCTCACAACAGCAGTATGAAGAGTTCTCCCCCTCGATCAGGGCGCAGCATCCGTGTGCCTCCATCAGCAACCTCCACGTGGCGTCCCCACACCGGCACATCCTGCATGCGCGCATGAGCAGCCAGCCTGCAAAACTATAAATAGAAGGATCATCTCCTTCACATACAAGGACAGAGACTCAGAACAGACAAGACTCACAACACAGAGAGAATCCACAACAGAGAATCACCGGAGAGGTAGTTCTAGACACTCAACGTCTTCCTCCTCTCAGCAAGCTCCAGCACCCAGAGCAATCAACACCTTCAGAGAACCGATAACCGTCGTCAGCCGGTCAACGGAGTCAACGCATTACCACTCGCTCCATTGGCACTAAGGACCCAGCTTAAACAAAAGTGTACTTCTAGGACTACATCTAGGTCCTATATTGTATCACTGTTCTATTTGTATTAATATTTCAATTAAAATAATTTTAATGGCAAACACCTGCTATGTATTATTTTCTTTTCCATTAAACCTAGAGTTAAGGGACCGCCTTGTTTTGTTGCATTCATAGGCCTTGACACATTTGTACCACAAAGTTGTGAGTCACATATAGAACTCGGACATGCGTGATTGGCTGGCCACCAATACGTATAAGCCGTATGATAGGATTAACCGCTAATAGACTTGCATGCTTAGTTTGACTTAGCGGTTAATAGAGGTTATATGTGTTGTGGATACAACATAGTAGGCATTGGGTAGGAAGTACATATCCTTAGCGTATGGGCCACTTTACACATTTTCCTTGTGACCGTACGCTCCACCGGAGATGCGGGTTGACGACCCCTTATTTACTGATTGTAACACCCAGTTTTCCAGATGAGAGTAATTTTGAAAAATTGTAATTATAATTATTATTTATTGATATTTACTTCATATTATGATTTTTGATGATTTTTAATCATTTTTAAACTATTTAAAATCATGACTTGTGATTTGGTGTTTTGCTAGTGTAATCCTAGAGATAAGTGACCTAGAGCCTAGCCATGTGATTAGGGTATTTTATTTATCATTTTTAGCTTGAGGGTATTTTTTTCAGTTTAAGGTTATTTGAATTTATTATAATTTATTTGAATTTATGGGAATTTTTAGGATTTATTCTGGAATTATTTGAATGATGGTTGACTAGGTTGACTTTGACTAGTGTTGACTTGGTAGACTAACCTAGAAGCTAACCCTAGTTGTGTTTGGACTTGGTTAGGTCATGTAACCCTAGTTAGACTAGAGTTAACCCATGGTTAGTCATTAAACTCAAGTTAGAATAGAAAGGCTTTTAGTCATAAGCCATGACTTATGGTTTGAAACCATTAATTAGCAACTTAGCCCATAGAGGCCCAAGCCCAACCCATTAGCTAGCCCTAACCCTAACCTAGCATGGCCGGCCAGCCCACATTGGTATTCCCCCCTATTTATACTATCTTCCATTAGGGCTAGCCTCTTTAGGAAAGATCAAGTTTAAGGAAGAGATATTTTCCCAACTTTATTAATTCATAGAAATTCCATTTTAATTCCTTTTCCCTTCAAATCAATTGCATTAGATTCTAAATCACCTATACTTGTTGTCCATGGTGTTTATTCTCAGCTTTGGTACAATTTGGGGCTATTTGCTAGCGAGGAGAACCCCCCTATTGAAGCTTTCCTTGTATTTGGACACTAATAGGTAAAACTATCTAAACACCATTAAAATTCCAGTTTCTTTGCATATTTGGAAATACCTAGGACTACCCTAACTGTAGGTATACCTAAACCTAGGTTTCGTGTCTATTTCGTGTCCTAAATGGACACGTATCAGTCCCAAAGGCAAGGTGTTTGATGAAATGCCCCAATAGGCATTTCGATTTGATTTTTTGAAAAGTGGTTGAATAGGAATTTAGATCTAGGTGTGGGTTGATGTTTTCCAGTGGTCTGAGTTTGATTTCGTATCGTGTCATGTCAGGATCTGGACACGAACACGTACGTTCCAGCCGCACGCACTGTCTTGCTATTTTGAAGAGTCGTACTCACTGGACACGGCGACTCAGGTCATGCCACTTGGCGTGGACCAAGGGGAAATGACTGACACGAGGTCCCCTAAGTTGGAGATGCCCTCGTGTCGTGTCGGACACGTTTTCTAGCCCGTACTGGGTTTACACTGACTGATCAGTCGATAAATCGTGTTCTGATACGCGTGTTTGGACACGTCTGTGCGACTCGACACGGCGGTGCAGGGTGACACATAGGTAGCCCTATGTGTGGCGAACCTAGGTTTGTGGGCTCGTGTCCTGGTTTGGTCTGTTTCGGGTGTACGACCTGCGTGCACTTGTGCACGAGACTGCACTGGTTTATTGTCCAGTTTTGTGCTGTTTTAGGTTTAATTGAATTGGACACGTCGTATCACGTTGTGGTGGACACGAGACACCTCTTGGGACACGTGCACACCCTATATTAGGGTTACCAACCTTTAATTTTGTATTTTAGGTTGTTTTCGATTTATATTTTTTAATTTCCCTAAAATCCTGATACCATATATATTTCCTGTATTTCCAGTTTTTAAAATCGAATTTGAATTGATTAATTAGCCCATTTGATTGATGTTAATCACCGTTTAAGTCTCGAATGTTGTTCTCCTATGTTTAATCTACTTGTGTGTCAAATTTGGGTGATTTTGGTTGGGAATTAGATTCAAAATGGGGCTTTGAAGTTTTGAACTAAAAACTGAACTGTTTGTGAAAGATGATGAATTGGTTTCCCTTCCTTTTCCTGCTTGCTGAATAGTATACACTGCAACCCTCACATTCCCTCACACTATCATAGCACTCATTCACCATACACTATGTACACACACTATTTTATATTCCATTCACTATTTTCCTGTGCACTCTAACACACACACACATTGCCTCCTCTTGACACATAGACACACACACACATCCTACCTACACACACATGTACACATGTTCACTGATTTCCAGTTTCCATTCACTGTTTTCCTGTACACTCTAACACTCACTTGTATACACACACACACATTGCTTTCCCTCTCTCTATATACACATGTATGTATATACATATATTATGTGTATATCTATATATGTAATGTATATATATATATCGTTAATGTATATATAATGTAGGTAGGCTATATATATATATATAAATATATATATATATATATATATATATATATATATATATATATATATATATATATATATATATATGGTGATTTCCTAATGTATATGTACCATGTCCTATGTGTAATATATAGTGTATGTATATCTATATGTATATATGTATTAAGCCTATATATAGGTATATGTATATGAGTATTTATGTCTAATGTATAGGCCTATTAAGTATGTAAATGTATGCTAATATATATGTGGATATATATAAGCTAAGTAATGTGTGCCTATAGGTAATGTGTAATGACTTGGAAAGTTTGTATAGGTTGTATGGACTTGATAGACTAGTATAGGCTAGATTAGCCTTTGTTAGACTAATGTAGACTAGTTAGACCTAGTTTGACCATAGTTGACCTAGTTTGACTTCTAGGGTTGACCAGAGTTGACCAAGAGTTGACTTTGGCCTAGATTGACCTAGATTCATTTAGAATACATTGAATTGCATCTTGTTATCATTTTAGACTTGTTGTGACTTGTGCTGTTCTGATTAGGAGCCAGACACCTCTCCTCGGACAGTACATTTCATTCGGACACTCAGATACCATGCGAGTACATTCTCTGATCATTTCATATCCTGCTTAGAATTATTTTCCTGCTTTAAATTACTTTACTTGATACTGTCACGTTGGACACACGGATTAGTATTACATGGATCCCTTCTTGAGATGTTATCCCCTCAGGGAGCATCGGATACTACATGTTCTGTGCGTTTCACTTACATGGTGTATCACTATGCTTCATGGTTCATTGAATCACTTGTGACATGTACTCACATGATCACAGAGTCTTCCTTGAATTCTCCCATTTAATGGGCCTCCTAGAATCCCCATTTATGGGACTATCATGTACCACCCTTCGGGGGCCGTTACATGAATCATAACATAACCTGGCTGGATCCTTGTGTATTGATTGGGGGTACGGGGGAGTAGAAGTAGACATGTGAATAATATCCAAGTAGTGTAGCATCAGAATCATTCCATAGTGTAGCATCAGAATCATCCTATGCCATTTACATGTCTATATTGTACTCTGACTCACTATCCACTGTTAGTTCTCTACTTATAGTAGATATTTCTATTACAGTTCTCTCTCTTTCTGTTTACATACTGTATTTCTTTCAGTTCACGTATCTTACTTTACTGCATGATTATATTTTCTAACCTGCTATGATCTGTTGAGATGTATTGTGCTCGCTCCTGTCCTGACTGGACCTGTTGAAAATATTACAGAGGACGAGGAGGAGGCCCGTGTGGATACCTTCTACGGGGCAGCCCTAGACGATACTTGTGAGCTGGACCCTCAGGAGGACCCAGCTCTAGCTGATGACTCTACCCCTACTACCTAGACTAGCTTAGTTAGGCTTATCTTACTTATGTTGTCTTGAGACTAGTTTAATTAGACTTTATTTTTGTCTTTGAGATCTGGGTTGTATATATTCTTTCATATTCAGTAGCTGAGACCTTGTATTTCTGGATGTTGCTGAGATGTTATCTTAGACTCTTTTGATCGTCTATATTTCTTGAGTTCTATATCATATCGTGCTTCTTCTTTCTTAGTTGTGATTGAGTTTACTTTCTGCTATGTCACCCCCATTCGGGGAGTATAAATTGCTTAGAATTATATTGTTAGATATTGTGACCTAGGACAGCGTTCTACCGTCGACACTGTGGTGTAGGCTGGACGTACCCACTTCTCGTGCCCTTACTCTAGGGTACGGGTCGTGACACTGCTGGCCACTGACGTTCGTGGAGCGATTATGCCTGAGGCTCTTGGTACCCCAAGGGAGGGACCATGCCGATCCTATTTTAGCCAGGGCCCATGAGTTGGAGGGATGTACTTAAACTGTATTCACATAGAATGGTAGGCTACCCTTATCCGTTAGGTACGATTACTCTTGGTTTAAGTACTTGTATCTGACAATGGCTTGGAACAATAACTTGTCTCGGATTAGTTCACCACATGTTGTCCTTGTTTGGTTGTAGGTGTGGCTTACTACTCCGATGAGAAGGTATTGAACCTGGTTGTGGTCCGGATACCATATTGGATTGTGACTTGGAAAGATACTTCACCGTGGGTTAGTGTGCCATCTCCTGTCCTTGTTTGGTTGGGGGGATGGGACACTAATCCAAATGGTGAGATATTGGACCATGTTATGATCCGATCTGACTTATTACTATTAAGCAATTTATATTTAGTTTATGTGGCATGTTCTTTTTGTATCTTGTTACGTCCTTCTGAGGACCTGGTGATTTCTCCAGTTATAGATGTGCAGGACTTCCCGTAGGAGTATGGCTCCACTATAGACTCATCCTTCACGTTCGAGCGAGTCGTACCTTCTGATCACAGCTTCCCCTATTGGGTCGAGGAGCCTATTTAGTCATCATTTCTTATTCTATTTATCTTAGAAGTTGGACTCTATTTCCTTTCAGTTTATTCTAATACCGGTAGTGGATTTGTCTCCGCCCGACCAACAGCTATATTTTGACATTTACTTTGATTCGTGAGTTACCATTTTCGTTATATTTACTATGGATAAGATATAGCTTTTACCTATGATTGTCTGTTATTATTATTCACAATACCGCTTATGCGTATATTCGAGATTTCCATATATTGGAGTATATCTCGTATATATGCTGCTGGCATGCTACGTTCCTAGTCTTACGTATTTTGGGACTGGGCGTTACAGTTGGCCCATTGATCATGGTCTAACATGATTTTAATAACTGATCTAACCCTGTCTCAATATAAGAGCAAGTTGGACATTTGCTGAGACGTTCTACCATTCTGTTGAAGACTGAAGCTGATTTGCCGTATGAGTCTGTATTTCATATTCAATATAATTTTCATATTTATTGAGTCTAGGAATACTTTGTACACTGAGTCGTACTGGCAAATAGGCTATCCTAAAATATTTTCAAAAATATTCTATGTTTTGAAAATAGCTTATTTTCTTACAAAAGCTCATAATTGCTTAAACTTTTCAATAAGCCAAAACTCAAAATCAGTTTTACTAAATGTCATAAAAATCAGATTTGGCCCTAGCAGAATTCAGCCCAAATTCAGCCAGAGTTCGTTTAGTGCCATTTGATGTTTGAACTTGGTCCTCCTGCAGTTACGGATGCAACGACCATTTGTCGAGATTCTCTCAAAGAGTTCTGTCCGAATTCTGCCTGAATTCTGTCAGAGTTCTGACTTTAGAAAACCTATAAATAGAGAAGAATTTCACTATTTGAATACATCTCTCTTCTCTCTTCTCTTTAAAGCTTAATCGTCTTCCAAAGTGTTCTAAGCTATTCATTTTCAAATTCTAAGCTACTTATAATCCTCTAGTCGATTTGCCAGTGCAGTACGGTCTAGAAGTTTCAGAGAGATTGTAATCAGAGGCTTGATTGAAGAAAGATACTTCACAATTGAAGTTGGTCGAGTACTTCGTATCAAATCTCTCGTTGTAGAAGTTGCAAGGACTTCGTATGGAAACTTACGGTATTTTCCAATAGTGGATTCAACTGGAACTAGAATTCTTCCGACTAGAATAGTCCTCACAAGAGGGATACCAATATACATCGTCGTCTTTGCGTTTGCTTTCTGATCTCTATATTTTTATTTACTTGTGATATATATATTTGTGTGATCTTGTTGCTAACATTATTAATTTACTAAATTCTGCTGCCTACTCTATTCACCCCTTATAGTATTGCGCTTTATAATTTGTTCCTACAATTGGTATCAGAGCAAGTTATACAGGTAAAGCGAGGTAACACTGCTATTATATCCTTATTATTTCATCTGTTGTATAGATTATAGTATAACACATGACAACTATAAAATTTACAAGTGAAGGCCAAGCCACAAACAGACCTCCACTGTTTGATGGTACAAATTACACATACTGGAAAACACGGATGAGTTTCTTTTTGAAACCTCTAGATTTTGACTTATGGTCTATTGTTATTGATGGCTGTAAAAAGCCAACATGTATTCTTGTTGAAGGAGTATTGATTGACAAACTCCATGACAAGTATACTAAGGATGAAACGAAAAAGGCCAGTTGACGCATGTGCTATTAATGCTTTATTTTGTGCTTTAGATAGGACTGAATTTAACAGGGTGTCTATGTGCACAACATCAAATAAAGTATGGAAACTTCTTGAAGTGACTCACGAAGGCACGACACAAGTCAAGGAGTCAAAAATCAGCAGACTTACTCAGGAGTATGAGGCGCTCAAGATGAAGCCAAACGAATCTGTCATTCAGATGTTCACAAGATTCCTGGATATTGTAAACCTTCTGTCATCATTAGGCAAGGAGTACAGTAACCATGAGAAGATTTACAAACTTCTGTGAGCTCTCATGAAGAACTGGATTCCGAAGGCTACGACAATCATTGAAGGGGACGACCTCACAACTATGTCTATTGAAACACTTATGGGTAAGCTACTCACTCACGAGCTAGAACTTCAAGACTTCGAAGATGTTGCACCGAAGGAGAAGTCGATCGCTTTCAAAGCTCAACAAAGAAGAACTATCGAAGATAATTTTGACGACAATGACTCTGACTCTGATGATCAAGCTCTCCTAGTAAGAAAATTCAAGAAGTTCATAAGATTAAATAGAAGAACAAAGGAACACAACAGCAACAACAACAAAGAAGATCTTATCTGCTACGGTTGTAAAAAAAAAGGACACATGAAGAAGGACTGTCCAACAGTATAATCGTCAACCAGGAAAAGCAACAAGTATGACAAAGGCTACCTGAAGAAATCTACATCCAGAAGGTACACCAATATATAGCATATGGCATAAAAGTGAAGCCAATGACTCAGAAGATGAACAATCAGATGACGCTACAAATGTATGCTTAATCGACCAGGTAAATACTAATCCCCTATTTGATACATATAATAATTTTACCTTTGAGCAATTAGGTGAAGCCTTTAGTGACCTCTTAGGTGATTACAAAAAACTATACAGTAAATATTAAAACTCTAAGAAGGTACTCAAAGAGTACAAAGGTGAAATAGGAAGACTTACCGACCTAGTAGCTGAGGTTAGAAGTAATGATAATTCTAGTGAGGTAGATGAGCTTTCTTCTGTTAAGTTGTTACTACACGAGAGCACATGACTATCCGAAGAGAAAGACAAGACTATTACCCAATTAGAGGAAGATCTACTCAAAGAGAAGAAGAGTCTTCAGCAAGCACTAATTAGGAATGATGCACTTACTGCTGATTATAATTCGTTGTATGACACTTCCAAAAAGTTAGAAATGAGGTTAGGAAAACAGCCTGAAGTTGCTACTTCCTATCATAACATGTGTCACTTACTGAAACATCAGAACATTGTCAAACCCAACACTGTCAGACTAAACCAAACCAAACCATTGCCCAAGAAGACTAATAGGCATGCATTTTATTATACCAGAAAACCACGACCTACCAATTATGTACAACACACTGCTTCTAGCACTCAACATGCTAGATATCATTATTGTGGCACCATTGGTTATATCTCTCCTGCATGTAGAGCTAGAAAGCTTGTTGATTTGAAAATATGTGCATAGATACCGAAAACTAATATTTTAGGACCCTACAAGAAATGGGTACCAAAAGTTTTATCTGCAAATTCTCTTGTAGGTGGAACACCATTCACATGCTAGATGCAAATGGATCCTTGACAGCGGTTGCTCCCGGCATATGACCGGTGATGCTTCATTATTTGCAACACTATCGAAGAAGAAAGAAGGATACGTTTCCTTCGGTAATAATCTTAAAGGGTATATAGTAGGTATCGATAATATAGGTAAGGCTCCTTATCCTGTGATTAAAGATGTCTATCTAGTTACTGAGTTAAAATATAACCTATCAGCATAAGCCATTTAGCTGACCACGGTTATGGTATTAACTTTGTCAAAGACAAATGTACTATAGTTAATAGCTCGACTGGTAGTACTATCTTTGAAGGTATCACGGAAGACAATATATATATTTTCTATTTGTTAGAATATGCTAACAAAGCTGGTAGATATTTAATGGCCAAAAGTGATGAGAGTCAAATATGGCATATGAGACTTGGTCATGCAAATATGGACACAATTTCAAGACTATCCACAAAGAAGTTGGTACGAGGCTTACCGGACATAACTTTCAAGAAGGGTATGGTGTGTAGCAAATGTGAAAAAACAAAGCTACCCGATCCACATTTAAATCCACGAACGCTATAAGTACCACTAGACCTCTACAATTACTGCATATGGATTTATTTAGATCTAGTAGAATTGCTAGCCTAGTTGGTAAATTATATACTTTTGTAATAGTAGATGATTTTCCTAGATACACGTGGGTATATTTTCTTGCACACAAGAATGATGCATTGTCAGAATTCATCTTCTTTTGCAAGAAAGGATTCATGATCACTCATATTTGAAGCGATCATGGCGACAAATTTAAGAATGCAGAGTTTAAGCAATTCTGTGTCACACACGATTATCTGCATGAGTTCTCTTGCCCTAGGACTCCACAAAAAAATGGAGATGTGAAACATAAGAATAGAACTCTATCCAAAATGGCTAGAGTAATGTTAAACTAGTTTAGTCAACCAAAATACTTTTGGGTTGAAGCCGTAATACAACTTGCTATGTTCTCAATAGGGTTCTAATTCGACCTTTATCGAAGAAGACTCCCTATGAGTTATGGTTTGATAGGACACCATCTAATTTATATTTCAAGATATTTGATTGCAAATATTTTATTCTCAATACTAAAGACAATTTAGGAAAGTTTAACAAAAAGGCCGATGAAGGTATCTTTTTAGGTTATGCAGCGAAGAACAAAGGGTACCGAGTCTTCAACAAAAGAACCATGATCATCGAAGAATCTATAAATGTCACTTTTGATAAACTGAATCAACAGACAATCGATGATAGTAACGAAGACATCAGTACACCAAGTACAACACATGCAGACCCTTCAAGCACAGCACCAGCTGATCCTCCAAGCAGATTACGTACAGAACCATAAGCCAGAACCAGCTATCTTGAGAGTTTGCCAAAAAGAATAAAGTTTTTGACAGACCATCCCAAGGACTTGGTAATATGTAAGATTATCAGGGGTATAAGTACTCATTCCTTTAACAAAGATACAGTTTCCTGTGTTACATTTATTTCACAGCTTGAACCTAAAACTATTGAAGAAGCATGTACTGATAATTATTGGTTAGATGCTATGTAAGAGGAAATAAACCAATTTGAACGGAATCAAGTATGAGAACTTGTTCCCAAGCTCATTGATCATTCGGTCATTGGCACTCGTTGGATATTTCGAAATAAACTTAATGAGAATGGTTTAGTTACTCGTAACAAGGCTCGACTCGTAGCTCAAGGATACAACCAAGAGGAAGGTATCGACTATGATGAGATGTATGTCCCAGTTGCGAGATTAGAATCCATTCACATGCTATGTGCATTTGTATGTTTTCATAATTTTAAATTATTTCAAATAGATGTTAAAAGCGTATTTTTAAACGGTTTTATAAAAGAAGAAGTTTATGTATCTCAACCTCCAGGTTTTACTGATTTCAAAGACTCTGACTATGTTTTCAAGTTGAAGAAAACCTTATACGGTTTGAAACAAGCCCCTCGTGCTTGGTATGATCATTTAAGCTTTTTTTTTCTTGACAACGGTTTTACAAAAGGCAAGGTTGATACTACACTGTTTATAAAGTCTTTTAATGGAAATCTTCTTTTAATTCAAATTTATGTAGATGATATTATTTTTGGATCTACTGATGAATCACTATGTCAAGAATTTTCAAAGTGCATACAGAATGAGTTTGATATGAGAATGATGGGAGAACTGAAATTCTTTCTCGGACTGCAAATCAAATAAACCAATAATGGAACGTTCATTAATCAAGCCAAGTACACAAAAGATTTATTGAAGAAGTTCGACCTGGAAACTGTCAAACCACTTGACACTCTGATGGCGACTTCAACCAAGCTTGATATTGATGAACAAGGCAAACCGGTCGACATATGTAAGTATCGAGGTATGATTGGTAGTTTACTTTATTTAACTGCTAGTTGTCCAGATATAATGTTTAGCATTTGCTTGTGTGTACATTTTCAAGCTAACCCTAAGGAATCACATTTGTGCGCGGTTAAGCGTATTTTTCGATACCTTAAAGGCACTTCTTTTGTCGGCTTATGGTATCCCAAAACTACGTCATTTGATCTAACCGGTTATTCAGATGCTGATTTTGCTAGATACAAAGTAGATAGAAAAAGTACTAGCGGCACATGTCATTTTCTAGGTAAGGTTTTAGTCTTTTGGTTTAGCAAAAAACAAAATTCTATCGCCTTATCAACTACTGAGGCTGAGTATATCGCTACAGGATGTTGTTGTGCATAAATTTTGTGGATGAAGCAAACCCTAGAAGACTTTGGTTTACTTTATACACACATACCCATTTTCTGTGACAATACGAGCACTATCAATTTGACTAAGAATCCTGTATATCACTATCGCACTTAGAATATTGAGATTCGACATCATTTTTTAGAGATCATCAACAAAATGGAGATATAGACCTTGTATATGTAGACAAAGAGAATCAACTGGCTGATATCTTTACAAAACCACTAGCGGAAAATTGTTTCAATTATTTACGTCGAGAATTAGGGATTTTAGATATCAATAATATTAATTGATTTTGTTTTATTGATTATCTTTCAATATACAAATATTGTTTTTGATACAAGCCTACGAAGGGTCTGTTTGTCACCACGGTTACGGCTAAAGCGAAACGGTATTTAAGTTTTCCTCGGTGCACCTCCGTTAGCTGGAACAGTATCCCTACAGCTAATCTGAGACAATCAATGTGTAACAAAATTTAATTCATAAAATAATATTAATTATATTAATTAAAATTTAAAATAACTAAACTTAGAATTAAATAATTGAAAAGAGATTGATGATAAGAAAGTAGACTGTATTTATTTCTGTTTGAAAAACACCTCAATAGGACCCAGGCGAACTCCGACCGAATTCGGTCCGAGTTCTGTTGGTGGTATGTGTTTTTAAGTCAGAACCAAATGGCTCCCTTCCTTTCATCTTCTCCAAACCCTCATATCACATCAGCAGCCGTACCCCGACTCTCTAAACCCTAAAAATTCTCTAAGCCTTTTCTTTCAATCCCCTTGGAGAAATCAATCCAAAATTTAGATTCATGCAGAGTTTCTCGTCCTCTACAACATACTCCAATCTTGGAAGGTATAACCTCCTCCTTTCCTTTCTTTCAAGTTCATAGATTTCATCTATTTTTTCCAGACACAATGCTATGAACTTCAATCCCTCCAAGAGGAAGATGACTGCGGCCAGTGAAGAGGCCTCGTCTTCGAATCCTCAGGTAGATTCACTCTTTTCTCCGGTCCAATCGGCCGACGGCGCATATAATGAGTTTTTCTTTGAAACTCATAATCAATCCTTATTATGGTATGCAGATTTCTCAGTTCGTGAGATATACACAAGCATCCCGATTAAATGGACTGTATTTCCTGAACATCGTCCATTCTTTGAGGTATTAGGGTTGCACCAACTTGTCACCCACCAATATCTTATCGCCACTAATGCCATTCGTTTATTTTATTACAATCTTACTTTAAACACTTTTGCTATAAGAAGTCATATCTGTGGTATTAATATCGAGTTCAATGATGTCCTTTTAGCGAAAATCTTTGGTATCCCTAATGAAGGTGCCCCACTTGATGATATCATGAAATTTGATTTTCCCGCAGGCACAACTTTAAGCAGTTTCAAGAACGAACTCCGTTCTCCTGCCTGTGTTCGTTCTGACAAGTTCAAGGTTGCTAACTTGAACTTATTTAACTATGAATTGCATCGCATCATCTACTCCACACTCTTACCCAAATCCACTTCGAAAGATGATGTTACCACCCTTGAACTATCTACCCTTTATCACATTCATAAGGGTATTCGTTTTTCTGTCCCGAAACCTATTATTCAGATGATGGGATGTTTTCGCGAAAGGCATAGAAACCTTGCTTATGCGATGATTATTCCAATCATCTTTCAGTATTTCGATATTGACTTATCAACTTATGCTATTGAGTCTGAGCCCAAGTATCTTCAGCTGTCTCGTCGCAGCGCAACTGTCCCTCCAGCTCTTGCTACTGCTCCACCTTCTCAGGACTATCCTATGTCTTATGAGGGTGTCCATCAGCATCTCTCGGATTTGTAAGCGTTTATTACTGACACATCTAGGGAACACGAGTTCCATGATGCCAGTCGGTTTCAGGCTCTCGCTAATTCCTTTGCCGATCTTCGTTTTGCTCAGACTGGTCAGTCTGCCAGTTCTCTTCCCCGAGGTCCAGCTGTATCAGGATACCGCTATAAGGATGAGGCGATCTGTCATCTCTTTCAGCACGGTAACACATATGATTGGTACCATAGTTCTGGTGCTACTCCACTCCCTTTTGGAGCTAGTACTTCTGGAGCTGGTCCATCTGGACATGGTGGCACTACTGGCATTGACGATGATGATGACTCTAAGGACTTTTGATCTAGACGTGATGCATTTTGTCTAGATGTCATTTAGTTAGACTTTTGTTTTGTCTATGTTTACTTGGAAATGCTCCGGCATTCAAAAAATAGCACTTTATTTATACTTTTCGCACTGAGACATTATTTACTGCGATGATGTATTGTGGAACATTTTTTATGCTTTTCTTTAGCATGTTTCTCTATTTCAGTTTGGACAGTTATCTATCCTTCTGCATTTATGTGTAGCATTTTTTAGCTTATGCTTCAATATATAAACTGCCTGTGAAATAAATGTTTATCCATATATTTTCTTGTATTTCTTCAAACGTTTGTTTCTTATGCATAAATTACAGGGGAGGTTCTCTCTCTTGCAATTATTTTGCTAAGTGACAACATGAGAGAAATAGGATCTAACATCTTTTGCAGGATAATACAGGAATTTAATTTTCTTCTTTGAGGATACAGTACAGTACCATTGCTGAACAAGTACAATTTTGATTTCAAGTAAAAATCAAAGATCGAGATGTTATATCGGTCAAGGTTTGTCAATTATCAAAATGGGGAAGATTGTTGGCCCATTAGTCATGGTTGAACCTGATTTAAATAATTGATCTAACCCTGTCTCGATATAACGGCTACTTGGATATTTGCTGAGACGTTCTACCGTTCTATTCAACACGGAAGCTGATTTGTCGTATGAGTCTGTATTTCATATTCAATATAATTTTCATATTTATTGAGTCTAGAAATACTTTGTACACCGAGTCGCACTAGCAAATAGGCTATCCTAAAATGTTTTTAAAAATATCCTATATTTTGAAAATAGCCAATTTTCTTACCAAAGCTCCTAACTGCTTAAACTTTTCAATAAGCCACAACTCAAAATCAGTTTTACTAAATGTCACAAAAAATAGATTTGGCCCTAGCAGAATTCAGCCAGAGTTCGTTTAGTGCCGTTTGATTTTTGAACTTGGTCCTAATGCATTTACGGATGCAACGACTATTTGTCGAGATTCTCTCAAAGAGTTTTGCCCGAATTCTGCCAGAATTCTGTCCGAGTTCTGACTTTGGAAAACCTATTAATTGAGAAGAATTTCACTCATTTTAACACACCGCTGTTCTCTCTTCTCTTTAAAGTTTAATCATCTTCCAAAGTGTTCTGAGCTATTCATTTCAAATCCTAAGCCAGTTACAATCCTCTAGTCGATTTGCCAGTGCATTATGGTCTAGAAGTTTTAGAGAGATTGTAATCAGAGGCTTGATTGAATAAAGACACTTCATAATTGAAGTTGGTCGAGTACTTCGTATCAAAGCTCGCGTTGTCGAAGTTGTAAGGACTTCATATAAAAACTTGCGGTATTTTCCAATAGTGGATTTAACTGGAAGCTGGAGTTCTTTCGACTGGAATAGTCCTCACAAGAGGGAAACCAATATATATCGTCGTCTTTGCGTTTGCTTTCTGATCTCTGCCTTTTCATTTACTTGTGATATATATATTTGTGTGATCTTGTTGCTAACATTTTTAATTAGCTAAATTCTACTGCCTACTCTATTCACCCCCTCTAGAGTATTGTGCTTTACAATTCGTTCTTACATGGGTTTGGCTGACAATGCGTACTACGCCAACCTCATCTTGGGCACCGTTCACCATTTTTTAAAGCGCGACATAGAGGGTGTCTTACGGGACAACCAATCGCTTCGACGGGCTTGGTCTGCAGTGAGGGCCCAACTTGTGGCATTGTGCGACTATCCAGAGTTTGAGGCGAAGGCGGATGCAATGGAAGCTCTTCTGACAGAATTAGAAGCCACCGTCTCAGAGCTTCGAAATCTTAAACACGGTCTTTCATCTCTGGCGGACGCGAAATTAGAGAAGATTGCCTCCAAACTTTTCTAGCACGAGCAGAGACATCAGCCTCTGACCGACAGGCTTGCCGAGGTTGAAGCCGAAATCGAAGAAGTGACCGATGCCAAAGAGGTTCAGGTCTGCCATCGCACAGCCTTAGAGGAATATTGTGAAACCCTCCGGGAGCAGATTTGGCAACTAGAAGAGACATTGGGATTGGTGATAGCTAGAATTGTCAGCTGATTGGTGATAGCTACCCGTAAAGACGGGATCTGGATCTCCAAATAAAGCACCGCCTCGCTCCCATAAACAAGAGAGAATGGTGTGGTGACCAAGGGTGTTCGAAGAGTTGTACGGTAAGCCCACAGACATACGCCAAATTTTTTATTCTAGTCACACTTATTGGAAGATACAACATTCTTGAGCAATTTGACAATCGTCTTGTTAAATGCTTCAGCTAGTCCATTTGCTGCAGGATTGTAAGCCGTTGAGGCTACATTCTGTATCCGATACTTATCACAGAACCGTTGGAATGTGTGGCTCACAAACTGAGGGCCATTGTCATGGATAATTCTTCTGGAAACTCTAAAGCAGTATATGACGTGATGCTTAACAAAGTTAACGTTCAAGGTTTTCACCTTGTCTATGGTACTGTTTTCGCCCACTTAGAAAATTAGTCGGTGATGGCAAGGATGAACCGGTGTCCTTTGGAGGACGGTGGGCTGATCGGCCCAATGATGTCCATTTCCCATGCTTCAATTGGCCAGGCGACCGTAGTGGGATGCAGTAACTTCGAAGGTTGGTGGATGAAGTCAGCATGCAACTGACATACCCAACACTTCTTTGCGTAATCAATGACATCTGCCATCATAGTGGGCCAGTAGTATCCCATGTGACATAGTCGGTCCTATAACTTAGGACCAGGCTGGTGAGCCCCGCAGGTACCATTATGTGCCTCTCGGAGTGCTTCTTGTGCTTCGGTCTTAAATAGACACTGCAGGAGGAGTCCATCGTCTGAACGACGATACAACATTTTGGTAGCTATGTTATAGAAGAATCAGAGTGAGCGCCTTTTTGATGGAAGTGGCTTCTTTCGGGTCTTCGGGCAGGACTCCATAGATTGCGTAGTCTATGAACGAGAATCTCCAGTCCCGAATGTCAATATTAGTGTGTATTTGTACTGAGTAACCTAGACACATATGCAGGTTGCTCTTCGGGCAAACCAGCTCTCGACCCTTCACCGTGACGGTATATTGGGTTCCAACAGGAGTTGCCAGGGAAGCGGCGAGACCAGCAAGTGTGTCGGCCTCTAAGTTTTGCAATCAAGATACATGTTCTATAAAGAACCCTGTGAAGGTAAAAATGATATCGATTGCTTTTTGGTGGTAAGGAATTAGGTCTTCATGCCAAATCTCATATTGTCCTCAAACCTGGTTGATAATCAGCTGCGAGTCACCATAGGCCTCAATGTAATTGACCCCTAACTGTTTAGCGAGCTGGAGCCCGATGATGAGAGCGTTGTATTCAGCAATATTATTGGTGCATGATTCCGTGAGGGAGTATGCACGGTGGATGACTAAGCCGTCGGGAGTGATGAGAACAACCCCGACCCCTACGATGATCTCGCCTTTGGGCCATGTTCTTGAAGCACCATCAAAATAGCATATAAGGTATTATATATATAGAAATATATTTCAATAGCATATAAGGTATTATATATATAGAAATATATATATAGATATATATATAAATGAGGCTAAATACATATATATATATTACCGTGGACCAAGCCACATAGCAGCCCAGCCCAAGTCGGGCCACCCTAAAATCCCAACTAGCTGAACCTGCAATACAATCATTTGAACAAATTAACATGTTTTCTTATGATGCATGCATGTTGTAAGTTTGTAACTATTTAAAAGACTAAAGCATATTGCAAGACATAAACCTAAAATTATAGAATATATATGGGTGTAAGTGTAAAAAAAGAGAACAATGACCCAGCTCCACACAGGGCCAGCCCAAGCTAAGCCCAGCTAGTTTCTCCCAAATTGAATGTAGCCCAACCCCTGTTCGAATCAGCACAGTAAACACGTCTCACCCGAGCCTTCTTCCTGCATAAATATGCACACATGCGTACGAAAGTGAAACCCTAAACCGAAGAGTGCCGACGTCCCAAGGGAACGTCGAGCCTAGGCACACCACCCCATGCGCGCGCGTCGCCGCAGCGGCCGCCTGCCGACGAGAAAGCCGCCGTGCGCACAGGAGCGAGAAAGCGCACAGCAGCAATGGCAGGCGCCGCGGCCATCTTCGGGATGCCGTATCTCCCTCGTTTCTCTACCAATTTGTGTTTCGATTGTTCAGGTACAACTACGACCTAAACACCTTCGTTTCGACTCATTTATCCCGATTCACTTTGCACAGCACGCTTCGTAAGTCGAACCCAAAATTGTCGAAAAACCTGTCGAAACAGGACACGAAAACAGTCCAAACGACCTTTTTAGAAGGCAGATAGTTGCCAATCCAACCACAGTTTAGGAAAAACTTTTAAAGGGACTTTTAGACAACATATAGAGGATTAAAACCCTATAATTGGAACTATTTCTAGCATTCTGTACAATAAGAAATTTTTGTTTGAAGATCTAGAAAAACCACATGAAAACTGATTTCTAAAATTAATGAAATCCCTCGATACGACGTGCATCCCACCATTTGGGGCGACGTGGTCGCGAATCTAAAGCATCAAAAGCTGCATATCGGCTTCATGGACGTGTGGGCTTTGACGAAATTCAAATTGGTCGCGTGTGCGCGACGAATTTGATACGTATCCGTCAAAATTCACCGTATCGGCCTTTTTGTAAATTTCCCAATTACTTTGTGCACGCTTGTCAGATCGAG
This sequence comes from Iris pallida, assembly GCA_029216955.1. Lineage (NCBI taxonomy): Eukaryota > Viridiplantae > Streptophyta > Magnoliopsida > Asparagales > Iridaceae > Iris > Iris pallida. Next base: position 70,248,015 of record JANAVB010034417.1, on the reverse strand, counting down.
ACAAAAATTGTGCCAACAGGACTGTATCATTTTTCTGGTCCTGTTTAGTCCAATTCTGAGACTGTTGAATCGGACGCCGTTTTACGGGCCCCACGGTCCGACTCAACGGGCGATTTTGTGTACGGTCCGCCGAAATCCAACTTTGGACATACGGTTAGGTTTGTATCGGAAAACCGGACTTGTTGAAATATAGTTTGACAACTTTAGAGACCGTTGACTCTGGCACGCTTTTCGGTGCAAAATGGGTCCAACGGCAGATATCTTTTTTGTCCAAAATTACCGTTTTGCCCCTGTGTCCAGAATTTGACTTAAGGACAGACAATCCTAGCTAATTTGACTATTCTGAGAACATTGGTACTGTTTATTTCAGCATCTGGAGACTTCTACATGTGTTGACTGATTGTGGCTCATTGAGTGGTATAGTATTATTGGTTTCACCAGCTAAGAACCTCAGGCAAGTGCACTTTTTTATTGCTTTCCGATTCATAGTAGTCATTTCATTTCATGTCTATACATATATCTTGCTGCTTGTTGACACGCTCGTCACACGGAGTAGTCGGGAGGGGAAATATCTTAGTGGACATGTGAACTACCCAGAACTATCCCATGATGTCTATTCGTGAACAATAGCACCTGTACACGACACGTGCAGGTGCCGAATTTGCCTCCTAGCCGTTCACATGTCGAAAAGGATATTTCAAACCACCTATATAGATGTCTTTTATTTGTTTTTTCTTGTTTTCTTCTCTACCGTGCCATGTCATCAGTACTTTCTAGTTTTTATATCTCATATGTTATTTTCATGTCTTGTTAATTCTATTATATTTTCGTATTGCCGTCGCTTTGTGTACTTGTTCCATTCCTGACTGGAAACCAATATTTTACAGGTTTAGCCGCGATCACTCTTAACACTGGGAAGACATGGGTATGCTGAGGCCGACCTAGATAGTGGAACTAGTTGTCATTTTCATTAATTGTGAGAACTTTATATTTTTCTTTAAATATAAATCTTGTAAATGTTGTAATAAACTTAGAAATGTGAATGAGCAGCAAATGTTATATTTTGAGCATTTATTTCTTACGGGCTTGACAGCGTTCTACCGCCGACTCTGCGGCGTAGGCTGGCTTGGACACGTCTCGCATCGAAAAAGCGGGTATGGGCCGTGACACGTTTTTGTGGTGGCCCATGGAGGTCCATTTTCGCAAAAGCTTACGAACTCGTGATGGTACTTAAGTTAGTCGTACCATCGTGGGCTTGCGCCCAGAAAATGCTCATTCACAAACTAGGATTAAAAAGATTTAAGATAATGACTAGGACTAGGAGTCCCTTATTCAAATTGACCGTTGGGTAGTTAAGGTTATTAGATAGGCCATGCAATTTAGATAGCTTGCTAGATCCCTATAGGTACACTATTACTTTGATATGACGATATAATCCCATGTGGATATACTATTCACTTGGTATGTTAGACTTGCCTAAAATTAAGGCGTTAATTTTGATAAACTGTTTAATTTCCTTTTGTTGTATTAGATATAAATCTTATATCATAAGTTAGAATTGTCTATTTTAAATTCTCTTTTGTTGTAAGGAGTTAGTTTATAATTTCTGATTCTGTTATTCCTGTATGAATCTTGAGGTAGATTGATTCATAGTTTTTTCCTCAACTATTTGAAATATATAAGAGATAAATGTTAGGATGTTCTTATTTTCCTTGTCGTCAGTTATTTCCTCTGGTCAACCTTTACTTTAAGGATTGAGACTTACAGGCAGGTGTTTACGCTTTCTACCATAGTCAACTAAGTTGAAACTCTAGCATCTCCTTGAAGTCTTAGGAATATTGTTAGAGTAATTAAATGACTGCGATGACTAGACAGCAGCACACTGTCGCCAATTGTTGAGAATGGATAGTGTGGGTTCACTGCCGCCAGCAGCGCACTGGCGAGGCACAACCCATAAAAATGAAACCATTTTTGAGGATCATAGGTTATAAAACATTGCTAAAACTATGTCGTAGTTGACCTCTTAGATCTTAGATACCCTTGTGTCAGTATAAGGTGGAGTACCTGATAGCTTATCGTACCTGAATCACGGAACCAAGGGTTTGTCACAGCCAGAGTATACAGGCGAGGCATAATTTCCGGTGAAATGATTTCAGACGAGATTACAATTTTAGGATACTATAGAGGATAGGGACTGCCCTGTATGACCCTAAGATCCAAAACCAATACTAGTGTAAGTTTTGTAAGTTGAGTAGCATGTCTCCCAACCTAGCATTTCGTGGTCCTTGTGATCCATTAACGAGGTAATTAACCGACACTAATAGGTTTACTTAGAAAATAGAACTCAGAAGTTCATAACCCATTAGCCGACCAAGGCCTTAGAGATAGGAAGATAATAGGTTGACTGTATAGGCAAGAACACCAGGTAAGGATTTGATTTTCTCAAAACTAGAACTACTTATTTCCTCCTTCCAAAAATCTCGCATACTTGTATTTTGACTATCTTGACCAACGCTGCTATTACAGCCTAGTTTTTGCAAGCTTACTCTTTTATCGAGCTTGATTCGAGACATATGTTAATTAGGGACGCCCGCTAACATATTGTCTAATCAGAATCAGTATATTACGGTCTGATCAACCATGATGCATTGGTTCGCTCTTCATCTAATTACCCTACGTGGATTGAGATGTAGATACCTCTAGGATCTCATCCGCGACTGCTTTGACAATTCCTCTTAAATTATACAATCGCCTTTGAATCACGTAATTGTATCCAGTGTCATCTCTCTTGAACTCTTTACTGTTTTTGTCTTTCACTGATTGGAAAGACGAAAGCTCGTAATTGATAGATAGATACAGAGTATTCCCCATGGCTATAAAAGTGGTATCCGCAAGTGTAGCTACCATTGGCCAGCCCTGTGACTGGAACCTTGACTTGAGTCACTCGTTCTCCCTTCGATACTAAACCTACTATCTTGATCTTCTAGTCAGTGGAGTTCGAGAATGATTAGGGTCATTTCCTTGATCAAGTGCCAACCTAGGAGACTGCCTGTCCTAAAGAGACCAAATGTTGTGAGCCTCTAATCATTTGTTTGAAGTTTGGTTTAACTAGAACCCTTGCGACAATAGTCTGGCAAGTTTTGACACAAATAGAAATTTACGACCCGGTTGCTAGAAATTTTTCATATGACGTGCCTTAGAGCTGGTTACCGCGTCGATAACTCTTGTATACTATGGATGTATATGTTCCTCTATTTTATCGATCATGTGTTATTGTCCACCCTCGTTTCTCATTTATTGAGGAATGATCATTGATTTGACTTACATCTACCATATTCCGATACACCGTGCCTTATTCTTTATTAACAAGAGTCGAGGTACTATATCCGAACTTTAAAATCCTTCTAACCTCATTATTCCTAAAAGCATATCCTAGCTTCTAATGTGGGTAGACTGCAAGCTTTCTAAAATTTTAGGATATATCAAGATTACCGATTGATTAGCATAATTTTCATTAGGATAATAATTAGTACCCATGGACTCCCACTTTCCATTTAGATCATTTTGTGTTCCCGGCTGTGTCATTAATATTCGGAGCACGAGACCAACTGTTACCTTCCAACAAATTTCATATACAAGATCTAGACAAGTCCACCTTCATTTAGGTATATCATGTCCCACTCAAACCCGTCCCCTTGTACTCTATTTTTGTGCTACGACTTTTGGGTTAAAAGTATTAGTCATAACCCTTATCGTAATACCGGTATATTTTCTGACTTCCATTAGAGCCTCAACTTCGACTCAATTCCTTCGACCCAATATATGGTTGTGATCTACTCGAAGCCCACTACCCATATGTTCCTAGTGTGCCACTTGATAGAGACTTCTTGTGCTACTTAAACACAAAAGTCACCGAAGGCGCATTTTGGACTTTAGGAACTTAGCTAACCAACTTGGCTGGCAACTAGCTCAACCACTTGAGTTGCCTATTCTAGGTTACCCTAACCTAGAAGACATAGTTTTATCTTGGGATCTTGTTCAGTCCATATAGATTGAGATCCAAGGTTCATCCAACCAACGATAGATGCCAGATAGGAAACTCATGAAGACCCAGTAAAACCCATCCATACATACCACCATATTTGGACTATAGAACTGAACTATTTAAAATCGGCCCCTGTATCTATTATGTAATCTCTATCCCTTAGAATGTGAATCCATTCGTAAAATTTATTCCATCTACTTGGAAGTCGCGATACGATCTTATATTGCATTCATAATCTTTGCTCGTGTGTTTAAATAACCACGGAAAAGAATCATAATCTTGATCTCTTAAATTTCGTTCTATTTTGGAACCTTGTTTAGATTAACACCAAGAATGGAATTTATGTATTGAATGGATTGCAAGCCCCTCTAGGAAATGAAGAGTTCTTCGATTTAGCCAATGACTGGAATAGAGTAGCTCATCTAGCAAATAAGTTAATGATTCATAAACATTCTCTCTCTATCTGTACCATGGAATACCTTCTACCGCTCTGGGAGCTTCATATTCGCTCTCGATTATTTTTCTTCTTATCCTTATGTCCTTCCTATTGTAGAGTGACGACTGGTCATATTTATTAGAATTTATCGATATTTCTTAGCTACTTGTATAAATTTGTGCTTGTTGATTTTAGGGTTGCCTGATGGATAGGAGAGGGTTGTAGATGCCTTATGATATAGATATATGTCGGTAGTTACTTTTTGCAAGTAGCTGGAGGGTTACAATGTTAGGACGTCAGGTGTTTGAGGTGGGTAGTGTGACCAAAGGTAGGTAGAAGTCATCGATGATTCGTAGTTACGAAATGGCTAGGATGAGGTATAAATATTCCCAAGAAATTAAATTGAGAAGATTATGGTAATAGTGGATTTATTCTTTTGAATTTTAGGCATGCCTATGAGATGGAATTTCGAGGACGAAACCACTATAACCGCTAAGTCAAACTAGCATGCAACCTCTATTAGCGGTTATTCCTATCGCACGGCTTGTACGTACTGGTGGCCAGCCAATCACGCACTTCCGTGTTCTATATGCGACACACAACTTCGTGTTACCACGTGTCAAGGCCAATGAATGCAACACACATGGTGGTCCCTTAAATCTAGGTTTAATTTGTAAGAAACATAATACACAGCAGGAAATATAAATGAACAGTTATGCCATGTATCACAGTTTATTCTGCATAAAAAAAAGTAAATGCATGAAATATGAGCTACAATAATTAAACAGCTAATGGCAAGGTGTCTTGCCTGGTAGGGCGCCTGGTGTGCTACGATGATCAAGGTGGCACGATCAGCAACTTCGGTGTAACAACTGTACAAGGGGACCTCGGATGGTGGCACGGACAGTTCCATTGGGTCCAGGACGGTCAAGTTAGTTAGGGTGGACATAAGGTAGTCTCGAAATAGGGGAAGGAATAGGAACAACATGACTTGGATACGGACAGGAGAGAAATTAAGGGATAATGCATAAATAAATATTTATATGTATACGGTTTTAGAAAATATTTATAGTTCCTAAAAGCTAACTTTCACGAGTCAAAATATTTATAGGAAAAATACAAAAATTACTTTAAAGTCAAGAAAACCGTTTTCGACAAAAACTCTAAGTTTGTCGAAAATAGAATTGGTAGCAAACTATATTTTGTTACTTGAAGATAGTTAAATACTTATTCGAAAATACTTTAGTAATTATTCTAAAATTTGGAAAATAAGTTTTTCTTATTCAGAGCATTTATATAAATACATAAAACCTCAAAAAAACAGCAAAATCAACAAAACTAATTTTGCCAAAAATAATTTGTAGGTAAAAATTTACCTATAAAATGCTTTAACTAATTTAATGATATATATCTTACAAATATTTAAACGTATAGTTATATATATTTTTCTCCAAAACTAGGAATAATTAAAATAATAATTACAGGCAGGTATGTACCTACTGTAATTACCGAGATATTTATCAATGAAATAAAATACTTATAATAATAACAACAATAAGAAATATACTAATAATAATAATAATAATAATAATAATAATAATATCTAAATTATTTCAGTAAGAAAAACAAGTAAAATTAAAGAGTTAAAAGTTAAATAAAATAAGTAAATAATAATAAAAAATAGATAAAAATATAAGCTATGATGTTTCTTCTCCTCGAGAGAAGAACATCCTCTGTCAAAAAAAAAATATATCAAAAGGAAATCATAACAGAGAGAAGGGAAGAATAAGAAAAGAAGAGGAAGCGGAGAGAGGGAAAGAGAGATGGGAGCTCGGAGAGAGAAAGCTTGGGAGAGAGAGGAGCAGAGGGAAGAGAAATCGAGTGGGAGAGAAAGGGATGCGACAAGAGAGGGCGGTGGGCTGATCGGAGAAGGGAGGAAGAAGACGGGGCGGACGGCGGTCGGGAGGAGCGGGGGTGAGGGTTTTGGTCGTCCGGCGAAGGCTGGGAGAGGGAAGGTCGGGTCGGCGTTTCCAGGCGAGCTGAGGCGGCCGGGTTAAGTCGGCGGTCAGCGCCGGAAGGAGATGGGGCTCGGCGGCGCTGGGCGAGGCGGCCGCGGGAGGCTGGGTCAGGCCAGGGCGGACAGGGGCGGAGGCAAGCGGCTGAAGGGAGGAGGCGGTGAGCGTGAGGTGGTGCGGGGGTTTCGTCGGGGCTCGGCTGGGCAGAAGTCGACGTGGCATGGTGGAGATCCGGTCAGGCGGCGGGGGTTCGCGACTCCGGCGAAGGTAATGGTGGTGTCCCTTTTCTTTTTCTTTTTTCTTTTTGGCTGTGGGTGTTGGCGACGGTGGCGGTTGCCACGGGTGGAGGCGGTCGGTGGTGGTGTCGTAGGTGGCTGGCGGAAGTCCGGGTCAGCAGGTGGTAGGGTTGATGCTGGTTTGGGTGTCGGGGAGTTTCCTGTGGAGGAGGTGATGATGATCTGTGATGGCGGCAAGCATGTCCGGGTCGGGTGGCCAACGCTGGTCGGAGGAAATTAGTTGGACGGGGACAGTTGGTCGGACGAGGCGACAATGGTGATGGCACGGGGGTGACGGGGAGTTCGATAGGCCGATGGTGGTCAGGTGGTGTGCCGGCCATGAACGGGGCTGGTAGGCTGTACGGGGTAGTTCTGTTGGTGAAAGTCGGGGAAGAGGACGGAGACGGGTTAGAGGGATAGGGATAGGATTAGGATTTGATGATGTCGGGGTGTGTCCGACACGGGGGTGAGGATCTGTATATGTAAAAATATCATAGAACAAGAATGGGAAGCGGACACGGACACGGACACGAACACGGACACGGGGCACTGCACTTGTGGATGGTGGAATTTATTTGTGGAGGAATAAAAAGTTGGAGGAGTACCTGCCTATTTATATAGGATGTGGGAATTCCCAATTAGATAATGCTTAGGATTGTTTAAACCCAAATTAGATAAACCAATCTATTAAATTCAAATCCAAATCCAAATGCAAATCCTATTTAAATCAACTTAAATCAAATTAAATTTTTAGTTTAAAATCAATAAAATAAGTAAAATTCCAAATATGGATACTAATTAAATCTATCTAAATGTATTCATGGGATCAAATCAAAATTTAAATTGTCACAAATATTTCAAAAATATGTTGTCCAAAAATACTATAATAATTAATTTCGAAAATACATTATTATTTATTTTAAAATAAGCTAATAAATAAATTAGGAAACATGTATGCATAATTATTTATACAAAATTTTGCTTTCTAGTATACAGTGAAATATAACTTATTATTAATAAATGTTAGAAATAAAGAGGCTCAAAATAACAACTTAGAAATTTTGTACAATGTCAAAAATAATTATTATATATATTATCTTGAAATTATAAAAAAAATATTTTTCTAAAAATATGTACGCTCGCACATATTCGCACTCGTCGAGCAAAAATAAAATTTTTGCGCGACGTAAAATACGATTACGTGACGTACAATACAAAATTTTAAATCCGTACAAATATTAATAAAAAAAATAATTAGTAGAAATTTAGGGGTTTTACATCCTACCCAACTTAAAAAAAATTTCGTCCTCGAAATTAAGAATTTGTAGGGGGGTAATGGGACACAAGGGGGTAGCAATGGGGAACGATCGTTAACAAAATCATGTCGTAAGAAATCGCGATCTAGATCGTAGAAAACAGTATGGTCATGGTTAATGAATGAGGGTCACGGTTAAGAGAACGAAATAGATTCGCTTAAATTAAGCGATTAGAGGGTTTTGATAGGGTCGAGTAGTTTAGAATGAAGATATAGCAACGTCGAGTGAGAATGGTCATAGCCGATAGGAAGGCTAGAGGGAGTGCTAGTATAACGCTTTCGTTCTTCGAAAATAGGTGAAGGTGAAAGCAATATAGAGTTCGAAGGAGGCATTATCGAATACGAATTTGTGATTCAAAGACGATCGAATAATTTCAAAGGAATTGTCAAGGCAGTCGTGGATGGGACTCTAGAGGACAAGTTCAACTATGTCCCCATCCAAGTAGAATAATAGGCAAAAGCGAACCAAAGTGCACTCGGTTGATCAGACCATCATGCACCGGTTCTGATTAGATAATGTGTTAGTGGGAGCTCTTCCAATAACATATGTCTTGAACAAGCTCGATAAAAGATATGCTTGCAAAAACTAGGCTACATTAGCATCATTTAGTCAAATGGTAAATACATAGGCACGAGAGATTAAGAGAAGGTAGAATGATTCTAAGTCATACAGTTGTCCTATAGTCTTCTTGCCCAAGTTTTTGGTTGGCTAGACGGGTTAGGTCCTCTAGATTCTAGGATCTAAATAAGCTTGCTAATATAGGTCAATAGGTCAAAGGGGTTGCTAGGTCATAAGGTAGTCTACCCAACTTAAAGAATTAAACTAATGGTGTTTTGGGACAACTAACTAGTAGAGTTAATCTCTAGCAAGCACGAAGGGAAGATAAGAATAGGGATGGAAGGAAGCAGGCAAGATGCAATTGATGAGTCAAACGGTAGATAAAATCAAGAAAAGAGGTCAAGTATGTGGATGAGATCCTAGACTTCTAATCCTATACGCAGGCTTGCTTGGTACGGTAAAGTAACCAAACAATTTATGTTGACCTGCATGGGCCACCACAAAAACATGTAACACCCCAGTCCCAAAATACGTAGGACTAGGGACGTAGACATGCCAGCTGTATTCATACGGAGTATACTCCAATATATGGAAGCCTCGTATAAATACATAAGCTGTAAAATGCAGTAGAACCATAACTAACTAATCTCATCCACAAATCAAAGAACAAAAGATATCATATATCTACTATGAATTTGTCTTGATATAATATGTTGGACGGAGACAAATCTACTACCAACAAAATAAGGAAAAGTACATAGAAAATGAAATGAGTGGCGATCGAAGCGAAGACGATCCAAGTGCAATCATCCTCGAGAAATAGCAATGAACACGGCTAGAGCAAAAGCACCTGCGAAAGACAATATCACACACCTGGCAAGACAACCAGGTCCTCAGAGGGACATAACAAGACACATAATAGCATGCCATATAAACTGAATAAATATTGCTCAAATAAATAAGTAAATCGAATTATAACATGTTCCAATACGCACCTACTGAACGAGCGTACCATCCCCCCAACCAAACAAGGACAGGAGATGGTAAACTAATTCACGGTAACGTATCTTCCCATGCTATGAATCCAATATGGTATCCGGATTCCAACAAGGTTCAATACCTTGTCATCGAAGTAGTAAGTCACATCTACAACCAAATAAGGATAAGATGTGACGAACTAATTTGCGACAAGTTATTGTTCCATGCCACGGTTAGATACAAGTACCCAAACCAAAAGTACTCGTACCTAACGGATAAGGTAGCCTACCATTCTAAGTGAAATGTTGTTAAGAACAATCCTTCCTACGCATGGGCCCTGGCTAAATAGGATCGGCATAGTCCCCTCTTGGGCACCAGAGGCCCCAGCAGGAAGAGCATGGGTCATCAACCCCGTATCTCCAGCGGAGAGTCCGGGTCACAAGGGAAGTGCATCGAAGCCCATACGCTAAGGAATTGTCCTCCCCACCCAATGCCTACTGTGTTGTATCCACAACACAAACCACTATAACCGCTAAGTCAAACTAGCATGCAACCTCTATTAGCGGTTATTCCTATCGTACGGCTTGTACGTACTGGTGGCCAGCCAATCACGCACTTCCGTGTTCTACATGTGACGCACAACTTCGTGTTACCACGTGTCAAGGCCAATGAATGCAACACACATGGTGGTCCCTTAAATCTAGGTTTAATTTGTAAGAAACATAATACACAGCAGAAAATATAAATGAACAGTTATGCCATGTATCACAGTTTATTTTGCATAAAGAAAATAAGTAAATGCATGAAATATGAGCTACAATAATTAAACAGCTAATGGCAAGGTGTCTTGCCTGGTAGGGCGCCTGGTGTGCTGCGATGATCAAGGTGGCACGATCTGCAACTTCGGTGCAACAACTGTACAAGGGGACCTCGGATGGTGGCACGAATAGTTCCATTGGGTCCAGGACGGTCAAGTTAGTTAGGGTAGACATAAGGTAGTCTCGAAATAGGCGAAGGAATAGGAACAACATGACTTGGATACGGACAGGAGAGAAATTAAGGGATAATGGATAAATAAATATTTATATGTATACGGTTTTAGAAAATATTTATAGTTCCTAAAAGCTAACTTTCACGAGTCAAAATATTTATAGGAAAAATACAAAAATTACTTTAAAGTCAAGAAAACCGTTTTCGACAAAAACTCTAAGTTTGTCGAAAATAGAATTGGTAGCAAACTATATTTTGTTACTTGAAGATAGTTAAATACTTATTCGAAAATACTTTAGTAATTATTCTAAAATTTGGAAAATAAGTTTTTCTTATTCAGAGCATTTATATAAATACATAAAACCTCAAAGAAACAACAAAATCAACAAAACTAATTTTGCCAAAAATAATTTGTAGGTAAAAATTTACCTATAAAATGCTTTAACTAATTTAATGATATATATCTTAAAAATATTTAAACGTATAGTTATATATATTTTTCTCCAAAACTAGGAATAATTAAAATAATAATTACAGGCAGGTATGTACCTACTGTAATTACCGAGATATTTATCAATAAAATAAAACACTTATAATAATAACAACAATAAGAAATATACTAATAATAATAATAATAATAATAATAATAATAATATCTAAATTATTTCAGTAAGAAAAACAAGTAAAATTAAAGAATTAAAAGTTAAATAAAATAAGTAAATAATAATAAAAAATAGATAAAAATATAAGCTATGATGTTTCTTCTCCTCGAGAGAAGAACATCCTCTGTCAAAAAAAAAAGAAAAATATCAAAAGGAAATCATAACAGAGAGAAGGGAAGAATGAGAAAAGGAGAGGAAGCGGAGAGAGGAAAAGAGAGATGGGAGCTCGGAGAGAGAAAGCTTGGGAGAGAGAGAGGAGCAGAGGGGAGAGAAATCGAGTGGGAGAGAGAGGGATGCGGCGATAGAGGGCGGTGGGCTGATCGGAGAAGGGAGGAAGAAGACGGGGCGGACGGCGGTCGGAAGGAGGGGGGGTGAGGGTTTTGGTCGTCCGGCGAAGGCTGGGAGAGGAAAGGTCAGGTCGGCGGTTCCAGGCGAGCTGAGGCGGCCGGGTTAGGTCGTCGGTCAGCGCCGGAAGGAGATGGGGCTCGGCGGCGCGCTGGGCGAGGCGGCCGCGGGAGGCTGGGTCAGGCCAGGGCGGACAGGGGCGGAGGCAAGCCGCTGAAGGGAGGAGGCGGTGAGCGTGAGGTGGTGCGGGGGTTTCGTCGGGGCTCGGCTGGGCGGAAGTCGACGCGGCGTGGCGGAGATCCGGTCAGGCGGCGGGGGTTCGCGACTCCAGCGAAGGTAATGGTGGTGTCCCTTTTCTTTTTCTTTTTCCTTTTTGGCTGTGGGTGTTGGCGACGGTGGCGGTTGCCACGGGTGGAGGCGGTCGGTGGTGGTGTCGTAGGTGGCTGGCGGAAGTCTGGGTCAGCAGGTGGTAGGGTTGATGCTGGTTTGGGTGTCGGGGAGTTTCCTGTGGAGGAGGTGATGATGATCTGTGATGGCGGCGAGCATGTCCGGGTTGGGTGGCCAACGCTGGTCGGAGGAAATTAGTTGGACGGGGACAGTTGGTCGGACGAGGCGACAGTGGTGATGGCACGGGGGTGACGAGGAGTTCGATAGGCCGATGGTGGTCTGGTGGTGTGCCGGCCATGAACGGGGCTGGTAGGCTGTGCGGGGTAGTTCTGTTGGTGAAAGTCGGGGAAGAGGACGGAGACGGGTTAGAGGGATAGGGATAGGATTAGGATTTGATGATGTCGGGGTGTGTCCGACACGGGGGCGAGGATCTGTATATGTAAAAATATCATGGAATAAGAATGGGAAGCGGACACGGACACGGACACGAACACGGACACGAGGCACTGCACTTGTGGATGATGGAATTTATTTGTGGAGGAATAAAAAGTTGGAGGAGTACCTGCCTATTTATATAGGATGTGGGAATTCCCAATTAGATAATAATTAGGATTGTTTAAACCCAAATTAGATAAACCAATCTATTAAATTCAAATCCAAATCCAAATGCAAATCCTATTTAAATCAACTTAAATCAAATTAAAATTTTAGTTTAAAATCAATAAAATAAATAAAATTCCAAATATGGATACTAATTAAATCTATCTAAATGTATTCATGGGATCAAATCAAAATTTAAATTGTCACAAATATTTCAAAAATATGTTGTCCAAAAATACTATAATAATTAATTTTGAAAATACATTATTATTTATTTTAAAATAAGCTAATAAATAAATTAGGAAACATGTATGCATAATTATTTATACAAAATTTTGCTTTCTAGTATAGAGTGAAATATAACTTATTATTAATAAATGTTAGAAATAAAGAGGCTCAAAATAACAACTTAGAAATTTTGTAAAATGTCAAAAATAATTATTATATATATTATCTTGAAATTATAAAAAAATAAAATAAAATAAATATTTTTCTAAAAATATGTACGCTCGCACATATTCGCACTCGTCGAGCAAAAATAAAATTTCTGTGCGACGTAAAATACGATTACGTTACGTACAATACAAATTTTTAAATCCGTACAAATATTAATAAAAAAATAATTAGTAGAAATTTAGGGGTTTTACAATTTGTGTGTATAACAATGATGTATGTGTGTGTATTAGATCACAACATAGGTTCTAGTGTGTATATGTGTGTGTTCAGAAATCACATTTCCGAAATCAGTGTATACACTGATTCAGTTTTCAGTTTACACCTATTAACATTTTGAAAACCCTTTAATCCAAGCTAATATGAATCCCAAACATGTAGACTTAATCTCGTACATTTATATGTGATCCAACATTGTAAATTAATCATCTAAAAAATAGTTTAAACATCATTAAAACTCAGGAAATCAATACACTGAATATGGTATCAGAAAATTAGGGAAAATACAAAATTTGAGTTTGAAACTTAGTTAATATTCAATTAATTGGGTTGGTAAACATTGTGACATATGTGTATGTGTCATACAAGTGTCAGGGTGTCCATAAACTGGACACAAACGTATCTAAAACAAATCCAACACATGAGCACATTGAAACAGTGCACTGTCTCGTGTACGAGTTCACCACGCTCGCAGACACGACACACGACACGTGTGTCCACGTGGTCATATCCATGTGTAGCCCATCACTAGGGATACACACTGAACACATCACAAGGTGTCCACGTGTCCCTGTGTCGGTGTACAAGATGCGTATCCGAACCCAGAATTCGCGCGGCTACGTGCAGGTAAGATCAGTACGATCGAGATTTCTCTCGATCCGCTCGATCGTTTAGCCTCAAACTTCGTGTGCAAGGTAGCAGTCAATGCCCCTTCGTGTCTAAGAAAAATCAGACCCAAACGTGTCGTATCCATTGCACACGACACGTCGAGCAGCAGGACACTGCCCGAGTGCACAGCGAGTGTGTTCGTGTCTTCGTATGGACACGATACGACTCAGAAATCAGTTCAGACCTTAGGAAAATCAAAGAGCACATTAAAATGAATAATTCCAATCATAAACATTTCAAAAATATAATAAAAAAGTTCTCAGAGGCATTTTCACAAACACTTAGAACTAGAAACTGATACGTGTCTGATACAGACACAAAATTAATGCAAAACTTCACCAATCACACACCACAACTATGGGACACCCAGATCTAGGCTACCATGCAAAGAAATCGGGATTAAATGATATTTTGAGGAGTTTAGCTGTAGAGTATCAAACTCAAAGAAATGCCCCAAATAGGAAGATTCTCTTGCAAGCCAAAAGCTTCAAATTGTGCCAAATCTGAGATTTTTCTCCATGAACAACAAATAGAGTGGGGTTAGGTTCTAATGCAAGAAACTAGAGTAAAAAATGAATTAAAATGAAAGAGTTATGGATTGAGAAAGAAGGACCAATACCTCTTTCTTTCCAAAAGTTGTCGTAATGCAAAAGAGGCAAGAACTAGGAAGAGAGATTAAATATGGAGGATTCCCTATGTGGCCGGCCATGTAAGGAAAAAAATAGGGTTAGGGTTATGACTAATAGGCTTGGGCCAAGTTCCAATGCTAGATGAAATCAATCAATAAGTCAAAAGTCCATGAACCTAATCATTTAATCTCTATATGAAACTTGATTCAAAATAACTCAATTTGGGTTGACTTAAGTTAGACTAGGGTCCCACCATGCTAATCAAGTCACTATAGCTAAAGTCAACATCTAGGTTAGTCTCCAAAGTCACCATAGCTAAAGTCCATGAACCTAATCATTTAATCTCTATATGAAACTTGATTCAGAATAACTCAATTTGGGTTGACTTAAGTTAGACTAGGGTCCCACCATGCTAATCAAGTCACCATAGCTAAAGTCAACATCTAGGTTAGTCTCCAAAGTCTCAACTAGCAAAGGTCAAAAATAACAACCATCACTCCAATAATTTAAAATAAATTCAAAATTCTCAAAATGACCAAAATACCCTCAAGCTAAAATATGGTAGTGACAAATCTACCCTCCTTAAAAGAATTTTGTCTTCGAAATTGAAAGGCAAAACTAAACTGATGAGAAGGATAGACAATCATACCTCAAGGTCCAAAAAGATATGGGTATCGCTCGCGCATCTCATCCTTCCGCTCCCAGTTAGACTCTTTTGGAGAATGATACCTCCATGCGATGCGAACCAAAGGTATCACCTGGTTTCTCAGTTCCTTCTTCCGACGATTCAGAATCTCCACAGGCTGCTCTGAATAACTGAGAGTAGGCCCCACCTCAATCTCCGAATGGTCGAGTATATGGCTAGGATCAGCCACATACCGTCTCAACTGTGATACATAGAATACGTTGTGGACACCCACTAGTGTAGGTGGCAAGTCTAGCCTGTATGCCATGCCACCGACTCTCCCACTGATCACGAAAGGTTCGATGAAGCGTGAGCTAAGCTTCCCACCTCCACCAAAACGTATGGTACCATGAGTCGGAGATATCTTCAGTAAAACCAGGTCTCTGACCTAAACACAAACAAGGTCTCAAGTTACAAAATAGTCAAACATGATCAAACAAACACAAACAAACAACCTACTTCTAATCCTATCTCTAAGATGTACCTCAAACTCCAAAGGCCTCCAGTGGCTGTCTGCCCAATGCCGATGTCTGTCCTGCGCCATGCGAAGTCTGTCCCTGATGAGCTTCACCTTCTCGGCTACGTCAACAACCATCTCAGGTTCCAATAAAGCTTGCTTTCCAACATCATCCCAAGATAAGGGTGTACGACATATATGCCCATACAGTACCTTGAAGGGTGACATCTAAATGCTGGCCTGAAAACTGTTATTGTAAGCAAACTCCACCAAGTACAGGTGATCCTCCCAGGATCCTTCGAAATCTAAGACACACGTCCACAGAACGTCTTCGAGCGTCTGGATAGACCTCTCTGACCGTCCGTCCGTCTGAGGGTGGTATGCAGTACTAAACTTGAGTTGAGTCCCCAAACTAGTCTATAGACTCCACAAAAAATGGGAAGTAAAGTGACTATCCCGATCCGAGACGATGCTGACTGGAACTCCATGAATCCTGACAATCTGCTGCATGTACATCTCTACCAATCTCTCAGTTGATGTACCTACTTTAAATGGCAAAAAGTGGGCTGATTTGGTCAACCTGTCTACGATGACCCAAATTGCGTCTTTCTCTTCTGGTGTACGCGACAATCCAAAAAAAAAATCCATCGTGATGTGCTCCCACTTCTATCCTAGAATGGGCAATGGCTACAACAAACCTCCTGGCCTCTGTCTCTCTACTTTGACCTGCTGACAGACCAAATATATGGTTACGAAACTAGCTACCTCCTGCTTCATCCCATACCACCAGACGTGCTCTCTCAGGTCCCTGTACATCTTGTTGGCACCTGGATGTATATAGCACTGAGATCGATGGGCCTCCTGTATAACCTGCTCCCTGAGCTCTTCTCTGGGCACACACAGCCTGGAACCGTACCTCAAAGCACCATCCTTTACAAGAGTAAACTCATCATCCACCAGCCCTGCTCGAACCTGCTCTCAGATACACCGCAGAGCAACATCCTCGAACTACGTCGACTTGATCCTCTCTATTAAGTCTGACTGAATCTGAAGGCCCCACATCTGCATTTGAACTCTTGGCACAATCACCTCAGTTCCTAGGCTCTCCAAATCTGCTAGCAAGTGACGATCCATAGTCAAACACATGGCTGTTGGATACTTACTTAAAGCATCGACAACCACGTTGGCCTTCCCTGGGTGATACTGTAGTAAAATGTCGAAGTCCTTCATCAACTCCAACCACCTACGCTGTCTCATGTTGAGCTTCTTCTGCGTAAACACATACTTCAAGCTCTTATGATCCATGAAGATCTCTATCCGCTCTCCGTATAAGTAGTATTTCCATAATTTCAAAGCAAATATCACTGCTGCCAACCCCAAGTCGTGGGTAGGATAGTTCTTCTCATGGGGACGTAACTGCCTGGAAGCATAGGCAATCACCTTCCCATGCTGCTGCAAGACACAATCCAAACCCTTCCCTGAGGCGTCACTGTAGATAGTGAACCCTTCCGATCCTGATGGCAATGTCAGAATTGGAGTTGTCGTCAGCCGCTTATTCAACTCATCAAAAGCGACCTGACACTCCTCTGACCAGACAAACTCTCCATCCTTCTGGGTCAGCCTAGTCAATGGCTCTACAATCCGGGAGAAATCCTGCATGAATGTCCTATAATAGCCTGCCAATCCTAAGAAGCTTCTGATCTCTACTATTGAACTCGATGCCGACCAAGCCTCAACTGCCATGATCTTCTTCGGGTCCACTGAGATCCCATCACCAGTCACCACATGACCCAAGAAGTCAAATCTGTCCAGAAAGAACTCGTACTTCGAGAGCTTGCCATAAAGCTCCTCCCTCCTGAGTGTCTCCAGAACCACTCTCAAGTGCTCCTCATGCTCCTCCTCAGTCTTCGAGTACACCAGGATATCATCGATGAACACCACCACGAACTTTTCCAAGTACTAGTAGAACACCTTGTTCATCAAGTTCATGAATATCGTCAGGGCGTTGGTCAGCCCAAACGGCATAACCAAGAACTCAAATTGACCATACTGCATCCGGAATGTGGTCTTCGGGATATCCTCCTTCTTCACCTTTACCTGATGATAACCTGACCTCAAATCAATCTTCGAGAAAACTCAAGCTCTGCTCAACTGATCAAAGAGATCATCAATCCGCGATAGTGGATATTTGTTCTTGATTGTGAGGTTGTTGAGTGCCCTGTAGTCGATACACATCCGTACCGACCTAGCCTTCTTAGGTACAAAGAGTATCGGTGCACTCTAAGGTGAAGAGCTCGATTGGATAAAGCCATTATCCTGCAGCTCATCCACCTGCTTCTTCAATTCCACCAACTCACTATTGTTTACTCAATAGACATGCTGAGAAATCGGTTCCGTACCGGGAACAAAGTCTATCGAGAACTCAATTTCTTTGTCCGATAGAAGTCCTGGCAATCCTCTGGAAAGACGTCTATGAACTCTGCAATCAAAGGATGTGGAATCGCCTGCTCCTCGACTAAAACTCTGTAGAAAAGTCCGCTGCTCTGCTCTACCTGCCGTCAGAAGAACTCGAACTCTGGCTCTCCTGGCTCTCCGAACAGTACTCTATCCCCAAGACAATCTATGCTGGCGTGATGCCTGCTCAACCAATCCATACCTAATACAATGTCGTAGTTCGGTAGTGGCATTACGAGTAAACTCACCTCCAACTCCCAGCCTCCCAAAATAACACTCTGCCCTCTATAAACATCATTCACGAGGATAATACCACCGCCGGTCATGATCTTGCAAGTCCTAGGCAATGATTCAGATATAAGGTACTGTTTAACAACAAATAATACAAACATAAAACTGTAGGAAGCCCTGAAATCAAATAAGGCAAAAGCTGGAATGGAGTCGAGAAGAATAGAACCTGCGATCAACCCTCCAATAGCCTCTGTATTCTCGACCGCCATGGCGAAAGCTCGCCCCTGCTGGCCTCCCCTGGCCTGCTGTTGATGCTGCACAAACCGTTGCTACTGAGTCGGCATCGGTCCCTTCTGCAGTCCTACTGGAGCCTTGGCTCCTGCTCCCTGTGTTGCTCTGCCTGCGAAGAGGGAACATTCCCGCAGTTGATGCTCCGATGAACCGCAGAGAAGGCACTTCCCCAGCCTCTTCCTGTACTCGTTCCATCCATGCCCTAATTTTTAGCAGAAGGTACAACTAGTAGACTACTGCCTCGGGGCCTACTGATGCTGAGCTGGCTGAAGTCTCGGCTGCTGGAACTGCTGTGGCTGAAACTGTCTCTGTTGTTGCTGCTGCTAAAAGTGAGGCCTCTTGGCCTGGCCTCCACTGCTGCTACTACCGAGAGTGTCTCATCCCCTCTTGAGCCTCAGCTCAAGGTTATCCTCCGCTGCTAGGGCGCCCACCAGGATCTTCTCGAAAGTGGTACTGTGGGCACTCTTGGTATAGGACTTCACCTCCCTAACTAGTCCCTTCCTGAACCTCCGGGCCTTCGTCGCCTCAGAAATCCCCTCAATAAATCTGCCCAGACGGCAGAACTCTCTGGCATCTCCTCGACAGTCTGACTGCTCTGTACCAAAGCCTCGAACTGAGTCTCGAGGGCACCAAGCGCTGCGTTGGGGAAGAACTTCTCCTTGAACAGCTTCTTGAAAGCTGCCCAAGTCTGTCCAACTGAACCAACCCTCGGGTCTGTCTGGTACCATGTGCGAGCCAAGTCCTATATCATACTAGCCGCTGCCTCAATCTGCAATATTGCTGGAATCTCTGCTAGCCTGAAGATCTCCTCCATGTGCTCGATCCACTCATCCCCGTACAGGATGCCCTCTGTACTCCTGAAGTCCTGCGGGTGCATCTTCTGGAAATCTTGTATACCCTTCTCCTTCGGCTGAAGCTGCTGCTGACCTGCCGGAGGCTGAGCTGTAGCCCTCTCAACTGTCGTCAGGGACAGATCAATGTCCCGACTGAACTCTGCCGTCTGACGCTGCTGTTGAGCCTGTTGGACCTTCATGAACAGCTGGAAGAAAGTGAACCACTGCACTGTATCGACGGATCCTGAAGGTGGCTGCTGCTGCTGAAGCATCTCTGGAATTACTGGGCCCTGCCTGCGAACTGGTGGAGGGGCTCCTCCGAATGCAGCTGAAACACCCACCCCAGCTGGCATAACTAGTGCTTTGGTACTGGGGGCTGGCAACACAGGACGAAAGGTGGCAGACCTCTCATTAGTGTCCCCTTGTCCTGGACGATGAGATCTAGTCTCGACCATCCTGGAGACAGATCAAACAAGAACAACTTCCGAGAATGAGTCAAAATAGCAAAGGAGGACAATTTATATTCAAGGAAGACAATAAGCAGCAAATTTACGTAAAAGGAATCTGATTAAGAGTTTTTCCTAATGTGATTGAGTACCTTCAAAACATCCTAATCCTACTACAGGCTGCAGTGATACTCTAGTTCGAATACCACCACAAATCTCGACCTGTATGGGCCACCACTAAAAACGTGTCATGATCCGCACAGTGTAAGGGCACGAGAAGTAGGTACGTCCAGCCTACACCACAGTTTCGGCGGTAGAACGCTGTCCTTGGTCACATACATCTAACAGTTATAAGGTACATTGCACAGCCAAATGGAGGAATAATATAAAGTACAAATCTTAATCACCGCTAAGGAAGATGTATGATAAGATAGATAAGAATATCAATAGAATCCACAGATGAAATGCGATAAAAGAGATAATTCCAAGTGTCTAAGATAACATCTAACATGATCCACAAATCTACATCATCACAATCTCTAGTACAAATATCCAGATGAGATACAACTAAAATAAGAAACTAAACTAAGGGAGTGTCGTCAGCAGGTAATAGATCCTGCTCGAAGTCCAAGTAACAGGTGCCTTTTAGTGCTGTCCCATAGTAAGTGGTGCAACATACCTCATCCTCGTCCTCTATAATATTTTTAACAGGTCCAATCAGGACAGGAACGAGCACAGTACATCTCATGCAGTTCATATCATGACAGGAATATAAAGCATACAATAGAGTAAAATACATGAATCGCTGAAAGAAACGACATGAAATAAAGAAGTGACTGTAATGGAAACATCTACTATAAATAAAGAGCTACAGTGAACTAGTGATTTAGAGTACAAGATAGACATTTGAACGGCTTGATAATAAACATGAGAGTTTGTACATGGCTACACTACTTTGGAAATATTCATATGACTATTTTTACTCCCCCATCCCCAATCAATACACAAGGATCTGTTCAAGTTATGTTATTGTTCATGATTTCACATAGGGGCCCATAAATGGGTGCATATGAATATAAACATAGGGGCTCCGTGAACATGAGAGTACATAAATCACAAGAGTGCACATGAATGGTAAAAACACAAGAATACATGATAAAAGTGAAACACACATGACATAATGTATCCGATGCTCCCGAGGCGGATAACATCGTATAAAAAGATCCATATAGTACTAATCCGTGTTTCCATCATAACAGCATCAAGTAAAATAATCTAGAGTAAGAATATAGTCCTAGCAAGTATGAAACGGTCAAAGAATGTACTTGCCTGATATTCTAAGTATCTGAAGTGAATATACTGCCTGAGGAGAGGTGTCTGACTCATATTTAGAATAGCACAAGTCACAACATGTCCAAAATGGTAAAATAGAACACTACAATGCATTCTACATGATGTTTGGGTCAATCTAGACTAAAGTCAACCTTTGGTCAACTCTAGTCAACTACAGTAGTCAAACTAGGTCAACTAGGTCAAGTCCTAACCCAGACAAGTCTCACTAAGCCTAACCATGTCTATCCTAGCATTCACATACCATCACAATGCTATACAAGCTATCAACACACAATTACCTATATATACATATATATTCAATACACATATTGCATACACTAGTATAGGCAACCATTCATAGCCACACTCATATAGGGCTATATGCCTATGTACATGTCTACATTGGTATGCACTATATATGTATTCACCACATTTACATATACAAATTACATATAGGCAAACATACATATATATTACATATTAGTAAGAATATAGATATTTATATATACATATATAAAAAGAGATAGTGTGACAGTGGCAAGTGTGTGTACCATGTGTGTGTGTGTTTTAACAGTGGTGTATGTGTGTGAATATAGTGGGGGTGTGTGTGTATACAGTAGGGTGTGTGTGTGGTAGTAGTAGATAGGGTGTGAGTGTATAGGTTCCCAAGTTTTGAGTGTACATGTGTGTGTATTAGATCACAACATAGGTTATAGTGTGTATATGTGTGTGTTCAGAAATCATATTTCAGAAATTAGTGTATACACTGATTCAGTTTTCAGTTTACACCCATTAACATTTCGAAAACCCATTAATCCAAGCTAATATGAATCCCAAACATGTAGGCTTAATCTCAGATATTTATATGTGATCCAACATTATAAATTAATCATCTAAAAAATAGTTTAAACATCATTAAAACTCAGGAACAGTGTATTGTCTCGTGCACGAGTTCACCACGCTCGTAGACATGACACACGACACGTGTGTCCACGTGGTCACGTCCACGTGTAGTCCAGCCCTAGGGCTACATACTGAATACATCACGAGGTGTCCACGTGTCCCCGTGTCAGTGTACGAGACGCGTATCCGAACCCAAAATTCGTGTGGCTACGTGCAGGCAAGATCAGTGCGATTGAGATTTCTCTCGATCCGCTCGATCATTTAGCCTCAAACTTCGTGTGCAAGGTGGCAGTCAATGCCCCTTCGTGTCCAAGAAAAATTAGACCCAAACGTGTCGTGTCCAGTACACACGACACGTCGAGCAGCAGGACACTGCTCGAGTGCACAGCAAGCATGTTCGTATTTTCATGTGGACACGACATGACTCAGAAATTAGTTCAGACCTTAGGAAAATCAAAGAGCACATTAAAATGAATAATTTCAATAAAAAACATTTTGAAAATACAATGAAAAAGTTCTCAGAGGCATTTTCACAAACACTTAGAACTAGAAACTGATACGTGTCTGATACGGATACGAAATCAATGCAAAGCTTCAACAATCACACACCACAGCTAGAGGACACCTAGATCTAGGCTACCATGCAAAGAAATTAGGATTAAATGATAGTTTGAGGAGTTTACCTATAGAGTATCAAACTCAAAGAAATGCCCCAAATAGGAAGATTCCTCTGCTCCAAATTGTGCTAAATTTGAGATTTCTCTCCATGAACTGCAAATAGAGTGGGATTAGGTTCTAATGTAAGAAACTAGAGTCAAAAATAAATTATAATGAAAGAGTTATGGATTGGGAAAGAAGGACCAATACCTCTTTCTTTCCAAAAGTTGTTGTGATGCAAAAGAGGCAAGAACTAGGAAGAGAGATTAAATAGGGGGGATTCCCTATGTAGCCGGCCATGTAAGAAAAAAATTAGGGTTAGGGTTATGACTAATGGGATTGGGCCAATTTTCAATGCTAGATGAAATCAATCCATAAGTAAAAAGTCCATGAACCTAATCATTTAATCTCTATATGAAACTTGATTCAAAATAACTCAACTTGGGTTGACTTAAGTTAGACTAGGGTCCCACCATGCTAATCAAGTCACCATAGCTAAAGTCAACATCTAGGTTAGTCTCAACTAGCAAAGGTCAAAAATAACAATCATCACTCTAATAATTCAAAATAAATCCAAAATTCTTAAAATGACCAAAATATCCTCAAGCTAAAATGTGGTAGTGACAAAGTCGGCCAACGCTTGGCCTTTGACTACCTTTTGTGGGACAAAGACCATGTCATAAGGTGTCAAGAGGATTGCTGATGTAGCAAACCGCGAGTTTAGGGCCCCTGGTTTGGTCATAAGTACTCTGAGAGGATTGACTTGGGAGATGTTGTGGATTGTCTGTCCAGCCACATAATGGTGTGTCTTTTGAATGGCTAAGAGTAGAGCTAGACACTCCTTCTCCATAGGATTATACCGATGTTCGGTACCAATCATGGTCCTGCTAAGATAGTATATTGCTTGTTCGTGTCCTTCGTTGCATCTCTGGGTTGGCAAAGCATCGAGAGAATGGTCCATGGCTCGAACATATAGTAGAAAGGGCTTTCCTACGACGGGTGCTACCAGTACTGCAGGACTAGGGTGGTACTTCTTGATGTCGTCTAACGCACGCTGGCACTCTTCGGTCCAGACATAAGAAACCTCTTTCTTCATTATTTGGTGAAGGGTTGATCATCCAGAGAGGTTTGCTATGAATCTTCTGATGTATGCCAAGCATCCTTGTAGGCCTCGAAGTTCACGAAGATTCTTTGAGGGAGTCATGTCCAAGATCGCCTTAGTCTTTTCCGGGTCAATATAAATACCCTTGGCCGTGACGATAAAGCCCAAGAACTTGCCACTGAAAACCCCTAGGAAAGACTTGTTGGGTTCATGTTTAGTCGATGTATTCGCATCAAGTCGAACACGGTTCTCAAGTTATCTAAATGACTGAATTTCTTTCTGATTTTAACGATAATATCATCACCATAACATTCTACCATTTTTCGGAGGTATTTGTGGAATATGGTACTCATAGCCCGCTGGTATGTTGCTCCTACATTCTTTAACTCGAAGGGCATCACTATATAACAGTAGATCCCTTTTAGTATGGAATGAAGTATACTTTTCATCTTCAGGGAACATCTTGATCTGGTTGTAGCCTAAGAACTCATCCATGAAGGACATACACTCGAAGCCACAAGTATTGTCGATCATCACGTCAGTGATCGGAAGGGGAAACTCATCTTTTGGACAGGTCGAGTTGAGATCCCTGAAGTCTATACAGTCCCAAATTTTCATATTCTTTTTAGTGATTGGGACAATATTGGCCACCCAATTTAGATGTTTTTCTTCGTAAATAAAGCCACTCTCTATAAGTTTGTTGACTTCTTTCTCGATAGCATCCATGTTGTTAGGGCATAAGCGACGCTGTTGCTGTTTGACAGGTTTAGCATCGGGCAAGATGTTGAGTCAGTGCATTACGACTTGGGAGTCTAAACCCGGCATGTCCTCATAGATTCAAGCAAAGATGTTGATGTACTTTCGGATAAGCTGTATCAGGGACTCTCTGTCTTCTCCAGTCAATCTTTGCTGATGAAGATGGGTTTAAGGGAAGCCTCATCCCTAGCTCGACTTGGACGAACTCATCTTCAATGGAAGGCTCTCACTTTTTGAAGCGCCATTCCCATTGGGATCCCAGGTGTTGATCCAAGGTCATCCTTGAAGAATTCGAGTATTTGGTTTTCATCATCAACTGGAGGATCTGTAGAGACCATATTAACGGATATTATCTTCTTGAAGGCTTGGCCGATACTGGTGTCAGAGTCCCAGGTTGAGGAATCGGAGGAGTATGAATGCATCATGTCCTCTGGCTCTGAGCTCTCTGAAGTTTTTGTGGGTGTAACATAACCCAACCCTTGGGGGGTACACTGATAGTAATTTTGAAACTTTTTCTTTGGAGCACAAAGTCGTAAGTGTAACACCCAGTTTCTAAAATGAGGGTAATTTTAAAATTTTGTGTTTTAATTTATCTAATTATGATACTTAAATAATAATATGATTTTTAATGAATTTTAAGTCATTTTTAAAACTATTTTAAGTTATGACTTATGATTTCGTGTTTGGCTAGTGTAACCTTAGAGACCGTTGACCTAAAGCCTAGCCATGTGATTAGGATGTTTAACTAGTACAATTTAGCCTAGAGGGTATTGTGGTCATTTTAGGATTTATTTGAATTTATTATGATTTATGGGAATTTGTGTGAATTTAATATTAATTAAATATTGCTATGTGCTATGTTAGTCTTAGGTCTAGATAGGGCCTAACCTAGAATTTAGACTTAACCAATAAGCTAAGTTGGACTTGGTGATTTTAGTCATGACTAGAATATTCTCTTCGTTATCTAATTAGAGGTTTTAGTTGGAGAGAAATTGATATAGCAAAGGGGCCTTTTGGTAGAGAGACTTGAAACTAGCCAAGAAGCCCATGGCCCATCAAACCCAACTAAACCCTAACCCTAACTCACTATGGCCAGCCATCTTGGGAACCCCACCCCTATTTAATGCCTCCTTCATTTAGGGTTAGCCTCCATTGGAAATATATCTCAAGTTTAGAAAGAGGTAAATTCCCAACTTTAGAAATTCCTAGTAAATCCATTTTAATTTCTTTTTAATCCAAACAAGTTGCATTAGGTTCTAAATCATCTATACTTTCTGTCCATGGAAGGAAATTTCAGTGGGGGAGCAATTTGGTGGAGTTTGCTATCAAAGGAAAAAGTTCTAGAAAGGGGTTTTTCTTGAAAATCTCATCAATAGGTAAATGATCCCTAAACCTATAGTTTTCCTAATTTCTATGCATATTTGGAAAGACCTAGGAGTCCCCTAGCTGTAGGACTTAGTTTCGTGTCAAGGTGGATTCATTTCGTGTCCGTATCGGACACGTATCCAATAGGATACCTAGGTGTTTGTAGAAATACCACTTAGGATTTAATTTTCATATTTTTAAAAAGTGATAGCATGGATTTGTAGATCTAGGTGAGAGTATTAATTTTTGTGAAGGTGTCCTAGTGTTTCGTGTCCATTTGTGTCATGTTTTTACGCGTGGACACGCAGCACGAGCCCGTAGGCCGTGTCCTGCATCAAGGGGGGTATATCTCGGGACACAGGACACGTCGTATCCTGAAATTTTGGGGGAATCTTAGGGCAACGTCTGCCACCAAGCTCCCAAAATTTGGGAACGTCTCGTGGTCTGTGTGCGGAGATATTGAGGTTGCATTGGACGCGCGCTGTCGTACGCGGGCTGCTGTGCATGTGCACAGGTACGACTGACATGCGTGTCATGTCGTGTCTGTTGGACTCGTAGACCCAGTGCAGGATGTGTCAGACCTAGGGCTAACCTAGATGAACCTCTGGACACGAGCACGTGCCGTATTGTGTCGTGTGTCGCGTGTTACACGCGCGTGCACGCATGCACGATAATTGCTCGTACACTGTCAGTGTCTGTGTTTATGTATTATTTGGGACACAATTCGTGTCCAATTCCTGGACAAGAATACACTCTATAGTAGCCTCACATATATATTACTAATTACCAACCATTTTAAATTGATTGTTAATGAATTTTTATTTCGAATTTAGGGATTTCCCAATTTTTTGATACGCAGCTCCTTGTTAATGAGATTCTGAGTTTTGAAATAATGTTTTCAACTATTGCTAATATTTAATTGGCCATATTAAATTATGTACATGTGTATTAGTTTATAGTTAGGAGGATTCATGAGATGGGGTTGTTATTAACACGAGAAATGGGTTTTGGGATGTGGGAATGGACTGTCCAAGTGACTGAAACCCATTCCCTGTTTTCAAAACCTGATTTTGATTCTTTTTAAACTAATTTTGAATGTCATTGACATGTTTAATTCATTGTTAGTTCACTGATACATTAATCTGAGATAACTAGTTTGGGGTTAAATTCAAGTTTACTGATACTCTAACATGAGAGTTGGGTTTTCCTTGAAAACTGATTTTGAAGTTTATATTCAATGTTGATCCATATTACATGTTTCTAATTCACTGTTAGTTCAATTTAGTGAATGATTCGAATTGGGTAATAATGGTTATAACTGTCATTGGGTTCTTCTCTTTTTCCTGAAAACTAAAATTGATTTTTGTAAGATTACTCCATGTCTAAATTCCTAAAAATTCTGTTATTCCCATTCTTGGTTAACTGTTAGTTGGGGTTATCAAGTAAGGGGTTTCGAAATGGGTTTGGGAAGTTGTACTGTCAATTCATTTTCACAATGTAAACTGTCATATGATTCCCTCATTAAACTGTGATGTTATCTCAGTTTCAAATCTAAGAATGGTGTGTGTGGGTTTACATATTAGTTTATGTTAAGTTGTATTTTAGGGATTCAAGTTTGCTTTTGAACTGAATCTCAAGTCTGAGATTTCCCCATACAAATGTTAACTGAGATTACATTCAAACAAAACTGAGAAATTGAACCTGAGACACAAATTGCACTGTTATCACACATATAAACTAATGACCTATATTACACTGAATTTTACTGAGTTTAAATACACTGGTTTTTGATAAATTGACACACACATTTTCCCCAAAATCTGAGAATTTCTTTTCTTTGCAAATAACTGAGAACTTACATTGCATTGACACCTTGTTCTGCTGACATATTGTACCCTGTTCCAGATTTCATATACACACACACACCTAGACACCCTACTGTTCCTGAGGACCACCTTGGGACAGATGACACTCTCTACTAACTGTCACACACACACATTTTCTCCTGTACACACACTCCCTATCAAGTAACCTATTTCATACACACATATCCCCTAATCTTTGCACTGGTAGATAATTGCTTGAACTGTCAATAGGAAAACCTGAGGCTGTTTTGCATTTAAAACTGAGTTGACTGCAAACTGGAAACCCATGTATCCACATCACTGATTTTTTCCTTCACTGTTACACATTCACCCTCACACATACATTATACATGGTTTCCCTTGGCTCATTCTATATATATATGCATGTGGTTATTACCCTATATATATATATATATATATATATATATATATATATATATATATAAAAATAAATAAATAAATATATATATATATATATATATATATATATATATATATATATATATATATATATATATATGTCTTGTGTATATATATACTATACATACATGAGTGTTGTGATACAATGTATGTTGTGGGTGTGAACACACATTTGTAGGTTCCTATGCCTATGAGTGATTTCACATATGAGTATATGCTGTGAGTTGAATATATACATGCTTATATAGGGATTTGGGTGGTTGTTGGCTTGTATAGCCTGGTGATTGTGCTTGTGTGCTAGCCTAGGTTTAGTTAGGGTTGGCTAGACTTGGTTGACTAGTTTAGACTAGGGTTAGACCTAGAATGGCTTGTTTGACCAAGTGTGACTAGTGTAGTTGACCAGAGTTGACCAAGGGTTGACTTTAGTCTAGTTTGACCTAGACAGCATGCAGATGCATAGTAGATTACATTTATCATCCCTTGTATACATCTTAACTTGTGTTGCTCTAACTAGGAGTCAGGTACCTCATCTCGGACAGTACATTTACTTCAGACATTCAGATACCAGGCGAGTACATTCTCTGATCATTTCATATCCTGTTTAGAATTATTTTCCTTCTTTAAATTACTTTACTTGATACTGTTACGTTGGTTACACGAATTAGTACTATATGGATCCTTTCTTGAGATGTTTTCCCCTCAGGAGCATCGGATACTACATGTTCTGTGCGTTTCACTTAAATGGTGTATCACTTCACGGTTCATTGATCACTTGTGACATGTACTCTCATGATCACATAGTCTTCTTTGAATCACCCATTTATGGGCATTCCCAGATCACCATTTATGGGCCTACCATGTATCATCCCTTGTAGGCCATTACATGGAATCATAACATAACCTGGCTGGATCCTTGTGTATTGATTGGGGGTACGGGGGAGTATAAATGGTCATGTGAACAATTCCAAAGTAGAATAGCCATGTACGCCTCTTTAGTATAGCCATGTGCAAATCAAGCCGTTCACATGTCGACTTTGTACTCTAAATCACTAGTCACTGGTAGCTCTCTACTTATAGTAGATATTTCTATTACATTTCTCTCTCTGTTTACATTCTGTACATTCTTTCAGTTCATATATCTTACTTTACTGTATGATTATATTTTCTAACCTGCTATGATCTGTTGAGATGTATTATGCTCGCTCCTGTCCTGACTAGACCTGTTGAAAATTTTACAGAGGATGATGAGAAATCCTGCACCCCTTACTTTGGAGCTTGCCTAGATGACACTCGCGACCTGGACCCCTGGGGAGGTTCAGGCAGCTGCTGAGGATGATACCCTTGCATAGTTTAGATAGTCTAGATTGTCTCTTTTTCATGTTATTTGTTGTCCTTATTTTTAGAGTTATATAATTTGAGATATTGAGACTAGTAGTTGTTAACTTATGTTATTTCATTATGTTGTGCCTCAGTTGAGGAGTTCTTATCTATTTTATCGTGCTATATTCTATCTCTAGATTGTAATTAAGTTGTACCTTCTGTGATTAGCCTCCAGTTGGAGATTATTCTATATAGTGTTAGTTATAGTTCATGACCTAGAACAACGTTCTACCACCGATACTGCGGCATAGGCTGGGCGCTGTTACGTACTCGTACCCTCACAGTGGGTACGGGTCGTGACAGTAAGGGAAGGCATCGACCTTTGCCATAGTTCAGTCCTCTGTCGCTATTCAAGTCGTAACCCATCTTCTAAATAAGGTGTTTGGCTTGAGCAGTATAACGGTAGAGTTATATCTTGCCGTTATCGGGTTCTGGTTCTGCCGAAGTCAGCCACTGAGGGTGCTCTAATCGACCGAAGATGATGGGTTCCTCTTTTTTCTTCCTTGATGGAACCAGGAAGTAGGCACCTCAGGAAGAGACAACACAACTTACAAGATTAGCGTTGTCACTTATGTTTGCAATATATACAGAGCATTATCTAAAAAAATACTTAGTGTTCCAGTGTGCACAAGAGTAATTCAAAGACAACTTTCTATTAATGAAATACAAAATTTTATCCCGAGGGATTACATTATCTAAAGAATGCGCCTCAGTATTGGCGCATATGTAGTCTCATAACTTCTCATCTGTGAGAACTAGGGCTGCCATATGAGAATGTGAGAGGAGGCTTCCGCTTCAACTTGACTACCAAGGGGGCGGGAGTCGGAGGTTCCTGCGGCTTCAGAGTTTTTTTTGAGGCCCTTCGTGAGAGCCTTATTTAAATAGGCTCCTGGTTAGCAGCTAACCGTCGGATGTGAACGAGCAGGAGCCTTTCCTCGAAGTTTGATGACAAGAGGTGCTGATGTTTGGGGAGGCTTTCCCCTCAATCGTGCCCTTAGTGGTTTTTTCGGCCATAGTTGAGCTTTTAGATGTCGTATCTGCCTTATCGTCAACATCATTAGCATTATCATCCCATGTGACTGACTTGTATAGATCAGCATCCGTACAGTATGCTTCGAGTCCTCATAATGGGTCAATGTCAGCGAACTAATCTTGATAGTCCCGTCGCTGGCTACATACTTCATGCATTGATGGAGAGTGGAAGGCACGATCATGTATTCACGAATCTATGGTCATCTTAACAACATATTATAGTTTATATCTACATCAATGACATAACAGGTCACATTCGTCTGGAGGTTGCCTATTTGGCATTTCAGTCGGATCTTGCCCAAGGGCTCGTTCTTTCCAGCATTGAAACCGCTGATTATAGTGTTCGACGCAGTCAGCCGATGCATAAGAATCACTAAGGTTTGGAAAAGACTCCGAGGGATGTTGCTGAGTGAGGAGCTATGGTCGATGTGGATGCGATCGACCTTGATGGTACCAATATATCCTGTGTAGTACAAGGGTCTATTGTGTCAATTGTTTTTCAGTAACCTATCCTGCTGGGTAAAAGTGATGTTGGGAATCACTTCGACCAAACTATAACAATGTGGGCACGCAGCAGGATCCTCCTTGGGCGGTTGCACCTGGGTGAGAAAAGAGTCAGCGTTCTGTAAAGCTTTGTTGAGGGCATCGTGAGTCTCTTTGGAGAGACAGAGAAGCTCAAAGTGTGATAGTCGAGCTGGGTATTAGCAAGCTGTGCCAATATGTCAAAGTTGTAGGGCTTGATCGACCCTACTGTCGAGTCTTTTCTTAGAGGTTTGTCAAAATGAACCTCCTTCTGCCTCTGCTTTTCTGTCGCAGGGGCTTGTGATGGGCCTGCTTTCGATGTATCAGGTACGGTAGCCATAACAGGTGGAGGTATTTTCTCCTCTGGAGCCTGGTTATCTTCTCACTGGTGAGCCAAACGAGTGGTAAGCAGAGTGTCATCAGTCAATGTAGAAATAATGCAATACGATTTGACTTTCTTCTTCTTGATAGAGTGTGCTGCAGGCATTATCACGCCTGGGGCGAGATCAGGGTGGATCCATATAACTTCGCCTTGCGGTATTGTAAATGGGACGAGGCCTTGAGCATTGTCACAAGCTGGTGGAAGATTGACTACTTCCATTGTTGCCCTCAGGATGGGGATGACACCGTCTTGAGCCTCTGTCCTCGAAAAACTTTCGAACTGGAGGTTGACCATGTTGGCAGTGACAGTCTTTTCCTCGTAGTCAAGCGAGATGACCTTGTCATCAATGAGGCACTGGATCTGCCTCTTCAACATGTAGTAATCGCGTGTAGAATAGTAAATATACTGGTGGTATTGACAGTATTTTGGATTGTCTACCTTTTCTACTTCATCAGGGAGCTTTGGAAGCAGGAGTTGAATCTTGCCACGCTTCATTAACATATCGAAGAGTTCTAATGTATCTTCATCGTTGAAGGAGTAGGTTTCTTTCGGCTTCGGTGCCTCAGTCGGCTTCTGGTTCATTGACAATGAACCTTTAGAGATAGTGACGGTCATGGCTTGCTTCCCTTTACCGTCCTTGGGGACGGGGTTATTGCTAGATGAGTGCTTCCCTTTGTCTTCGAGCGAGGGAAAACTCAATCCCAGCAATTGTGCGTCCCTGACCTTTCTCTCAGCTACATCTGCCTCGGTGATAAAAGGTGTCCACTCTATGCACAGAGCACCATACCATAATTTAATTGTAGGGAGCATGTTCTTGCGGCATGAGTCGTTCGGACACACCAGGTGGTAGCCTCAAAGCTGCCTGACGGAAGCGCTCAATATAAGCACGTACAGGCTCTTCCTTTTTTTGAACAATATCCATGAGAGTGGATATTGTCATGTCCATTCCTCCTTCATCGAATCGAGCAAGGAAGAGACACTTTAAATCGTCGAATAACGAAATGCAATTGTTGGGGAGACTACAAAACCATTCATAGGCTACCCCCTGCAATGCCCCTACGAATATGTTTGTGAGCAGAGCGTCGCCTTTTGGCAGATGTCCGATTACTGAGGCAAAGTACCTCAGGTATCAACGAGGAGACTCCTTCACGTCAAATGGCGCAAGCGTCTGCGGCTTGTACTTGGGAGGATATATCACATTATCCCATTCAGCTGGATATGGTTATCGAATTCCATCTTTCGAAGTGATTCTTATTTTTCTTTAGCGTCATAGCGAGGGTACAATTCTTTGACGGCCTGTTACATGTCATTCGATATAGCAGGTCCTGTTGTTGACGGAGTATATGACAGCGAAACTGCTTGACTTAAGATAGGAGACACATTAGACTCGCCGTTCGTCCCCGAGTCTTGGTTTGCAGAAGCAGGAACATTGGATGTCAATTTCTCCTTGATCTCTAAGATCACCGAAGTCAAGGCTTGCATAATCTTGTTTAACATATTCGGGCCTGTCTCTAGGGCCTCTATATGCTTTTCATGACTGTATCCTTTGCTGCTTTCTGTGTTGTCGCCTTCGGCCATAGAAACGGACATCATGTACGGATAGATAGAAGGAACGATGGATCTTTCACCATCGGGTTCAAATGCCTGAGTCCCATCATCTCGAAGGTAAACAAGTAGATTACAATCACCCTCGGACTCGTTATAGTTGCTACCCCTAACTTTTTGGATGCTTGCGCCCACGGAGGCATCTGTGTCATACAATCGTTCATTGAGTTGGAACGAGGGATTGTCATAAATAGTAGAGGGTTGGCTACTCCCAGCTAACGTTAGGGTTGAAGCGATATCCCTTGGGGCATGGATCCAGATTTAGCACGCGTGTGTTGGAACACACCCGTACTGGGCACTATCGTCTTGCTACCCTAGGTCGGCCCTTGGATTTGTTGGCCGAAGCGGAAGGATTCTTGGAAAGCTTATTAAGAGATGGGGAACCCTGTGCTGCGTTGCATGAAGCAACGTTGAGTTCATCTTCTTCTTCGTTCGACGATCCTTTGTCGAGTCTCTGATGTACAGACACCATCGGTCGTAGTCTTTAGAAGACGGACCGCCACTTCGGTGGTGATGCGGCTATGTGGCAACCGCAACAGTTGATGGTAATCTTGGTACTGGTGTGTCTTGGGCCAGATACGTTATGCACCAGAACCCTCCCTGGCTTTGCATTTATGGGAGATCGCCTTGCGTAGATATGAAGGCTCCCCTTCTATCCTACTTTCGTGCATGCAAGAAAGCTACGTGTAGGAATAAGTATGTGAAGGTAGCTTCCCTCTTCTCAGTTCCTATGCGTGAGATACGCTTAGGTCTCGATCAAAGAGTTGCTGGTGAGGTAGACTCACTCCATGCTTCCAGCAATGCTACTCGTACGAGTCTCTCTCCACAGTATGTACCCCCTGGCTCGAACCATGCGCATGAGCGCTCAAGTGACAGTGGGGTTTTACTGGTCGAGGCATCGAAGCACTCGAACCAGTTTTATATAACTTTCCATCGGCTATGCGCGTGACTGTCAACACAGGCCTTTGGTCAGCTGATGGCGTCGTACGTTGATCGCGCATGGCACGTGCTGCCTTGGATTTCTTCATACTACCCTTAGAAGGTGCGTAGTATTCAGAGTCCAATTGAGTGGTCGATATAGCACTTTGGTCGCGCAGGGCGTGTGTTGCCTTAGATTTCTTTGCGACATCCCTGGAATGTGTTTGCCATGACAAAAGGTTATACAAACTTTTTGTATTTTAAACATAAAAATAGTAAAATCGATTCCTAAACAGGAGATCTTAGTACAAAATTTTTAGGAAAGTGTGGCGGTGGAGATCGAGCACTGCAATGGCTCCTTTACTCCGTTAATGATCTGACAACATGTTGAACTTGCTTTGGCTTTCTGGTGCTGGTGATTGGAACTCTAGGGTTACCAATCAAGAGGTTGCCAAAGTTGAAGATTTCGAAGCCTCTTTATCGAAAAAATTACCTTCTATTTATAGGGGGAAGCACAAATGCCATGTGCATAAGGATTGTACAGATACGCTGCAGATAGAGATATAGGAGAATCTTTGAGGTGTACTGTGAGGGCTACTGCTGAGCTGACACATGGAAGGTACTGGAGTTCTCTTCTATCGAGATCTTGGTGGGAGTTATCAACATAACTGAATAAATGACCCATGACGTGTGCTTATTTGTTGATCGAATGGACCCGAACAGATTCTGTTCCTATCTTCGAAGTGGATTTTGTCTTATCTTAGAGGGCCATTGGTTTAAACAAACCAGTTGGATATGGATCTCGTCCATAAGAACAAACTCTGTCCTTATCTGTGGTTTAAACAAACCGATAAGATATTACTCTTATCAATAGAATCAAACTCTGTCTTATCTTAAGAGCAGTAGTTTAAACAAACCGATAGGGTGGTATCCTAGAAGATATGAGCACACATCTGGCCACGTGGAGCTACATCACTTCGTAAGGCTGTGCCGCTATGCGAGCTGCGCTCCTGGCGAAGGTTTTGATGCCATTGTGCTTCTGGGCGATGAATGGGCTTGTGCTTTAGGCGACATAGTCACTGCACTTTTAGGGCTATGAGTAGTCTTGTGCTTTAGGCGACGTAGTCACTGTGCTTTAGGGCGATGAGTGGACTTGTGTTTCAAACAACAAAGTAACTGTGCTTTAGGGTGACGAGTAAACTTGTGCTTTAGGGCGACGAAGTCACTGTGCTTTAAGGCGATGAGCGGACTTATGTTTAAAACAACGGAGTCACTGTGCTTTAGGACGACGAGTAGACTTGTGCTTTAGGGCGATGGAGTCACCAAAGTATCAGATGATGGGGGCTATTGAATGGGCCGAGTTTTTGGTTACAACGAGGGCTCTATGCTTCTGAGTTGAAGCGAGGGCGCAGAGCTTCTGGGTTTGACGGTTATGCACTTTTTAGACTGAAGTGAGGGATCTATGTGAAGAAATAAGCTATCTGCTCTTCTGGGTCAAAGAAGGGGCACAGGTAACTGGCTGCGCTTCTGAGTCGAAGAAGCTAGTTCCTATCGAAGTCTTTGAAGAGCAATTAATGATCGTTCTTCTTAATTGCCGATTCGGTCGTCCTCCTCTTTAATTGTCACCGTCTTTTAGAAATTCACGAAGTCTGTGGCCTAGGACTCAGTAAAATAAACCTATTAAATGAGGTTTGTTGTGCTGAGTACTAGGTTCATCCCATTAATTTAGGTGTCTTCGACCGACGGCCACGTGGCATATTTGGTTGGACCACACTCACCCTATATAAAGGGTATTTTTCTGAAGAGTCGTCTTCTTATCATAGCATTCCAATTACTATGCTCGATCCTGACTTAGCTTCGAATAGCCATTGGCATTGCACAAGTTGGCTGATGGTTGTGGATTCCTTCGTTCAAAGAGGTTGTGCCTTTGTAGAAGAACTGCTGCTGATTTTCGAAATACACTTGTGCCTTTGGCATAAGGAGTTCGAACCTGAACAACGTCTTGGAGGTCTTCGAGATCCAAGCTTTCGGCTTTGGATTGGTTGCCAATCCGAAGAGCCACAGGTTATGCTCTGTCCTGCTCAATGGCGGTGGCACAGCCTGTGCTGTGGACTGATGGCTGCTTCAGGAAGGGGCTCGCTCCGACAGCGCTGTGCGTCTGGGGCTACGCGTCTATGATGATTAACCCCCTTGTATGGCGCCTGTGAAGATGAACCCTCTTGTAGATCTTTAGATGCCTTAGTTCTTTTTATGATGAATCTGTAATAGATCCTCATAGGAAAAAGCTCTTTTCTTGTAATCATGATGAATCTATAATAGATCTTTGTAGGCATGGTTTAATAAAGAGATTTTTATGAACTGTGGTTTTTGATCTTCTTCTGTGCTTTTCGGATATCTGGGCTTTTATGAAGCTTTGTGTAGCGAGAATACTACCTGTGCTTTTGATATGTCTGCGCATGTTCATGCTTCTACAAGACCCCCTTCAAAGTATTTCAAACTTGAATCAAGATCGGAAAACTTTGAACAAAATCATGACACGTGTTCTTTTCGAGCGAATGCTCGCTGTGCCTACTGACAAGCTGTTGTCACGCTTAGGCTTCAGCATTAAATGCCTTGAGCCATCACTTTGATCTTAATTCCTTGTTTCTAGGGAACAGTAATCATGATCCTAACTTTTCGTTCCTATGTTGTTTGAAAAGTTCCCTTGTTCACGAAGTGTTTCATCTTCTTTTGCTGACGTGGCTGCACCCTATTGTAGCACCCAGTTTCTAAAATGAGGGTAATTTTGAAATTTTGGAATTATAATTATTTAATAATAATATTTAAACCATATTATGATTTTTGGTGATTTTTAGTTAATTTAAAACTATTTAAAACCACGACTTGTGATTTTGATGTTTTGCTAGTGCAACCTTAGAGATTTCTTAACCTAGAGACTAACCATGATCATATGAGCCTAGCCATAGGTTTAGAACATCAAGTTAGGGCTTTTTAGCCTAAGGGGTATTTTGGTAATTTACTAGAAATTATTGGAATTATTGGATTTATGTGAATTATTATTATTTAATTATTGTCATGAGAGCCCCTAACCTAGTTTACCCTAATCTAGAGGTTAGACACTAACCTAGAGACTAGAGGATGGATATTACATATTAGTCAAGGTAGGAAAATATCTAAGATATTTACATATTAGCTATTTTCCTTGAAAACCTCAAAAGATCTATTACTTTGGCATGAAAGACCATACCTTCACCATGAAGGAAGGCAAGAGGACACCCCCCTTGCCATGGCAGGCCAAGGGCACCCCCTACCATGCCCCCTTCCTATATGTACACCCCTCCCCCCCCTCATTCATGCCCATTTTTATACTACCAAAAACCTAGTTTTTCCTTCTACCTTCACAACCTCATAACTTCACCATTTTAGCTCCAAATTGAGCCAAATTTCTTGCATTGGAACCCCCTACTGTTGAGGATGCTAAGGGAGGCTAGCTAGCCAGGTTACACAAGCTTTTTGCATCATCAATCGAACAGGACACCCCCCGAAAACCTTGTTTCTTGAGTTTTCACTCAATAGGTAAACACCCTCAAAACCCTATCAATATTGTGATTCTCTTTATGGTTGCATCCATCTAGGTACCATGGACCTATAGGCCATGTTTGGTAGGATAGGGATGTGGTTTGGTGTCCGTATCGGACACGTATCCAAGGTTGAAAAATAGTATTTGGTGAAATGCCACTTAGGAATAAAAGTTAGTGTTTTGTAAAACAAAATACATTTTTGGGTAGCCCTAGACTTGTAGGACACGAAACCATCTGATGGAGCAAAAAACTGTGCCGTGTCTATGTCCAAATTGGACACGAACACGCAGTGCACCCACAGTGCACTGCCCCCTGCTACTGGATCCCATTTCCTCCCTGTTCTTGACACGTGGACACGTGCCACTTGGCACAGAGGTGGGGGCAACCTCTGACAGGCCTACCTCGAGTCTCACAACTTCTCGAGTCGTGTCGGATACGAAAACGCGTTCGTACGGGTCATGCACTACACTGTACGAATACGTTTTTTCTCACTGACACGCGAGTCGTGTCGACTCTGGACACGTTGTGGACACTTCATGTTGACACAAGTGTGTAGCCCAATACGTGGGCTACACATGGACATGACCAAGAGGGCCCACGTGGCTCGTGTCGTGTCCACGAGACACGTGAACCACTGCACGATGCGGTGCTAAACCGCGTGTATCAGTCGAGTTTTCTCGACTGATACGGGTCTCGTGTCGACACGTGAGGAGACGTGGACACGAGACAGGCTATCCTAACCGTAGACCAACCCTAGGAGAACCTAGGAACACGACCATGAGACACTTGGACACCTGTGTCGTGTCCTAGACCTAGGTGAACACGTGCACGAGACAGTGCACAGACTGTGTTACCCGATTTGGTATTTTAACTCCTGGACACGTTGTGTCGTGTCGTGGTGGACTCCCATGGACACACACGACACGTACACACATGGGGCTAGGGTTACGAACCACTGTTTGTGGGTATTGGTTAGGTATTTGGTTTCGATTTGGGGTATTCCCAATTTCCTGATACACTGCACAGTAAACCCAATTCTGGGTTATTTCTAGTTTTTTTTCCAAAATGAATTTTGAATTGATTTTATTATATATCTATGTGTATATTTGTCTGTATATACACTGTATATATATATGTACATATGTATATATATGTGTATGTAAGTGTGAGAGTGTATATATATGTGTATGCAGGTATATAGATATGTGTGTGTATGCATGTATTGTGTGTGTATGTGTTTGTGTGGTTCTCAGATATTCTGAGAACCCCCTCTCTCACTGTTACACACACACACACCACTACCCCTTCCCATGACCCCCCCTCACACACACATGATCACACCCCTTCACCCTTGTTCCCTCTCATCACACCCTCTCTCTATTTCCCTTTCTCACTATATATATATATATATATATATATATATATATATATATATATATATATATATATATATATATATATTTGAATTGTATATAGAGGGCTATGAATTGTATATAGAGGGTCCATAGCCCTCTATATACAATTCAATATATATATATATATATATATATATATATATATATATATATATATATATATATTGAATTGTTTATAGAGGGCTATGGATATATATTACATAGATGTAGGTTTACCTATAGATAGCTATATGTGAACCTATGTGTAGTGACCTAGAAATATTAGCCTATGGTCATAGTCACTAGCCTATGGCAACTTAGGGGCTAACCCTAATTTGACCATTAACCCTTGACTTAGGTAGTTGACCAAAGTCAACCTTAGGTCAAACTTGGCCTAATTAACCTAGAATTGACTAAGATTAACCTAAAGTGACTAGTTAAGCTAAGTTTGACTAAACCTTAACTAGTTTGACATTGGTTGACCTAACTTTGACTAGTTTGACCTGGTTTAACTTTTAAAGATTGACCAGAGTTGACTTTTGACCAGATTGACCTAGAATCATGTAGTATGCATTGTATACTCTATTTTTACCATTGTGGATATATTGTGACCTGTTTTACTCTAAATAGGACTCTGTGACACCAGTTCGGACATCTATTCATATCAGTCATACAGGGTGACAGGCGAGTACATTCTCTGATCATTTTATACTTGTTAGGACTTATATCCTTGCTCTAGATTACTTTGCATGATGCTATCACGTCATTATCTCGGATTGGTACTATATGGATCTTGTCATGCGATATTATCTCCCTCGGGGTGCATTAGATACAGTTGTCATGTGCTTTTCACAAACATCTTGTATTTCATGTACACCGCTTTCATGTATACTCTTGTGCAATCTTGTACTCTCATGATCACGTGAGCAAACATGATAAAAACCTCTTGTACAAGGTAACGTAACTTGACTGGATCATTGTGTATTAATTGGGGAGGGTGAGTAGGAAATGGTTAAGTGATCAAAATCCCATCTTGTGAAATCTTGTGAAATCATGTATATGTCCATGGTACACTCACGTTTGATGGAGTTACCCTTGCATTGTCCTAACCCGTTTATATAACCATCTCATGCTCTAAATCACAGGTTACCTACAGTTCTTACTTATCATATATATATATATATATATATATATATATATATATATATATATATATATCCAGTTATCAAATCTCTCTCGTTTTTATATCTTTTTTTACAGTCCATGTATCTTACTCTTTGCATGCTTTATATTTTCTAACATGATATGAACTGCGTGAGATGTATTGTGCTTGTTCCTGTCCTGACTGGACCTGTTGAAAATATTACAGATGATGATGGTGACTGTCCTACCTTCTATGGGACACATGAGGGTGACCTTCAGGAGCCTGAGGAGCATCTAGCTCAGTAGAGGGTGCCTAGTCTAGTCTAGTGTTTATAGTTTTTAGTTGTATCGGATTGTTCTGATTGTTTGTTGTGACTTAGTTATATTTCAGGTCTTGTATCTATTTGTGTTGGACATCTACTTTGTGTGGTGTGATAACTCTATTTATATTCAGTTTCTTCCTTTTATCTGATTCTATATCATGTTCTATCTTTCCTAGACTTGTGTTTGAGATATAGAGTTGAGATGTTATGTTATACCTCCGTGCGGAGATGACAGGTTTATATATCTTGTTGTTAGATGTTAGATGTTAGATGTTATAGATGACCTATACAGCGTTCTACCGCCGATACTGCAAGCGTAGGCTGGACGTACCCACGTTTTCGTGACCCTAATCAGGGTGCGGGTCGTGACACGTTTTTGTGGTGGCCCATGCAGGTCAAGAGTTAGAGTCGCAACTAGTACAATTTTTCGTAGTGGTGCTCGACTTAGAGTGCTGCTACGAGCCTGCTATTAGAAATTTGGTCCTAGTTATTACTACTAGAATTTCTCAATCACACCTAAGAAAATTTCTGATCTTTTGATTATCATGATGACTCTCCTTATATTAAATTAACTGTCCTTCTTTTATAATATCTTCTCATGTGCCATGTTGATCTCTTTGCTTCAATTCGTCTCCAGGATGACGAAGACGCACCCGCAAGCCTCTGGATCGAGTAGCTTGCCCGAGAGAACTGACCAGGCTGAGGAGGAGGTTCACGAGACTGCCCCCAGTGATTCCACTATTCCAGAGGCCCTGGCAGTTGCACAGGGAGGTCTACCACCTCCACCCCAGAGGGTTTTGGTCATTGTTCCAGAGATACTGCTGCCACCACCTCCGATACCGACGGAGACACACCATATGTTCCTACTCCTTCAGTAGATGATGGAGACACAGCGAGC
The DNA here is from genome assembly GCA_029216955.1 of Iris pallida. Taxonomy (NCBI): domain Eukaryota; kingdom Viridiplantae; phylum Streptophyta; class Magnoliopsida; order Asparagales; family Iridaceae; genus Iris; species Iris pallida. Next base: position 70,206,463 of record JANAVB010034417.1, on the reverse strand, counting down.
CCAGGCAGAGGCGTCGCAGCGCCAGATGGAGGCATCACACCGCCAGACTGAGATGCTGAGGTAGAGCTTGGAGAGCTCGCATCAACTTGCACTGGCAGCCGTGGAGAGAGTGGCACCGGGTACGGCGCAGGGCCCTACCGGCCAGCAGCTATATACCAGCAGCAGTCTAGGGCAGAGACAGTATTAGACTTTAGGAAGATGAGCTTCCGGGACTTCACGGGCATGGAGGGCATCCTTTATGCAGACGATTGGCTAGAGGACGTGCAGCAGAGTATGGAGTTGGCAAAGCTTCCTAGAGGACTTTGGGTTTCAGCCGCAGCCAGCCGATTCTTCGATATCGCACTGACATGGTACCGCACGGATCCTCGTGCGGCAGTGAGAGGGTTATCATGGGAGGACTTCAAGAGGCTCTTCAAGGAGAAGTTCTTCCCGGTCGTGGCTCTTACAACATTGGAGGGCCAGTTCGTGTGTCTAGTGCAGGAGAACTCGTCGGTGGACGAGTATGCAGCAGAGTTCTTCCGCCTTAGCAGGTTCGCTCCCGATATGATCCAGGATAAGGGGCAGAAGGCTCGCAAGTTCCGTAGGGGACTTATTCATGCAGTACGCACCCGCACCTCGGGTCGCCGTGATGCGACGTTCGATCAGATATTGATGGACGCGCAGATTGCAGATGAGGACTTCGGCCTCAAGCCGAAGAGGGGCAGTGATGCCTTAGGGGCTAGTTCTAGTGCAGGGCCAGCCAAGCGCCCTCACATATAACAGAGGCCAGTTCAGCAGCTATTTCAGGGCCAGGGACATGTACTTCTCCAGCAGGCACCCAGGTAGCAACAATACACTATATGTAACTTCTTTAAGAAGCAAGGTCACGGATGGGACGACTGCAGGAAGAGGCAGGGCCTGTGTTTGCTTTGTGGTTCAGCAGAGCATCAGTTGAGGGAGTGTCCCAAGAACTTGGCACGATTGGCTCAGGCAGCAGCAGGAGCTAGGGCTTCGACAGGGCAGCAGACGGGACCACCATTACAGACTCAGCAGCAGAGATTTTTCCAGTATCAGCAACAGGCCAAGGGAGGCCAGCAGGGGCGAGCTTTCGCCATGGCTGTCGAGGATGCACAGGTAGAGGGAGAGCTGATTGCAAGTTCCAATCTTTTCAATTCCATTTCCGCATTTGCCTCCTTATAACTGTCCTAAAATTCGATTCTATCTATTCCTTGTAGTTGATAAATTTTGTTCGGATATTTTATTGTGAATTATTTCTTCTAAGATAAGTCGTATGGGATAGGTCATCTCGATTATGGGATCTAGAGTCTTCTATAGTCATGTTAGCTGGCATAGTGAGGACATATAGTCGAATTTTGGACGTATTTTTCGGGTGTGGGAATTTAAGGTTTTCGCGGCCAGGCATGCGACAATGCAAAAATTTTAAATACCATGATTCTAGAGGTATGCACCTTAGTCGAGGACTCTGTAAATATCGTAGCCTTGCTCACTAGCATGATGAAGATTTTGAGTATCATGATTTTGGGCAGATGCATATGATTATCGGACTATGTGTTTGAGACAGTGATTGTTGGGATGTTTGACCTAGAAGGAGTAAGACCATTCTAATTTCGAGGACGAAATTTTTCTAAGGAGGGTAGACTTGTAGCACCCAGTTTCTAAAATGAGGGTAATTTTGAAATTTTGTAATTATAATTATTTAATAATGATATTTAAACCATATTATGATTTTTAGTAATTTTTAGTTAATTTAAAACTATTTAAAACCACGACTTGTGATTTTGATGTTTTGCTAGTGCAACCTTAGAGATTTTTTAACCTAGAGACTAACCATGATCATATGAGCCTAGCCATAGGTTTAGAACATCAAGTTAGGGCTTTTTAGCCTAAGGGGTATTTTGGTAATTTACTAGGAATTATTGGAATTATTGGATTTATGTGTATTATTATTATTTAATTATTGTCATGAGAGCCCCTAACCTAGTTTACCCTAATCTAGAGGTTAGACACTAACCTAGAGACTAGAGGATGGATATTACATATTAGTCAAGGTAGGAAAATATCTAAGATAGTTACATATTAGCTATTTTCCTTGAAAACCTCAAAAGATCTATTACTTTGGCATGAAAGTCCATACCTTCACCATGGAGGAAGGCAAGTGGAT